>JANRMT010062796.1:75460289-75492532 GCA_026402145.1 Polypterus bichir lapradei
GATAGATAGATAGATAGATAGATAGATAGATAGATAGATAGATAGATAGATAGATAGATAGACTTTATATGTCCCAAGGGGAAGTTTAAGTTTTTATAGAGGTTTAAGAAATATAACTAACAACAATTACAAAACACACATAAAAGAAGTGAAAAAAGAACTTCTGACTTGGCTATAGATTAGAGAGCAGTCACAGTGAGGCACTATAAAGACGTATTTCCACAGATATGAAGGAGTCCCATTGGTGTTTCTTGACACATTAAACATCCTCAGTGCCAGTCCAGTCGCCTGTGATCTTTGGGGGGAACAGCTGCCTTTTTAACCATAACAGGAAAGCCTTGTGATTCTTTTGGATGAAGTGCCAGTACATCTTCCAAACATCTAAAATTGCGTTCAATACCACATTTTAAAATACTGACTTTATAAATGTTAATATGAAAATCAAAATGTTCACATTAAGCACTGAAACTTTGATACTGAGTTTCCAAAAAACTGATGCCAAATTGAAAGTGACAATATCAGATTTAAAGCAAAAATATTAAAAGTGATTGATAGAGACCTGTGCACATAAACTCAAGGCAGTTATAACTATCAGAGGTTCATCTACTGAACACTAACCTGAAGGGGTGTGAATACTTATTAAATCAATTATTGTGTGCCTTAAATTTGTAACTAATCTAGAATACTTTGCAGTGTCAGTGTTGATCACTACCAAAAAAGGCAAATTAAATCGATTATGAGTCAATATTGTATGCCAATAAAATGTGAAAACTTCCAAGGAGGGAATACTTTTTATAGAGACTATAAATGCTAAAATGGCTTGACATAAAAAGGGTGGCATGGTAATTAAAAGTCTATAGTGAAGCAGGCAGGGCTGGAACAGAAATAGATGTTGTTATCGTTTGATTGGAAGCTGAATGGAGCCTCTGGAATGGCTGTTTTAGAAGGATTCCCTGCTGCTCTAACAGCAGGGGAGTTCATTTAGGAGCATGGTGGGTGGGCAGCAAAGAAATTGCTATAAATAAATAAATATTCCCAAGTCACAGATAGATAAACTGAAAGTTTTTTTTTTTATTTTGTTCTGGTGTCATAATTTCACAGTATATTTTAATAAAAAAGACAGAGAAAGCATAAAGATTTGGGACACCCGTAGGCAAGCCCCATATAATTAATGAATAAAAAAAAACAAAATAATGAATGTTTGTAGGCGGAGACAACTTAGTAGATGCAAGTCTAGCAATAGACTGAACTACAGATGGTGGTGGAGGCATTGAAGAGGCTCATGGAGAAGAAGAAGCTGGTCCAGGTGATCGGAAACCAGCAGTGATGTCATGACTCGTCTCACTGTCAATCATCAGTTCTGCAGATAAAAAAAGAGGAGAGACATTAGATGATAGCATCAACCCTCGGTCAGGGGTGGAATGACAGTTAAATGAGCCTATAAGCTATTTCCCTAGAGGGTATTCCATGCATGGCTGCCTTCCACTCCTTTTCTGAGATATTTGAGATATTAAGTGAAAGATCCTTACCCAACTATATCCTGGGATCTTTGAAATGAATGGATCTTAAAATGTTGAAGTGTAATTGTTCATAAGATGCAAAGACATTATCTATATACAACACTCTAAGTGTTTTAATCTCAGATGTTTACCAAACATTAAATACTGTGCATGTTTGAGAGGGTAGAAAATGTTGATTATCATGCAGAGCTGCAACAGATAAAAGCTTCTCTAACTTAAAAGTGCTTCCTGCATTAGTTCCATATTCTGAGTGATTGATGGACAATTGGATTATTATTGACGATAATTTGAATTTACTGGGGAAAAGAGCAGGGCGTTTAAAGAAGTAGGGCTAGATTTTATTTCTATTGCAGACCATGCTTTGGTATTGTCATCAATTTGTGTAATGTCCTGATGTTTATAGCTTGTATGCTTGCCACCCAATAATAAAATTGAAAGTTAGGTAATTCCACGCCACCTTCTGCTTTAGGTTTTTGTAGAGTCACCCTTTGAAGATGGTAATGTTTCAAATTCAAAATAAAATAGGTTATAATTCAGACTAATTTCTGAAAGAACAATTTGTTAATGAATATGGGGATCCTCTGAAACAATAAAGAAGCATTCGAAGGATATTCATTTTGACACTATTTATTCTCCCTGTTAATGAAAGATGGAGGGTAGACCATCTGTTCATCTCTTGTTTGACTAGCTGTGTAAGCCCTTGCTGTAAAAAGCCTGGGGTCCTAAAAACTATTGAAATCATCAGAAAAAAAATTGAAATGTGGAGATGTCAGGTACCCCTCCTCAAACCGCCACCTTATAGTGGTGGAGAGGTTTGCGTGTCCCAATGATCCTAGGAGCTCTGTTGTCTTGGGCTTTATGCCCCTGGTAGGGTCACCCAAGGCAAACTGGTCCTAGATGAAGGATGAGACAAAGAGTGGTTCAGTAAACCTCCTATGAAGAATAAAAACTTTGGACGGTGTTTTCCCTTGCCCAGACGCGGGTCACTGGGGCCCCCCTCTTGAGCCAGGCCTGGAGGTGGGGCTCGACGGCGAGCTCCTGGTGGCCACGCCTGCACCCATGGGGCTCAGCCGGGCACAGCCCAAAGAGGCAACATGGGTCCCCCTTCCCATGGGCTCACCACCTGTAGGAAGGGCCAAGAAGGTTGGATGCAGTGTGAGTTGGGTGGTGGCCGAAGGTAGGGACCTTGGTGGTCCGATCCTCGGCTACAGAAGCTGGCTCTTGGGACGTGGAATGTCACCTCTCTGAAGGGGAAGAAGCCTGAGCTAGTGCGCAAGGTTGAGAGGTTCCAGCTAGATATAGTCGAGCTCACCATGATGCACAGCTTGGATTCTGGAACCAATCTCCTTGAGAGGGGCTGGACTCTCTACCACTCTGGAGTTGCCCCCGGTGAGAGGTGCTGAGTGGGTGTGGACATACCTATTCCTCCCCCGACTTGGACCCTGTTCATTGGGGTTCACCCTGGTAGACGAGAGGGTAGCCTCCCTCCGCCTTCGGGTGGGGGGACGGGTCATAACTGTTGTTTGTGCATATGTGCTGAACAGCAGTTTGGAGTACCCACCCTTTTTGGAGTCCCTGGAGTTGGCGAGTTGGCTTCGATGGTGGGGGAGGATGTCGGTCAGGTCTAGTAGGCCCAAACGTGTTGTGAGGGTCTGCTGGGAACATCTGGCAGAGTCCCCTGTCAGCTTCAACTCCCACCTCCGGCAGAACTTCGACCATGTCCCGAGGGAAGTGGGAGACATTGAGTCTGAATGGGCCATGTTCCGTGCTTCTATTGTTGAGGCGGCTGACCAGAGCTGTGGCGGTAAGGTGGTCAGTGCCTGTCATGGCAGCAATCCCCAAACCTGTTGGTGGACACCGGTGGTGAGGGATGCCGTCAAGCTGAAGAAAGAGTCCTACAGGACCCTTTTGTCCTGTGGGACTCTGGAGGCAGCTAATAGGTACCGGCAGGCCAAGAAGAACGTGGTTTCGGTGCTTGCTGAGGCAAAAACTCGGGCGTGGGAGAAGTTTGGAGAGGGCATGGAGAATGACTTCCGGGTGGCTTCGAGGAGATTCTGGTCCACCATCCGGTGTCTCAGGAGGGGGAAGCAGTGCAGTGTCAACACTGTATATGGTGGGGATGGTGCGCTGCTGACCTCGACTCGGGACATTGTGGGTCGGTGGGGGGAGTACTTTGAAGACCTCCTCAACCCCACTAACATGCCTTCCAATGAGGAAGCAGAGCCTGGAGACTCAGAGGTGGGCTCCCCCATCTCTCGGACTGAGGTCAACGAGGTGGTCAAAAAACTCCTTGGTGGCAGGGCCCCGGGGGTGGATGAGATATGTCCGGAGTTCCTCAAGGCTCTGGATGTTGTAGGACTGTCTTGGCTGACACGCCTCTGCAACATCGCATGGACATCAGGGACAGTACCCTGACCGGGGTGGTGGTCCTCCTCTTTAAGAAAGGGGACCGGAGGGTGTGTTCCAACTACAGAGGGATCACACTCCTCAGCCTCCCTGGAAAAGTCTATTCGGGGGTCCTGGAGAGGTGTCAGAGCTTGGTCCGCAGTAAGTTGAACCCATTTCCGGTGAGAATTGGACTCCGCCATGGCTGCCTTTTGTCACCGATTCTTCTCATAACTTTTATGGACAGAATTTCTAGGCGCAGCCAGGGCATTGAGGGGGTCCAGCTTGATGAGCTCAGGATTATGTCACTGCATTTTTCAAATGATGTTGTCCTGTTTGCTTCATCAGGCCGTGATCTTCAGCTCTCTCCGAGACCATTGTCCTCAGTCGGAAAAGGGTGGAGTGCCCTCTCAGGGTTGGGAGTGAGATCCTGTCCCAAGTGGAGGAGTTCAAGTATCTCAGGGTCTTGTTCATGAGTGAGGGAAGAATGAAGCGTGAGATCGACAGGCGGATTGGTGCGGTGTCCGAAGTGATTTGGGCTCTGCATCGGTCTGTCGTGGTGAAAAAGGAGCTGAGCCATAAGGCAAAGCTCTCAATTTACTGGTCGATCTATGTTCCTACCCTCACCTATGGTCATGAGCCTATAGGTAGTGACCGAAAGAATGAGATCGTGAATACAAGCAGCTGAAATGAGTTTCCTCCGCAGGGTGTCTGGGCTTTCCCTTAAAGACAGGGTGAGAAGCTCAGTCATCCGGGAGGGGCTCAGTGTAGAGCCACTGCTCCTCCACATCGAGAGGAGTCAGATGAGGTGGCTCAGGCATCTGATCGGGATGCCTCCTGGGGGCACGTCTAACCGAGAGGATGCCCCGGTGAGGACCCAGGACACGCTGGAGGGACTATGTCTCTCAGCTGGCCTGGGAACGCCGTGGGATTCCCCCGGAAAAGCTAGAAGAAGTGGCCAGGGAGAGGGAAGTCTGGGCATCTCTGCTCAAGCTGCTGCCCTCGCAACCCGACCTCGGATAAGCGGAAGAGAATGGATGGATGGATGGAAGATGTCAGGTAATTGAAATGAACTACTCTGGGCATCTCTCTCCTAAGAGGTTTTATTTTGCCAACGTGTTTGCATCGCTTGTGCGTTAGCGGCATGAGGAAAAGTAAAACGGATACCGTTTTGCTGATGTTAGTGGATAAGTGATTTTGTCTTTATTCTGAGGTTTCGTTTTGCTGATGTGCTGGCCTCACTGTGTTATTAGTGGTTAAGCAAGTTTTCTGTTTCCTCGGAGGCAGAGTCCTTACCCTGACTCCACCTCCACCAGAAAGATACACACACTTCCATGCATAGACATTTATATATAAGATTTATACCATGCAGAGAACAAAACTTTGGTGAAAGTTATCTGTATATCCACTTTTTTAATGCATAATGTCACAGACAAAGTCAGACATAGTCACAGTTCTAGAGACATCGACCAACTGGTCATCCATCCCCTCCTATGCATTCTCCATTATTAAATATGTCTGTGCTGGGCAGGTATACAAGAAGACTAAATCCTTTCATCGTCTGTTTTTATGTGTAAATGAGCCTTGTGATTGACTGCCTTCCTGTTTATAATTTATATATATATTTATATTAAATTTATTTAATATTATTTATTTATTATATTATATATGTTTATATTGCTGGTTTCTGCGATAATGAAAGCAACATAATTGTTACTTGAAGGAAATCTAATAACTTGTGTTTTTTATAGCGTCTTTTCATAGGGCATTGCTTCGTCTTCATTTTACAGCTGGGACAGCTGATGATTAAATAGCTTGCTTGGGTTCACACAGTGGTTACGCAGCAGGGATTTAACCAGTGACTTTTAATGTTTCCGGTACAGCTTTTCATGTTCTCATAACCAGACAGTTCTAAGATACACTTATTGTTAAATATATCAAAAATGGGAAGCTATAAGGCTGGGTATAGGGGTTACCCTTAAACAAATCACATCTCACTGTAAAGAACAACAACCAAAGTAACAGCTAAATACAAAATGCTTTAGTAAATACCTGCTTTCTTATCATTCATTTAATTCCCATTGGTGATGCTCTTAAACCTTTCTGTTTTCTCAGTACAGACTTATTGGTCTATTTGTACACTAATAACGTTCATTTAATGAATTGATAAGAAGCTGTTTGGCTGGACACCAGAGGACATTTACAGTAATACATCATGATGCCAGCTGCTTTCAAGACTATAGAAGGATTTCACATTGGCACAGCTTGGTAGACTGCAATGACAATGCACTAGATAAGAGCTATTAGTCAAGACAATGCTGCTGGCACACTCCTACCTGTCTGGCAGCCCCGTGTCTAGACAACACAGATCTGCATGAGGATGCACTGCAGAGGGCTCTGCTTCAGTAAGCACATCTGTCATCTGTCTTTATCACTCTTGATTTGTTCATTTACATTTTCACAGCTTTTGAGTTTATGACAGCACAACACCCATGACCGTTAGGGAGGGTGATCGCTGATTTACTTTACTTCAGCAACTGTCAATAGAGCACTAGAAGATGGCTTGATATGCACAAAGCCTTGTAAATAAAATACTGTTAGGTACATCTCCGACAAACTCTGCAAACAATCATGAAACAAAAGTGAGCAATAAACTGTTTAATCAAATATGAAAAAGGCATAGTTTTTAAAATTAAACTAAAAGTGAAAGAAAAGATAAATTTAGTTCAAAGGACTCTTTTAGTAAAGGCTATGATCTTTTAATCAAAGCCTTTTGGTAGAAATTTTATTTAAGCAGTGTGCATTCCCATTTGCGAGTCCCAGGAAGATGCAATAGTGACAAGTTCAGATGACATCCAAAAGAGCAGTACAGGTGGATAGGATGAATTTATACATTTTAATAAAAATCTGAAATCAACTGTTACCCATTTGATAATATTCTCCAGAGTTTATTAGCAGCAGCACTAGTAATGAGTGAGCACAGTAGCAATGATGAACTTGATGGTAATTAAGAGATTCTGGTAACTGAGAATACGGAGGCAGCTAGCCATATCTGACCTGTCTGTTCTACAACAGCAGCCCATCAGTCTTGATAATCACAGTAAGCCAAAAGAGAGCAGTCATGGACAGCAAAAGTTTGGCAGAGGATGGAGGTGTTTCAGTGGTGCAATAAACCATAGCATCAGAAAATGTTTAATGAGCAATTGTTCCTGTTATGTATAAAAAACATTTTCTTATTTTGTTTGTCTTTTACTAGCAAAACATGTTTCTCAATGATCAACTACTGGTACTTCCTCAATGAAATCAATATAAAGTCTGAGAGAGGACCCAGCAGCAGTGCTGTTCCTGTGGTCCCACATCCTGGGGTTCCAATCCACAAAACACAAGAAATGGTGGAATATTTGAAGATATATTGCACAAATAACTTCAGTAAAACTTCGGAGAGAGGACTCAGCAGCAGTGCTGTCCCGGTGGCACCACCTCCTGGGGTTCCAATCCACAAAACACAACAGATGGCAGAATTTTAAAATGATATATCACACAAATAACCAATAACAGCCTCACCTAATAGGAATTAATTAAAAAATAACAAAAACAGCCATCTTCTTCTTGTTGTTCTTTCGGCTGCTCCCGTTAGGGGTTGCCACAGCAGATCATCTTTTTCCATATCTTCCTGTCTTCTGCATCTTGGTCTGTCATACCCATCACCTGCATGTCCTCTCTCACCACATCCATAAACCTTTGCTTAGGCCTTCCTCTTTTTCTCTTCCCTGGCACCTCCATCCTTAACATCCTTCTCCCAATATACTCAGCATCTCTCCTCCGCACACGTCCAAACCAGCGTAATCTCGCCCTCTCTGACTTTGTCTCCCAACTTTCCAACTTGAGCTGACCCTCTAATGTACTCATTTCTAATCCTGTCCATCCTCATCACACCCAGTGCAAATCTAAGTAGCAAAAGAGAAGTAATAAATAATAATAAACCCCAGCTGAAACATAAAACTCCAGTTTTTCTCCCACATCCCATAGATGTGTAAATCGGATTAATTGATGTCTCTAAATTGGCCTCATATGAGAGTGTGTGCCAAAACCCTGCAAATGAATTAAGATGATGCACACTGTAGTGCTCTACTCTGTAAAATATACTAAATAAGATATGAAATGATGGAGGCATTAATTGAAAGAGTGAGTGCTGAGGTGCAATGGAACTAAAAGCTGGATTTATGTACATGACACACATGTTCTCCATGGTGTGCAGTGCATGATTTTAAGCAAGTAATCACGTGCATTTATCCAAATTCTGCATCTTTGTGCCGTGGCGCACTTATTCTGTGGGGATGGTTGAAAATAATAATCTTACAGACTATACCATGTTCTTATTTACCTTAATATCCAGGCACATTTCAGAACTGATACGATTAAAGCAGTTTGGCACAAGTGCTTTTGCAGATCTCGGTGTCAACGGGTCAAACAGAGTAGTCAATCCCCAGTCGTCATCCAGTACATTAGAATTTAGGATAACTTGAATGTATGACATCCACCAAGTTTCTCCGCCAGGAGACGCAGACAACGGGGGTCGCAGAGATGCTGGTTTTGGGAGCATTTATAGCTTCTGTCTAATTACACTCTTATTAGATTCTGCAGAAGAGTCACAATAATTAATCCTCATTTTAATTGAGCTGGTGCTGGGCTAGATGTGATTGAAATTTCTAGAAGCATTTCTTTGCAACAAAGGCCACCCGTTTCCATAGCAGCTTCGGATCAAACAATGCTCTAACTAGCATTTAAATGAATAACACATCTTTTTTATTAAATTTTTATTAAACCCACAAGGTGTCACGCTGGGTTTTTTTTCAGGCCTGGACAACATGCACTCAAACACATTTCATTTTTTCACTCCCTTATTTTGTTTCTCCTTCCAATATAAGAAGTCTCTTTGATTCCATCAGATCTGGGAAGTTATCAGAAATGCTGAAGCCCTCAAAGCCAGTAAGATTCTATTGGTATTTAAGTTCAAATGGCATGGAGTCAAGCATACTTGTAATCGAGCCCTGACTGCACTTGATTCCTGCCAGCACTGCCAGGACAGACTTCAGCTCTTCATAGCCCCTTTGGAAAATAAAAGAATGAGCAAATAATGGGAGAAATTAAACCCCTATTTCCTTTCATGTGTTTTTACATATCAGGGTGTCTCTCAAGAAAAACTTTTGCTAGGCATGACACTGCAGAGGATGCCAGCTATCCCTCTAGTCCTGTTAAAAGATGCCAGTCCACCAGACAAAATGTATTTGGAATAGGATGGGTAACCAGAATCTTTAAAAGAAAACCCATACAAGCATGGCAAGAATCCATTCATTCATCCATATTCTGAACTTTTTCAATACAGAGGTCCACCAGCATTGGGTGCAAGGCAGACACCAACCCAGGAAAGAATTCAAATCCATCATGTGGCCCATTCTTACAAAAGTCTATTGCTTGCACCAGGTCAGTTTTGAGTAACCAGTTACCTAACTTGCAATTATAGGATATGGAAGGAAATCAGACTGCAGTAGCCTATGCAAACTTGTGAAGAAGAACACAAGCAGAATCAATTGTACAGTTCTTGTTTTTAAATGTCTAAAAGCACACAAAGGACACAATAAGAGTACTCTTAATTTTTAATACTCACAAATACAGTAAATCCCCTCTGTCTCCAGATTCACTCATCCACTGTTATAAAAATGTGTGGAATTTGCTCCGGACACAGACAGGCAGACATCATTTAAGCACCACTTTACGTTTATTTTACAGTCACTATTTACAAATGTGCACCACAAACCCCAAACTCCCCCAAAGTCCAGGCCAACACCACACTGCCTCTTTCTCTTCAGGCCGCCTCCTTGCCTCTCCTCTCAAGCTCTGTCCTTCACCTCTCCCGACTCCAGCCAATGAATGGAGGGAGGTGGCCCATTTTATAGTCACCTGGATGTGACAATCCTCTGCCGGCACTCCCCAGTGTGGTGGAAGTGCCAGCTGTGAAACCGGAAGCACTCCGGGTGTCCCCAATTTCTTTCCCCCCCTGCACTTCCAGGTGTGGGGGAAGTGCTGAGGTCCAGGGCTCCCAAGGCATTGGGGCACACCCTGGCAGTGACCACAGGCCCCTACAGGGTTTAGCTTCAAAGCTCTGTACCTCTGGCCCCCAAAAGTACCAGGGAGATCACCCCCACATGGTCTGATTAAGGCTTAAGCCCTCCTCCTGCCCTCCTGGGTGTCCCGACTGGGCAGTAGCCCCAGCCAATCGCCACAAATGTAATCCATTTTGTGACACCCACAGTTTTAATCACCCCTGTTCATAACCATGCAGGGCAGAAAAAATTCTAAGATGGCCAACATGCAGTAGCAACTCATGAGAGTCACCAATAACAGATCAGAGATGCCCTTAGATGCCTGGGGCAGCAGAGCTTGACTTAATGGTTCAGCAAGTGTCTAACTTGGTGGTGAGAAGTGTGGGTAAGCCATTAAGCTCCATTCGTGATGGGGATGGGATTATACAATTGTTCCCCATGAACAGGGAATTCCTAGTAAGTGCAAGTCATAAGCTCATACTGATTAAGTCCCTGCCCTTTGTATACACCACCCATTTCTACTGCAGATTGTATGGTTTATTGAGGTCCTTGGATTAGCCCTGCCACAAAACATGATCAAACTTGCCGATGCAAGAAGTATGGTTTCTGTAGGCCATTATCAGCACTCGAAAGGCAGGAACCAAGGGCCATCCTGTCTCCCCAAGCTGATCCTGACCCACCCACATCCTCATTCTGATCAGCTTAATTGATTTTCTGTACACTAAATTATGTTTTATATACAGTACACCCCCAAAATGCGTGGGGGTTACGTTCATAGAGCACCCACGAATTGTGAAAAACTGCAAATTTTGGATGTGATTAAAAAAATGCCTATTTTCATAGTTTAAACCTTAAATATGCCCCCAAAACACTTTAATTTAATTTCAAACTCAGCTTAATACATTACCTAAAAATAAAGAATGTAAAGGTAAACCTGTATACTGTACTGCTATGTCTCCCGCAGTGCTAGAATGTAAAATACCGATGTTACCGCTATATACTGTAATTCATGCAAGCGCTTTTTCATTGCCAGAAGCCTTAGACGGTGCAACTGCCACATACTTGGGGGTTAATGCATCCCTTTTTTGCTGCACTTTAATTAAATGTCACAATTAACAAAGAAAAAGTGAAATTTTAATGGAACACATTTTTCTTTCATGCAAAGAGCATCACAATTACTGCAACACTGATCATTTTACACACTGTAAAAACTATTTAAAAAACTACTGGAACAATATGTACAAAGTGCAACTGACGCCATGGATGTAAATCACTAAGCCAACTGCGCTTGAACTGCACGCAGGCACACAGAGGTAAGTGCTGACGCTGTCAGGCTAGTCTTAGTGTGGCTGCAGTACTGCAGGGTGTCACGCGTGGGTCACAGAAACACAGGAGACTGTAGAGACAGGAACTTTATTTAAACACTTCAAATAAACATGTCTCTTTTAGAAGTAAAACGAGCTCAGTATGCAGTTAGTTATCGATTAAACAATAGACAAACATCATAGGGGAGCACAACCCCCAACAGGAGCAGAGAATGTCTGGGGGAGGAGAGAGAAACAAAGCAATCAGCCGAAAAGGAGAGGTACTGTTCAGGCTTTTAAGTTAGCATAGCATTACGCGAGAAGCCGCAATCGAGAAGACGGTGATTTATTTATTTTTATGGTGGAGATTCCAGGAACGCACCCAGCCTTGACCCGACCCGCACGCACTCACAAACAGAGACAAAAACAAAGCAAACCGGTAATCAAACAGCAAATAAAGAATGTAAGTAAAACAAATGAAATAAGAAAACAACAATACCACCCCTGTTCCCCTTACGATTACACATTAAATACAACAAAGCACAAACAAAACACAAACAGTAAATCATGAAAAAGTTCATGATAAACGGCAATGGATGAAATGTAATGATGAAAATAGATAGTCCAGAGATCCGCACGTTGAATGGGAATGTACAGATAGTCCTACCGGTAGTTTCTGAAATGGTGAAGACGGGTGGATGGGTTCAGGAGCGCTCCTTTCTATGCAGGATGGCCATGAATCCACTTACAGTCCTTATGTACACAGGCAGATGGCAGGCAATCCAGACACAAGAAACAATCCAGGACAAAATGAATAAGTACAGTTAACCCAAAAAAAGGCAGGCAGACAGACAGGAACTTGAAACACAAATTAAAAAAACTTTTTTTTTTGCTTTTGGTCACCGGCCCCCTTTTTAAAAGCTGTGCTGACATCCTTTGGTCGCAACAGCCCCAGCACCCTCAGCAGACCAATCAGAGCCACTGCAGGGACTTCTGGGAGTTTCAGTTTCAAATTCTATTGGCTACTTTCACCATCCCAAGTCGTGGTTTTCTCTACAGATGCTTCCTATTCTCTTTACAGTACAGTATTGCCATTTAAAAAGCCATAAAAATTGCGGAGGATATTTGCAGTTTCCGCTAACAATTATTAGTTAGGTTCTAAGGAAAAATCAGCGAATGAGTGAGTCCGCAAACTCTGAACCGCGACTTTGCGGAGGTCTACTGTAATGGGTAGCAAAAGTGTTTTCTGATTGGTGTCCATCTGAGCCTAACCCCAAATTTTTCCAAAGGATCAATGCTTTACCTAATGGAACATTATCATTTCTAAAACTGTTGTGATTAGAACATTAGAGCGTTATAAAAATTTAGACGAGAACAGGCAATTCAGCTGAACAAAGCTCGCCAGTCCTATTCACTTAATTCCTCCAAAATAACATCGAGTTGAGTTTTGAAAGCCCCTAAAGTCCTACTGTCTACCACACTACTTGGTAGCTTATTCCATGTGTCTGTGGTTCTCTGTGTAAAGAAAAACATCTTAATGTTTTTGTGAATTTACACATAACAAATTTCCAGCTGTGCTCCCGTGCACTCATTTTAAAGTTACAGTCTCGATCCACTGTACTAATACCTTTCATAGTTTTGAATACTTAAGTCATATCACATCCTAATCTTCTTTTGCTTAAACTGAAAAGACTCAGCTCTTTTAATCTTTCTTCATAATTCATCCCTTGCAGTCTTGGAATCAACCTGGACTTGTACTCCACACACCGTGCTATATAACTCAACATTCTATTACCCTTCTTAATGGCTTCTGAACTCTGTCTGGCATTTGATAGTGTCAAGGCCACTGTGACTCCTAAATCTTTCCCATAAGATGTACTTTCAAATTTCAGTCCTCCCATTGTGTACTCAAACGTAACATTTTTACTTCCTATGTTAAATACTTTACATTTACTCGGCCACAATTCTGCCCAAGCCTGTATGCTGTCCAAGTCCCTCTGTACTTATTCACGATTACCTACCAATCCACCTAGCCT
Organism: Polypterus bichir lapradei; assembly: GCA_026402145.1. Lineage (NCBI taxonomy): Eukaryota > Metazoa > Chordata > Cladistia > Polypteriformes > Polypteridae > Polypterus > Polypterus bichir. Next base: position 75,473,639 of record JANRMT010062796.1, read on the forward strand.
GGTATCATCTGCAAACTTTTCTCTCTATTATAAAAAAAAATCCAGGAGAGAAACAGTAGGGCAATGATACATTATGTTCACTTTAAGATCATGGAAGACACTTAAAAGACCCGCGAGACTAGAGAGATTGGCCACGGAGTGTCTCGCGGGGACCTTAAACATGAGACTTTGTGCCAAGAGATTGACCCAGGACCATCTTGCGATGATGTAGTACATGAGATTCTTGCAAGACACGCCCTACTTACACATAAATAAGAGATGGGCAGCAAGCAAACACACTCAGTCGTGTTTTGGCTTTGAGCACACACAGATCCAGGGCTCTCAGCGCATATAAAGCGTATAAGGACAATACGTTATAAATGAAACATAGACGACAAAGCAAAGAAGAAAGCAGCGTGGAGAAAAAAGACTCAAAAGCGTTGGAAAGACAAAAAAGAAAAAGAATAATCTAGGTGCAAATTCAGAAAATAAGGAAAGTAATAATCAGCCCGGAACAAGTGGAATTGAAAAAAAAGCACGTCCAAACCGGACGTTGGCGTTATACACATTGTCAGAGGTGGCTGGGGTGGCGACCCGGCCAGGACGCCCAGGAGGACCGGAGGAGGGCTTGCGCCTTCCCCAGACCATCTGGGGGCGACCGCCCTTGTTCCTTTGGGGGCCACGGGTACAGAGTTTTGAAGCTCCACCCTGTAGGGGCCCGTGGTCGCCGCCAGGGGGCACCCCCATGAATTTGGAGTCCTGGACCTCAGCACTTCCGCCACACCAGGAAGTGCTGGGGGGAAGAAGAGCAGGGACACCCGGAGTGCTTCCTGGGATGCAGCCGGCACTTCCGCCACACAGGGGGATGTCGGCGGATAATTGCCAGAACCCACCTGGAGCAAATCCGGATGATAATAAAAGGGGCCGCCTCCCTTCATTCAGGGCGAGAGTCGGGAGCGGAGAGGACTGAGCTGGATGCTAGGAGGCGGCCTGAAGGAAGGAAGGAAGACATTGTGTGGCTAGGACTTTGGGGGTTTTGTGGTGCACTTGGAACTGTATTTAATTGTAAATAAACGTGTTTGTGGGTGACATGAACGTGTCCGCCTGTCTGTGTCTGGGCCAGCCTCCAAAACATGCATAGCAGGTTAGAGATTATGAAAGTAGTGGAATTCGAAAGGCTCAAAAAAAAATAGTTGCCGTGATACATATGTGGAGAAAGTTAAAGAATATGACAGAATGAAAATTAGAAAGTATAAAAAAAAGAAAGTAAAGATCGCAGGAGCGCAAAAAAATGGAAATTATTACTTGAAAAAGGGAAAATAATCACCACGGACCAGGTGTCGTTGGAAAAAAAACAGGATAAAGCGAGGTCAGAAATAAAAGAGTAGAAAACAAAGTAAAACATCATAAAGAGGTTAAAAAACAAGGGAGCCAAACACATACAGAGCAGGTTAGAGATAATGAAAACTGGAATTCAAAACACTGAAAAAAAATGTAGGCGCGAAACACATGCAGAGCAAGATACGGAATATGAAAGCAGAAAAAACAACAAAACAAAGAAAGTAAACATCGTATTAGCGCATAAAAAAGAGATATTATTGCTCGGAGAAATAATTAAAAGGCGAATAGAGATCAAATACATGGACACAGGTGATATGTCAGAAGTATGTAAATATTGTAAGGCTTTGAAGTTTAAGTCAAGAGATTTTCAAAAACAGAGTTTACCTCACATGCATTTATTGGTTACTTTACAAAAAAAAATATTAACTGCTGATGATGTAGATCGTTTTGTCTGTGCTGAAATTCCAAACAGAGAAACCTATCCTGAATTACGGTACAAAGTCATTAAACACATGTCTCACTGACCTCATTTAAAAAGATTCAGCACGTTGAGATTTGAAAGATTCAACATTTTGTTTTTACAGAAAAAATAATCTTAAAAGTGTGTATCCGGAAAACAAAAAAGGGGGTTGGCGAACGAAGCGAGCAGGGGCGAAGCCCCCTAGTAATATATATATTAAAAATAGCAATGGCCCTAGCACTGACCCCTGTCAGCACTGACCACTTTTAACATTGGCCAATTCTGAAGAGATCCCTCGCATCATCACACTGCTTCTTGTGTTTCAGCCAATTCTGCACCCATCTACATACAACACCCTGAACTCCCATTTCTTTTAGTTTGATATCCCACCTCTCATGTGGAACCTTATTAAATACTTTCTGAAACTCAAGATAAATAATACCATATGCTTCACTTTGATCAAATTCTTTTCTTGCTTACTCATAGAATTCCAAATTATGAATTCCCTCTTCTGAACTCAAGCTGACTTTTCAGAAAAGCTGTTCTTGGCATGTGTAGCTGTCTTATCCTTAATAATTCCTTTCATTATTTTATCTATGATGCACATTAAATTTACTGGCCTATAGATACTTGGATCTGCCTTGTCACCTTTTAATTCAATGGGATAATATTTGCCATTTTCCAGTCCTTCTGAATTTCCCCAGTGCTCAGTGACTTCCTAAAAATATGCATCAAGGGTTTATGTATGTACTCATGTCACACATGTGCGCATGGTAGGCAACTAAAAGGACCAAAAGAAGGTGGTGGGGTGCAGTAAACCTCTCTCTTTTATTCCTGCAGACCAAACATGGGAAAATCTGCCTGGACCAGATGACGTCACTTCCTGTTCCGGCCCCAGTGATGTAACTTCCTGTTCTGGTCCAGATGAAATCACTTTAGGTTCTGACCCCGATGACATCACTTCCTTTAACCTGCCCTAAAAGCAAGATGACTTCCGCTTTTAAACTCAGTTCTGTTTTAGACTCAGTCTTCGCACACTTTACTACCAATTTTCACTTCTTTGCAGCCTTATTCAAGTATACGGGTGGCTGCCCAAACCTTTTTCCTGTGTCAAGGTGGTAGCATTCAAGGCTAATTATTATCTGATCCTGTGATTTGTTTGATTTCAGTCAATTTAATCTGAGCAGTACTTCTCATACCTCCTCAATGGCCCCTGTTATCACTTTTAGGTTATCTACTTCTTCACAAGTGAAGACCTTGGAAAAATGAAAGTTGAGAGCATTTGATATTTCACGGTCTGTATTTTTTAACTCCTCTTTACTACTCCTGATCCACTTCACCTCCTCCTTGATTGTTTTTTTGCTACTAAAATACTGAAAGAATCTATTTGGGTCATCTTTCACCTTATCTGCAATATTTCTTTCTAACTGCCTTTTAACTTCTCTAATATCCTTTATAGTTGCCCTCATGCTCTCATACATTCTATGCTTTTAGATATTAGTCTTATTTGCTTTATATGTCTGTTTTTTCTTTTGAAGCTTTTTTTTCATCTCTTAAATTACCCACTGCAGAGTTTTTTTTTATTTCATACTAATTCCAAATGTCAGGATGTACCTGTCCTACATTATATATAAAATGTTTTTAAAACTGTTCTACTGCTCCATGACTGTCTCCACACTTAAAAGCTTATCCCAGTTTATCCCTTTTAGACATTGCCGCATCTGTTAAAAATTAGCCCTACCAAAGATAAACATAAATATTTGGAAAGAGACAACTTTCTTCTAATTTTGGTTCTGTACACTACCACAATGTATTTTAAATGAAACAACTCAGATGAGGTTGAAGTGCAGACTTTCAGCTTTAATTCAGTGGGGTGAACAAAAAGATTGCATACAAATGTGAGGCAACTAAAGCATTTTTTAACACAATCCCTTCATTTCAGGGGCTCAAAAGTAATTGGACAATTGACTCAAAGGCTATTTCATGGGCAGGTGTGGGCAAGTCCGTCATTATGTCATTATCAGTTAAGCAGATAAAAGGCCTGGAGTTGATTTGAGGTGTAGTGCTTGCATGTGGAAGATTTTGCTGTGAACAGACAACATGCGGTCAAAGGAGCTCTCCATGCAGGTGAAAGAAGCCATCCTTAAGCTGCAAAAACAGAAAAAAACAATCCATGAAATTGCTACAATATTATGAGTGGCAAAATCTACATCCTGAGAAAGAAAGCAAACACTGGTGAACTCAGCAACGCAAAAAGACCTGGGGCCTCATGTATAAATGGTGCGTACGCACAGAAATGTTGCGAAAGAACTTTTCCACGTTCAAATCGTGATGTATAAAACCTAAACTTGGCGTAAAGCCAAGCACTTTTCCACGGTACCTCATACCTTGTCGTACGCAAGTTCTCTGCTCGGTTTTGCAGACTGGCGGCACACAGCGTCAAAGCAGTGCTACTGTTCCTGTGTGGTTACTCTTTATTTTCCTGACGCGGCTTTATAAATACACTGAAACTAACCGCATATTGTTTATTGGTGTAATGCGTCTGATTGTAATTAACTTGTAACAATATAATGGTCCAGGGAATAGCCATAGTATTCCAAATTCCATAACTGCTTTAGCATTGTTACACTCACTGCACCTTCTTCTTCTTCTTTCAGCTGCTCCTGTTAGGGTTGCCACAGCGGATCATCTTTTTCCATATTACTCTCACTGCACAACTTGGAGTATTTATATCACTGTATCTGAGTGGGGAATCACAGCAGCAGCTGCTCGGAAAGAGAATTATCGGGATCAAGCACACACTACCTCAGCCACGGCAAAATGTTTCAAAGCCTTTCCTGTACGGACCTCTCGGTTCAGAAACAGTTTCATCCCAAGAACTATAAATGCACTCAATCAATTGCTCCTTGTAGAACTGTTTGTACTTATAAGTACAATTACCCCACTGTAAACTTGCACTACAGTTATAATATTGCACAACCTGAACCACTTTATAAAGCGTGTATTTACATATGATGACAATATCATTTTTAAGATGAAATGCAGCAAAATATGTTTATTATATTATACAGTGTCAGGGATGCCAGGGGCAACGACCCGGCCGGGACGCCGTGAGGGACCGGATGTGGGTCTGCGCCCACCCTGGATCACGTGGGGGCCGCCTTCCTGGTTGCTTTGGAGGCCACGGGTTGAGGGCATGGAAGCCCTACCCTGTAGGGGCCCGTGGTCACCGCCAGGAGGCGCCCCAATGCCTTGGGGACCTGTTACCTCAGCACTTCCGCCACACCAGGAAGTGCTGGGGGGAAGAATTAAAAGGGCACCTGGAGAGCTGCCGGGAGAACAGCCGGCACTTCCGCCACGCTGGGGCGTGGCCAACGGGGGAGTGTTGGAAACCACCTGGAGCTCATCCAGGAGCATATAAAAGGGGCCGTCTCCCTTCATTCAGGGCTGGAGTCGGGTGGAAGAAGGACAAGGCAAGAGAGAAGAGTGGAGGCGGCCCGAAGAAGAGGCATTTGTGGCCAGGACTGTATGGATTGGGGTTTGTTGTGCACTTTATACTGAGTCTGAGTGACTTTAAATTGTAAATATTTGTGTAAAATAAAACGTGTGGTGGTGAAGAACAACATGTCCGCCTGTCTGTGTCTGGGTCGGCTCCACAACAGGTAAAACTTTAACTTCATTTAAATAATCCATATTCTTCACTGAGACTGGCGTGAAGGACAGAATAATTAAACATGTACTACGAAGATAATTCAATGTTCCTTAAACGTTTTGAAGAATCGGCGCTCTAAGCTTACAGATGGCTTAACATCTATTACAGAGCTGATTGTGTGGCGATCGGTTACTTGGAGAAAGAAAAGCAAGGACTGCAGGGACGGCCACGCCAATATATATTGAATATAAATCAGAAAGAGAAAATAACAACACAGCTAAAAACACAGCGGCAAATTTCAACAAAACTTAAACGCTTGTGTCATGAGCACGAAGTGGCTATGCAGTGTCCGCAACAGACGTGGCCATCCACCGTGCATAAGATACCATATTGACATTGGCGGGCAAAGGAACCACCGATTCTTTCTCTGCCCAAGGCCGCCACAAGCCTAGAGCAGCCCATGAGTACTGCTGCAATAAATAATTTCATCGAAGGTCGCGCACAATCACTGCGCCGTAAAACCCATGTTTAATAACTTGCTTTAACTCCTATCATCATGAAAATGATATCACGTATACATCTCAGTATGTTAGTTATTCAGAGAGCTGTAATATCACGAATGTAATGGATTCTGTGTCCAGTCGGAGGAAGAGAGCTGGTTTAAGAAGCAAGTAGTGATTCACACACATAGAGCACATAGAAGATCACATACAAAACAAAGCATTTAACGTGCTACTTTAATTACGATGTGATTTGAGAAACTGGTTAATTAAACGATTTTAAGATGACGTTTATGACGTTCTACTTTAATGACAAAATAAACTACGTGATTAAAGTGGAAATTTCGAGATTGAAGTTGACATTTCGTGCTTTTTTCCCACTATGTGCCTATTTTTTTTTGTCTGTACCCTAATAAGCTTTCATATGACACTCAGACGATGGGCTATGACTCGCCTTTCACGGTGACTTTGATATCTGAGCTTTCAAGTTTCTCCAACACGCTATGTCACTCGATCAACTTCCTTTTGTTGATTATACCACTGTTTAATTAAACAAATAGTATGTTTTTCCTTTGCCTCCACTTGGTATTCACTGAAATTCTTATATTTTCCCCCGTGCTTTTCCCATTGTCTTTTCACAGAAGGCTGAGCTTAAGGGCGATTTATATTGATTTGCATATTCAAAGAGGCGTAATTCTGGGAGGAGTTGGGGCGGGACATAAGGTGCGTGCACGAGTGTTAGTCTTCACGCTGACCGGGATTTATGTAGCGGAAGAACGTGGAAGTTGGAGTACGCACAGATTCCTGAATCTGGATTTTTCTGTGTTTCTTTCCTTTGTCGCAGCCCAATTTTACCCTTCTTAGGGTGTTTGAGACCCACTCCTTGTTTAAATGCCCAGATAATCATCAGAAGAACCTACTGGAAGAATCATGGATGATTGTCAGAACGAAGGGCAGAATCACTTAATTGCTTAAGCAACAAAAAACAGCAAAACCCACTTAACAAACCATCAGCGATCGATTTACGTCAAATACAACAGTGACTTGTGACCCAAAGTTTAAGAAACCCTGCATTAGGTCAATGTCTAACTTCACCACAATCAGATATTTGTACTCAGAAAAGAACAATTCTTTTACATTATAATGTACAAATTGTTAGGAATATGGAGAAGTATCAGTTATTCAAGAAACAATGTGTAAACAACTACAAAAAGGTTTAGTAGGCATTCCAGATTTTTGCTGCATAAAAATGAAATGTTGCCTTACCAGTCATTTTATGATGCACACTTGAAATACTGAGCAAGGTGGTGTTGGAGGATCAAATATTATGATTAAGAATGTAGGGAGATCAGCACTCTAAAATATAAGAAGGTACTCATTGGTTTATAGACGTTTTTTAAATCAGATCATGAAGGACAAAGGCATCCGGTGTAATGATACTACGACTGGTGAGATATGCTCAGATTTTCTTTCATTAGTTAAGATTCATGCTGCTGAATTTTGGACTAATTGCAGCCAAGCTTTGTCTTTTTTAAGCAATCCTGATAAGAATACTGATAAGAATACAGTAATCTAGACAGCTAAAGACAAAAGCAGGTATTAACTTCACAGCATATCTCCATGACAAGAGTAAAAGAGTAAACTGTGTAATGTAATGTGTTTAATGTGTGATTTGAAGTTTAACTTTGAATCTAAAATAATGACAAAATTCATTACTTCCGTTCTGATTTGTAAGGCCAGATGGTCTAGTTAATTCCTAATGCCCTCGCTTTTTTGTTTGCTGCCAATAATTACAATTTCTGTTTTTTCCTTGTTAACTTTAAGGGAATTATTACTTACCAATTCAGTAATTTAGTAACACATTAGATCAAAGGATTTTAAGCCACGGGGTTATCTGGCATTACTGATAAATAAATCTGTGTTTTATGATCAAGGGACCTAAAATAAATCCCTGAAGCACTCCATATATCATGAGTGAGCACAGAAATATCTTGAGGATTCTTAGCAAGATGATGCTACATCTGGCTGGTATAAGCATTGTGAACTAATTAAATACGTACATCCAGCTTTTATCATTCAAATAAAAAGAGTCTGTAGCACTGCCATATAGATGGTGTGTGTCTTTTTACATGCTTGGTTGTGTTTTTAAAGTTTTTGTTTAGAATGTTTTAATATATGTGCTTGATTGCCTGGGTCCATATGCACACCTAGAGGTGTTATGGTCCACCCAATGAGTCCTTATTGTCAATTTGGTGCACCATCAAAAAAGTTTTCACCCCCATCACAGACCATATCATGAATTTCTGACTTATAATCACCACTAGTTACAAAGAATTGTCTTTCCTGTTATATAGGAATGAAGCCAACTCAAGGTACTGTCAAATGGTGACAATACTGACGGACTCTGTCACTGCATTATAGACTATATTAACTTTTGTGTTGATACAGTGGTACCCACAAAGACAGTGTGTTGGCTTCTAAATGTCAAACCTTGGATTAGTAAGGAGCTAAAAAAGAAAAAGAGATAATTCAAATCTGGTGACAAAGAGGCTCTGAAGGTCATACTGTGTGTGATAAAGAAAAAGAGTGAAGGAAAGTAGCCTTACAAAGCTAAAATAGAAAAAAACTTACTCAGAAAAACATGAAAGATGTCTGAAATGGACTTGGCATAATTACTGGTCTCAGGCAATCCAGGGTGCAGGTGCTAGAAGGGGCTGTGGATAAAGCTAACGTTCTGAACCAACTTTTTAAAAGGTTTTATCACCCACAACCACCTTCTTCTAATGATCAGTTCTCCCCACCTCATTCCTAAAACATCAACAACTCCTACCACATCAACGGGAATAGCCAGTGACAAGTCCAGCTCTGACCATCAGTGTTAACTGTCCATAACTGAAGACCAAGTAAGGAGACAACTGAGGAAGCTACATACAGAAAAAGATTTGTGACCAGATGAAGTCAGTCCTCAAGTTCTTAAGGCCTTTGCTGACCAACATTGTGGTTTCCTCTGCCACCTGTTCAGTCTGTCCCTAAGGCTTCAAAAAGTGCAGCTGCTGTGGAAAACATCCGGCATTGTTCCTGTTCCATAGAAGGCAGGTGCCTCTTCACCTAATGACTACAGATCAGTGGCACTTACGTCTCACATCATGAAGATCTTGGTGAGACTGGACCTGGACTATATGAGCTCTCTTGTGAAAGATCACCTGGACCCCTGCAGCTTGTCTATCGGACAAAGAATGGAGTGGAGGATGCAATTATCTATCCACTCTCATCTGGACAAAGCTGGCAGCACTGTGAGGATTTTTTTTGATTTCTGCTGTGCCTTCAGTGCTATCCAGCCATCCATGTTAAGTGGTGATGTGCAGGTGGATGAGCCTATGGTGTCCTGGATAATGGACTCTGTACACCTCAGACAATTAGCAGATCATTGTCATTTACAGAAATTCTCAGATGATTCTACACTTATGGGGTGAGTTGATAAGGGGGATGAGACAGAGGAGAGGAGTCCGGTGAAGAACTTTGTTTCTTGGTCTGCAACTTAACATCAGCAAAACAAAGGAACTGGTTATTGACTTTCATTGCACCAAAGAGCCACTATGTCCGGTCACTATTCAGGGAGAGGATGTACAGGTGGTCCACTACTACTCCTACTTGGGGGTCCACATTAATGACAGGTTGGACTGGTCTCAGAACACAGATGAACTATAAAAGAAAGAGCAGAACAGGCTCTTTTTCTTTAGGACTTTGTATTCCTTTAATTTAGGAAGTGACATCCTTCACATCTTCTATAATTCTGTTATAGCCAGTGTGATTTTCTACATTCTGGTGGGCTGGACTGGTAACATCACTTCCAGAAAGGTCCACTGTGACACCGCATGTAGTGGGAATTAGGGGACACCAGCCGACACTCTAGGTCAGGGGTCCTCAATCACAGTCCTGGAGAGCCACAGTGGCTGCAGGTTTTTTTCTAACCCGGTTGCTTAATTAGAAAGCAATCCTTGCCAATAATTTAATTGCATGGCTTGTTAGTGCTTTAACTCTGTAAAGTCAGATAATTCTCATATCCTAGATTTTTTTCCCCTTACTAATTTTATCATCCAAATGATTTGAAGGTTGAAATGGATGAGTAATTCTCAGTCCTTTACTTTTTTATCTTCACTTTCCTTCCAAGTATTTAATTAAACCCAATAGTGTATGATAAATACACACAGGTGTAAATGGTAACAAGCTAAATGGAGAAATGCTGGTCTCTTTTGTCATTTGCATGTTATTGCTAATTAGGCACAATTAAAACTAAGAATACAGCTGCTTAAGACTAAAATAAGCAATAAGGGTTCAAAATCTTAACGAGCAAGACAACTAAAGTGAAGCAGAAGTGTTACTTGAGCAATAAGTGCTTCTTATTAAGCAATTGGGTTGGAGCAAAAACCTGCAGCCACTGCGGCTCTCCAGGACCGTGATTGAGGACCCCTGCTCTAGGTGTCTAGTATGAGGGATTGAGAGTGACCAGGATGATGGTGTACGACAGGGAGACACGAACACAGAAAGGGAGGGCTTTTTGCCAAAATAAAGTAATATTTTATGTACAGGTGCACATAAAGTAAAACAAAAATAATGTGCTGTGGAAAACATATACACACAGTCCAATATCGCAAAGAACACAAAAAACAGTAATTAAACGGAGCCCAAAAATGATGACTTTATGCAGTATTTACCGTGCTGACAAAGTCCCAAAGGAAAAGAAAAATGCACACAAACTAGTGAATCCTATATATACACAAAAACCAAAAGTAAAGCTGTCTTCCTCTGCTGTAGTCCAAGTCAGGAAGCTGCTCCTTCAATCAGCGTATAGTACAGGGTTTACCAAAAAGAAAAATATTCAAAATACAGAAAAAGAAAGTGTACATTCAAAATAAACAGTACATCATTAACACAACTAAATAAATACCTCCACCAAAGTTAATCCAGAGATATCTATCAAAATATATACAAGAAAAAAAATATCTACAGTAATCAGGAAACAAGCCACAGTGCTTGGTATACTGACGAGAATGTTCTACCAAGTACCTCTCTCTCAGCAAGATCTAGCCAGAAGAACCCCTCTAGAGGTCGGAAATTCCCTTTTGTATTCGGCGCCATCGTGCCGACCAATTAAGCTGTCGAGTGTCATCCTTCCACCAGCATGACGTGGACGAATCTGCAAAAAGTGGTGTCTCCCGGCCCGCACAATTTACTATAAAAGTGCGAGCAGCCAGCCATTCTTCTAGCGTTATGAGATTGCGGCAGGCATGCGCACAAGTGGGAGTCGGACAACTCCATTCCAGCTTGGCAATGACAGAGCCATCTTTCCACTCCAACACGAGACCTGCTGCAACGCTCTCCAGAAGGTCCTCATATCTTCAGCGAAGACGTCCTTCTGTGCTTTCTAAATTGAAAAAAAGGCAAGTTTTATTTTTTCAAACCTATTTGTCTTTTCTTTTTTCCCAACAAATGCCTCTCTTTTAACACTGCCAAAGACACTAAACTAAATTTACTTAATGGCTGGTAATGCCAGTGAGGCACATTACTACACCCACTAAATCAACAAGCTAAATAAACATGCAAACTCAGTTATAGGACACACTCTGGACCTCTGGGAGGTTGTAGAGACAGAGAGAATTAAAACCAAACTGAGTGCCATTATGAACAATGCTGCACATCCTCTCTCTGACATGCTAACACTGAAGACAAACAAACAAATTATTCAACAGTGTGTCAGGAAACACTCCGGAGGCTTCATTATACAGCATTGCACCTGCATAAGGCCACACTGGGACTGTGACTACCAAGGCAGAACTTTTCTTTCTTTTGAATTTTCTTTCTTTATAGTTATTCTGGTTTGTGTTCAGAACAGTGTGTGTGTATATTTATTTATTTACTTACTTACCTACCTATTTATGTATTTATTTATTTATTCATTTAAAGAGCTTGTGTAAAAAGACAGATTTCCCCCTGGGGAAAAATAAAGTTCTATTTTCCTATTTATCAAAATGAGAATGAATTGATATTAAGTTTTACAAGCTGTGAAAACCAAGCTCTGTGTATGTCTGAAACATTATCAAAAAATCTTTTGACTTTTGCTCATATAGTTCTTATGAGTATTGGTGACTATTTCAAAACATATCACATGAAGCATGTGACATATCTCTACTACTGTGATTATGTGGATGATTTGTATTTATATGTTTCATATATAACAGATATTTCATATTCAGATATTTCAACAGTACAGAGTAATGGGGATTGTGGAAAAGAGGTGAAAAAGAGAGTGCAGGCAGGGTGGAAAGGGTGGAGAAGAGTGTCAGGAGTGATTTGTGACAGATGGATATCAGCAAGAGTGAAAGGGAAGGTCTACTGGACAGTAGAGAGACCAGCTATGATATATGGGTTAGGGACGGTGGCACAGGAGACAGAGCTGGAGGTGGCAGAGTTAAAGATGATAAGATTTAAATTGGTTGTGACGAGAATGGACAGGATTAGAAATGCGGGTCAGCTCAGGTTGGATAGTTGGGAGACAAAGTCAAAGAGGTGAGATTGCATTGGTTTGGACATGTGCAGAGGAGAGATGCTGGGTATATTGGGGGAAGGATGCTAAGGACAGAGCTGCCAGGGAAGAGAAAAAGAAGAAGGCCTAAGAGAAGGTTTATGGATGTGGTGAGAGAGGACATGCAGGTGATGGGTGTAACAGAACAAGATGCAGAGGACAGTGTCACACACGTGCGAGTAGGAGGCAGCTAAAGGGCTCGAGTAATTGTAATAAAACATCCAACCAGGGGGCGGCGGAGTGCGCTGACTGTCTTTCTCAGTTCCCTACAGACCTTTCCCGGGAAATCCTGCAAGGTTCCAGCGTCTCTGAAGACGTCACTTCCGAAGCCGGCCCCTTTGATGACGTCACTTCTGGTTCCGGTCCCTTTGACGTCACTTCCTCTCAAGACCTTTAAAGCCTCCATCTTGGGCTACTATAGTCAGTTCTGTTTTGGACTCTGTGAGATGCACATCGTTTCTTTGAGAAAGAAAACCCATTTGCAGCTGGGAAAAACAATATACGGGTGGCTGCCCCAAACCTTTATAATGTCTTGGACTCGTTTTTATGACAACAGAAAGATATGGAAAAAGATGATCCACTGTGACAACCCCTAATGTTTCAGATATACATAATAACATTTTTTGTTTTTGAAATAAAATTTGAACACTTTTGGCTCATTTTTAATGTAATGAGGCTACTCAAAACATTTTCTTCACTATGATTTGCTGTGAAACCTAACTGATAGTAATCCACATATAGAATTTTAATTCAGATTGTTGTTTATTTGGAAAACTAAATCAAAATGATACTTGTTACATATACAGTAGCTCCTTAAATACAACAGCTTATAGAGAATAAGGAGAAATGTCTACATCCAATGAGCAATTAGCCATATCAAGTACACTGTTGATGAGCGAGTCAGATACTTCATTGAAAAGCCGGTGCAGACCGGATCAAGGACACATGTGGGCAGTGTTAATTTAGTGATTGTTTTTTGATGAACAGTTAGGCTTATTTTAGCCTAGAAGTTGGATTCACTTTGATCAATACGCTGAAAGTCAGCTTGGTTTGTGCTTAAGGTCTGTGGTATACTACATCTTATATACTTTATCCTAAAAGAACCATTCGAAAAAGCCTCACATTTAGCTTCTGACAGTTTAAATATCCTTTCCATGGACTGAACCAGATGCAAATGGCAATCAAGGGTTGATCATATTCTTCTGTGTTGTGAAATTCCACTATCATTTATAATTTTGGAGAGATAGAGCCAACTCTCAGATCAAACTAAAACATGGTATTAGTTAATGTTAGTATTTAGAACTTCATAGCAGACTGTTAATTTAGTTTTTCTCCATTTATCCTGGATTCAGAAAGTATTCAGATCCCTTCACTTTCTGCACACTTCATTGTGTTGTAGATGTCACTTTTAAATGGATACATTTGACATTTTTTCCCATTAAGTTACACAAATATGTATCCATTTAAAAATCAATCTGCAATACAATAAAGTGCTGAAAGTGAAGGTTGTGAATTCTTTCTGAATACACTGTATTTTCTCTTAAAAGTCAAATAGGTTGTGCACAAGTGGCTCAAGTCACAAGAAAGACTGTATTTGGATTCTTGTGAAAAATGTGTGTTTATTTTCTATTTCATATAACTTTCTTTTTGTCCTCCTTTGAGCTAAATTACTTGTGTGAAAATATGCTATATAAATAAAAGTTGTTGTTGTTTATTTTGCTATTGCTTTTGGCACTTTTTGAATTATTCTTAATTTGTAATGGTTGTAAATTATCTTTAAGCTATTGCAACATCATATTTATTGGTGGTGATTGCACACACTCCTGACTATACCATTTTGGAATCACCAGTTCACCTTACATGGGTATCTTTGAGTTGCGGGACAAAACCAGAGTTCAAGGGGATTGATCCACTCAGGAACAAATATTATCCAGTGAGCTCTCAGGCTGCCCATTTTAACTCTTTCAGGGCTGATGTTGACTTTTGTCAAAAGGAGTTGACAATGGTAATTGACTGTAAACGGTGACAAAACCAAGCTTTATGTTTTAGTTGGACTCTCATTGCTAGAAGGAAAGTTAGCATAGCTAGATATAATAGATTTATTGGTTTGACCGAGATTTGCTGCACTCGTGCGAGTAGCAAGGCACAAACAAAGTCAAAAATGGCACTGACATCTGGCGAGAGACCAAAGCGGATGTGTAAAGCAAAATACTCAGTGGACAATGTTTTGCCTGTTATCTCTGAACTGGACTATGACTTGTCGGAATCCGATTTTCATACAAGTGATTGAAAACGAATGTGCGGTTCCAGCGTCAGCTGATTGGTCCCTGGCTAATCTTGGTACTGACGATGTTTGCCAGGGAGGACTGCCACTTAATGATAAGAGGTAGAAACCAGATTATAATGCACTGCGACCGCTGCTGCTGCCCCTGCCACACAAAGACAGCCTGGCAGCAAGCCTGCCGCACATTCTTGGCAAACTGGCAGCCACAGCATGCAGCAACATATGTTTCGTGTTGATTTTTATGTGAAACCATTGCTTTTCAGAAACTATGTTTTTTGGAGAAAATATTCAGCCCTCAAAGAGTTAAGAAACAGAATAGTTTAAATCCTTGATGAACGTAAGCATTATAGAAATTGCCAAAGTGTTTTTTTACTTTTCCTAATTAGAGACAAAATAGAATGTCTAACCTAACCACCTCAGCACCCACACCAAGAAAAATTCATAAACAGATACGGAGCTTCTGATTTTACTGAAAACTCCCTTCACTTCCAAAAATTATCATCAAGTTCATCAGCAACCATAGTTGAGAGACATCCTAGTCTTAGTCTTTCAGTGTCATTCTGTGCCAATTGGGAGTCATATCTTTTTCAAATTGTCCAGAGAATTAAACAAATCATTTTGGTATTTAATATGTTTTAATTAAAGTTCTTTATTTTTATTGCTATGACAGTAAGTGTATCACCATTTTTAGATGTGATGTTATCAAAAGGTTTGTTACTGTTAAAAATAGAAAAAGTGGTCTAACAGTTTCAAAAATCAGGGATTTCCACATACCAGACCAGAGGAGATGTAGTAAAAGGCAGTCTAGCTTTCACTTGAGTTTCTGGCTTTGGCCTACACCAGTCTAAAACACACTTACCTCTGAAAGTTCACAAATATACTCTTAAATGTCCTAAAATACACTCAAAAGACCCCAGTAGGGAGGGGATCAATGTCAAATCCCTGGCTTTAGCAAGTCAAAGAAAAATCTGCAAAAAGGAGAAATGATTTGAAGAGAAGAAAAGGACAGCAAAAAAGCAATAAGGAAAAGGCAACACAAAGCAAACAAGTTTCAAAAGAAAATCCCCTAGGATAATCAAATAAGTAGAACAAAAAATCCAAGGAAACACAAATACTTGTGAGGTCCACCAAAATCTACCAGAGCAAATTCAAATGAACTGCAAGGGACTTCTTCTTCTTCTTTTTATTGGTGGCTGACTTGTGTCAGCCAGACGTATACAACCTTGAGTGAATTTTGCTTAAAAGTGGGTGGGAATAGTTAGACAGCTCACTGAGTGTCACTCTTCTGCACCAATCCAGCGCATCACGAAGGCAGCACTCAGAGTAGGGGTGGTGATTTTGAACTGCAAAGAGCACCGGTGCTCTTCCTAACCTGGTCCGACAGACAGCAAGATTCTGATTATGATGAACAGTCAAGAAGTCTCCTAAACAAACCCTATTAGACATATAAATGTGTGTCATGTGTGCAGAGACACATTGCACATATTAAAAATTAACATAGCAAATGATAAAACATTCTGTAGCGTCACATTATACAAATTAGACACCAATAACAGGTGCTGTGGGTGTAACCTTTGCAGTGCTTGATTTTGCCGCTTTTCATTGCACAGTTTTTAACAGGTTGTCCTGCAGATGTGTATTCTCATTTGACAATCACATTTGTCCCCACAAGACTAACGGCTGACAAACCAACAGTAAAGGGGCACTGCCACCACCTACTGAAGTGGAGTGTGAACAGGAGTCAGCATAGTGAGCCCAATACCTACCATTTACACACGTGTACAGTCTACACAATTAAATTAACACCTACATTTCCTAAATTAAATTGCCTTATACAACTCAATCTTTTCATGAATTATCTTTTTAATTGTTTGGTTTGAATCCTACCTGGCAGGTAGAAAATTCTTTGTTAGTTGTGGTGATTACAACTCCAAGACACATGATATTCTATATGGTGTTCCACAAGGCTCTATTCTGGGTCCGCTGCTCTTCTCAATCTACATGCTTCCGTTAGGTCAGATTATCTCGGGGCACAACGTGAGCTACCATAGCTATGCTGATGACACACAACTGTACTTATCAATAGCGCCTGACGACCCGACTCTGTTGTCTCACTAACACAATGTCTTACTTGTGTTTCTAAATGGATGAATAGTAATTTTCTCAAGCTAAAGAGAAAACAGAAATTTTAGTGATTGGCAATAATGGATCTAATGAGGTTATTAGAAATAAACTTGATGCATTAGGATTAAAAGTCAAGACGGAGGTAAAGAATTTAGGCGTAATTGTTGACTGTGACCTGAATTTTAAATCGCATATTAATCAGATCACTAGGACAGCATTTTTTTCACTTAAGAAATATAGCAAAAGTTAGAACTCTTATAACATTGAAAAATGCTGAGAAACTAGTTCACGCTTTTGTTTTCAGTCGACTAGATTACTGTAACGCACTCCTCTCAAGACTACCCAAAAAAGACATAGATCGTTTGCAACTAGTGCAGAATAGAGCTGTTAGAATCCTAACTAGGAAAAGAAAACCCGAGAACATTTCTCCAGTTTTGATGTCACTACACTGGTTACCTGTGTCTTTCAGAATTGAATTTAAAATACTGCTTATGGTTTACAAAGCCTTAAATAATCTCACTCCATCTTATATATCGGAATGTCTGACACCTTATATTCCAAATCGTAGCCTTAGATCCTCAAATGAGTGTCTGCTTAGAATTCCAAGAGCAAAACTTAAAAGAAGTGGTGAGGCGGCCTTCTGCTGTTATACACTTAAAATCTGGAATATCCTGCCAATAGGAATTCGCCAGGCTAATACAGTGGCGCACTTTAAAAAACTGCTGAAAACACATTACTTTAACATGGCTTTATCATAACTTCATTTCAATTTAATTCTGTTGCTCTGTATTTTCAATGAATTATCATTACTATTCATGGTGGCTCCAAAATCCGTACTAACCCCTACTCTCTCTTCTGTTCTTTTCCCGGTTTTCTGTGGTGGCGACCTGCGCCACCACCACCTAATCAAAGCACCATGATGTTCCTACATTGATGGATTAAGGGCCAGAAGTCCACATGACCGTCATCATCAAGTTCTTCCATGAGAAGCCTAAATACAAAGAGGACTGTTTCATTTATGATAGGTAGAATGCCCAGAGATGGGTGGGCGGTCTCATGGTCTGGAACCCCTGCAGATTTTATTTTTTCTCCAGCCGTCTGGAGTTTTTGTTGTTTTTTTCTGTCTTCTCTGGCCATCGGACCTTACTTTTATTCTATGTTAATGAGCTTTATCTTATTTTTCTTATTTATTTATTTTGTCTTTTTTCTCTTTCTTCATCGTTTTTCTTATTTTGATATTATTTCTATTGATTTTATTGGTTAATCATGAACTGTTTCTAAGTGTTCCTAGTGCTTCGTGAGTGGTTCCCCATGAAGCGGGACCACCTTGATGTCATTGTTAAATTTAAACCAGTATGTGCAATTCTGATTCAGGTTATTGTGGCTTTCTGGAACCCCCTCTCTTCCAACGTGCTTAGTTTTCTGGATCCCATGTAAATGTCTGCCCTTTATTTGTGCATCCCATAACATCTGTCAAAGTGAACAAACATGATCTTTAATTAACACCTTTGCCACTTCCTTACTTAATGAAATTTGAATATCAATATTTTCGGACTTCACTGACTGTTTACCCAGGCTGTCAACTGTTTAATTACCATCCAAACCCACATGTGCCGGAGCTCACAAAAATTTGACATACACTCCTAAATATTTCAGCCTTAATAACACTTGTCTAACCTTAAACATTATATCTTGAAAGTTATTAGGCAAATCTACCTAATACATCAAATTGAACTGAATTCTTTTTTTGTCATTGTACACAGTACAATGAGATTCAATGTGCAGCTCATCCACAAAATGATAATCTTCCCATAAAATGTCAAAAATTGCATGATAAAACAATAAGAATATACAATATGAAAACATAAGTACAATACATATACAGTGGTGTGAAAAACTATTTGCCCCCTTCCTGATTTCTTATTCTTTTGCATGTTTGTCACACAAAATGTTTCTGATCATCAAACACAT
>JANRMT010062796.1:75492542-75516013 GCA_026402145.1 Polypterus bichir lapradei
ATGTGTTTGATGATCAGAAACATTTTGTGTGACAAACATGCAAAAGAATAAGAAATCAGAAAGGGGGCAAATAGTTTTTCACACCACTGTACATATAGAGCAAAGTGCTCGACCGGGAGCACCTGATTGACTGATTGAGTGTGTTTATAGCTCTTGGGATGAAACTGTCTCTGAGCCTCGATGTCCATGCATGAAAGGCTCTGAAACAATTGAAGGATGGGAGAAGTTCAAATAGACTGTGGCATGGGTGAGTGGAATCCATGCCGATGCTGATGGCTTTCTCATGGCAGCATGTGCTATAGATGTCCTGCAGGGCTGGACGCTGCACCCTGACAATCCTCTGTGCTCTCAAGACAATCTGCTGTAGAGGTTTCCATTCAGCACAGAAGATGAATCAGAGCAGATAACCACATGGTGTTGATGGATGGAAGGACACTCAAGGACTTCAAGGAAGTGTTGTGGTGCCAGCTAAGTAGCCCTGTTCAATCCTAAATCATTATCAAAGAAAACGGGCATTAAAGGTGCAAAAATAGTGCATACAACAGAAATTAAGTCTTCTCAGCTTTCAGGATCTAACAGCTCAGTAGAGTGGGTCTTGATTGGGAGCTCTGTCCTCTGTGCAGTTTGGGTCTGCATTGAGACATCTCTCTGGGGTAGCCAGGCTTTTATAGGCATTTGACTGAAAGTGACATAATCAGTTGCCCTCACTGGACGTCTTCTTGCCACTGTAGGTCAAAGAAGAGATTATATTGTTAGCAACAGAGCCCCATCTCACCCCAGGGTGCTATTGACTTCCTCAACATGTGCACAGGAGGTGATCCTCTGTCATGAATGCATGACAAGGGTTAGGCTGCACATCTTCTGATCATTTTAATGCCATATTAATCACCACCATGTCAATAGTATATATTGCTTATTTATCTGTTTTTAATTGAATCAAGAAATTCTAGAACATATTGTGCTATCCTTATATGGTATAAAACTGGATCTTTAGATCCATACTGTATGTAAAAACTGGAAGCATATCATAATATTGTTGACTCATGTACAGGTATTTGTTTTCTCTTATACTCTCTCTCTCTCTGTCGTTCACCTCCACTCCTTCTCCGGCAAGTGTCACCCTCTCCCTGACTCCTTTTAAGCTGCATCTGGGAGCACTCCAGGTGGCCGATTAGCATGTTCCGGAAGTACTGCCAGGTGTGGCAGATGCCTGACATAATAGAGCTCTGTAAACTCCGCAGCTCCTCCTGGTGACACCCACGTAACCCAACAGGGCTGCAGTGAACAATAACTCCCAGTGTGCTCAGCGGGAATCTGTGCAGCCACACAAACCCAGGGGGGCTGCCCTGTAACATCCTGGAAGAAGTAATGCCCTGAACATGCTCTCTCCCCCGGTCCTTCCATCCATCTGCCATTGGGGCCGGACAGGGCCCCTGCCATCCATAACATGATACTGTAGGAAATCACACAACTGATTTTCCTGCTCAATAACATACAATCGAGTACATTAAGTTAAAGTCAATTCTCGCTATCTACGTGATCCATGTTCTTAAAAAACTTGGATACTGAAGCACTTATACTATGGGAAAAATGGG
Source organism: Polypterus bichir lapradei (assembly GCA_026402145.1). Classification (NCBI taxonomy): domain Eukaryota; kingdom Metazoa; phylum Chordata; class Cladistia; order Polypteriformes; family Polypteridae; genus Polypterus; species Polypterus bichir. Next base: position 75,494,138 of record JANRMT010062796.1, read on the forward strand.
GTGAAGTTCTGGTAGGATGCTGGCGTTGGGTGGAAGGTCAGCAGGGGGAGACAAGATCCGGTAGGCGTGCCAGCCCTCTGCTCTCTCTCCTTGAGGTTCAGTAACGATCCTTCCCCAGGTTCGTCTACAGAAACCTTGTTACGTCTTTTACTTCCTCTATAGTCCAGCTCAATCATCTTCTCAGTGCTTCATCAGAGTCCTTGAGTGAGTGCAGGGGAGCTGGTCCAAGGATCTCACTAAACCATTCAATCAGTAGTCATGATGTACACTTTGTACAAAGGGCAGGAATTCAATCAGTGCAAGTTTATGACCCACATTTACTGGGAATTCTTTGTTCATGGAGAAGAATTGCAAGCCCACAAATAGAGTTCAATGGCTTGCCAATGCCTCTCAGTACCTGGTAGACAAATGTTGATCCATTCAGTGTAGCTCACATGCAGCCCCGGATATCTAAGGACATTCTATTGCTCAATCTCACATGTCAGTCATGCGTGATAAGCCTTTCAGAATTTTTTTTCTGCTGTACTGCTAATACAACCCCCTGATGTTTGTCCCCACCCCATGTGTGGCCCACAGTTGCAGATAGGAGCGATTAGAGTGCAGGTGTTACAAAATATCTTACACTTCTATAATGGTGAATAAGCAAATCTACAGGAATGGAACATATGAATAGCAAGGATTTATTGTACTGTATATAATATTTATTATGTTTATAAATAAATGTAGTGTAAAATGAACAGGAAATTGAATCAAGAGAACAACTTCAAAAAGATTTAATTTGAAAATAAATACATAAGGTAAACTAGCTGCATAGACAGAGAGACTGAGAGGTTTAATGCCTCTGTGCACGTTGACCTATACAGATCTATTGTGAGTGTGTGTTTGTATTTGTTATTTTCTTTCTCTTCATCATCCAGCATGTGCTCAGGCTGCCAGCTATTTCTGAGTGACTTGTTCATACCTTCCTGTATATGCATATTTAAAAGTTCTATAATGTTCTGTAATTGCTAGGATATAGTCATTTAATGGGCATCGCAGGTAAATTAATGGAAGGAAGTAGTAAGGGAAAGATTGGGCAACACATGGCAAGAGCAGGAGAGTTTTGCTGAACAGTCAGCATGGGTTCAGAAGAGGGAGGTCATGTTTTTACCAACGTGCTGGAATTCTACGAGGAAGCAATAAAAGGATATGATCAGAGTGGAAAATATGATATTATTTATCTGAACTTTTAGAAAGCATTTTATAAGGTGCCACATGAGAGGGTGGGCAACAAACTAAAAGAAGTGGCAGTTCAGGGTGATTTAGATGGGGGCAAAATTGTTTCAGACACAGGAAGCAGAGGGTGATGGTGCAAGGAACCTCATCAGAATTGACTAATGTTAAGAGTGGTGTTCCACAGGGGTCAATGCTAGGGCCGCTGCTATTTTTAATATATATGAATGATTTGCATAGGAATATCAGTAACAACCTGTTTCGCAGATGATACCAAGATAGGAGGGTTGGCAGATAATGTTAATTCATTACAGACTTGGACAGCATACATGCTTGGGCAGATTTGTGGAAGATGAAATTTAATGTCAGTAAATGTAAAGTATTACACATAGGAAGTCAAATTTGAGGTAAGAATACACAGTGGGAGGTCTGAAAATTGAAACTACACCTTATGAGAAGGATTTAGGAGTCGTAGTGGACTTGACACTACCAACTGCCAGACAGTGTTCAGAAGCCATTAAGAAGGCTAACAGAATGTCAGGTTATATAGCGCCCTGATGTGTGGAGTACAAGTCACAGGAGGTTCTGCTCAAGCTTTATAACACACTGGTGAGGCTTCATCTGGAGTACTGGGTGCAGTTTTGGTCTCTGGGATACAAAAAGGACATAGCAGCACTGGAAAAAGTCCAGAGAAGAGCAACTAGGCTGATTACAGGGCTACAGGGGTGATTGATAAGGAAAGATTAAAAGAGCTGAGCCTTTTAAGTTTAAGCAAAAAAAGAATGAGAGGTAACATAATTGAAGTGTTTAAAAGTATGAAGGGGATTAGTACATTGGATCAAGACTGTTATTTTAAAATGAGTTCATCAAGAGCAAAGGGACATAATTGGAAACTTGTTAACAATAGATTTCGCACAAACATTTGGAAGTTGGGTAGCACGGTGGCACAGTGGTAGCGCTGCTGCCTCGCAGTAAGAAGACCTGGGTTTGCTTCCTGGGTCCTCCCTGCATGGAGTTTGCATGTTCTCCCCATGTCTGCGTGGGTTTCCTCCCACGGTCCAAAGACATGCAGGTTAGGCACATTGGCGATCCTAAATTGTCCCTAGTGTGTGCTTGGTGTGTGTGTGCCCTGCGGTGGGCTGGCGTACTGCCCAGGATTTTTTCCTGCCTTGCGCCCTGTGCTGGCTGGGATTGACTCCAGCAGACCCCCATGACCCTGTGTTAGGATATAGCAGGTTGGGAAATGACATGACATGACATTTGGAAGTTTTTCTTTACAGAGAAAACAATAGACACTTGGAATAAGCTACCAAGTAGTGTGATAGTCAGTAAGACTTTAGGGACTTTCAAAACTCATCTTGATGTTACTAATTGGATAGGATTACTTTTTTGGTCTTAATGGCTTGTTCTCATCTAGATTGTTCTAATATATAGAATTCTAATCCAGGAGCTCTATACAACTCAAAAAATTCACAACTATCCAACTAACAGTGTAATTTTACATCATGAAAATCAATTTCCATTTTCCACAGACACACACCATGCTAAAATTGTAGAATCAGATTCTGAGATTAACGTCATAGTAAATTTTTAACCCGATCACCAAACTTTCATTAAACATAGAAGTAAAAATCAATTAACCAATTAAAGAACTCCTGATTATAAAACAATTTTAAAAACTCAAATCAAAAAAGTGAATAACAATATTAAATCAAAGTGAACAATTCATATTATAATTAACAAACTTGAATAATTCTTATTTGGTAAGCACAAGTAGCAACAAAACATATTCAGTCATTCAACAGGAGACTAAATATTTGCATCATTAATGAAAAGGACACTACAATTTGAAGGCAAAATTAAAACACAATCCTCTCTGAATCTCGCTGCAGTCTGTTATACTAAGATGTGCTGCCAGCCGCTGACTGCCATGCTGACACAGTAATGCTGTGTGCCCTCAATCTCCGGACACCAAGATACCCATGTTAGGTTAATTGGTGACTCTGATTTGCCTGGATGTGAAAAAGTTTTGGGTGAGTATGCTCTGTCATATGCCATCAATGGTTATGGCAAGTAATATACAGAAAAAAAACAAGTGTTGTAACTGCATATTTTATGGAAGGCAGGTTAGATTTGATGAGAAAGTTACAAACATTGATATCTCTTCCAAATGAAGGCGTACTGCACTCTACTGATATCTATACGTTAAGATGTGCTAAAGACCATTTAAATCATGACAGTGATGCCATGCAGTACTTTCTTAATAATTTATAAAAAAATACTTCACTTAAAAGCACAATTTCTCATAGCAAAGAATGTATATCACTCCTGTGAAAAGTAACTTTGACTTAAAAAATACCAAAATTAGCATTACGTGATGGCATGAAAAAGAGTCCCTTTGAGTTCAAAAGACTTGTAAATGCTAGAGTTTTCCCCAGCATGCTTATTATTGATTGTTGCTACACTTAAACATGACATACTGAACAGCGGTGCTTTGGCTGGCTATTTACTAGCCGTCAAGAGCTTGAACACATCTCAGCCATGATAAGGCAGTTAATGATAACTCGGCTTTCACTTCAATGACTCACCCAGCCATTATCTATGATGCAAGATTGAGTGATAAAATTTGATGAATATGGTGGAGGGCATTTGAACACCATTTTGTCTTTACCTCTGGCTTTTTGCCCATGTCCAGGGTGTTGGCTTTCTGTCTTTCTCAGCTTGGCCTGGCTGGTGGGCTGTTAGTCACATGATTTCAGAAATGTGGTTTATTTGCTGCACCCAGCTAAGTCACCTTTATCCTTCAACTCCAAGGCTATAGAAGAATAGTGGAGAAGTTCTATCACCATGTACATTTTTCTAACATGGAGGGCCAAGGAAGGTTACCAGAGGTGGATCTACCTGAAACTGACTTAGAGTGATTTGGAGCACACCGTGCACCCATAATTACATCAAGGTGGACAAAAGAAGTCCTAGGTAGGAACATTTTGAACTTAAGTTAAGGCACAAGATGGCAAAAAGATGGAGCAAACACAACACAAAGAATTAAAAAAAAAGTCTTTGGGCCTTTCTACTCTTTTCTTGTCTAGTATCCAGAGCTGATAAGCAAATTAAAAGGCTTCTTTTAATGTCCTAGCCCTCTGTTATAAAGCATACTAGGCTCCACTTCCCCTTCCTCTTGCTTCTTCTCCTCTCCTGACTCCAACCTGATCTGACTGAGAAGGTTTATACGCCAGCCCCTGAGAGTACTTTAGGTGCAGTTCCACTCTGACATGAAACATCTTTAAATCACACCAAAATCTTATCTCTTACAACAATTATAGTATAATTATAATAATTATAATTCCCAACAGCTAGCAGTCTGAGGGTTATGGCACTTTTGTAGAGTATCCCCAGCCTATTAACATGGTGTCCTGGTCAGATGCAGGCTTTCCCTCTCGGATGTGTAGCCTCCTGAGGTTCTTACTGATATTCTGCTTGTTGTAACAACCCAAGACAGAATATGGTAGTGTCACAGGAAGCAATGAGCACTTTCTACAGGTCTATTTTTTAAAGTACCCACAGCATGGAGAGGTAAGATCTTTACCTAGCAGCCACAGCTGGAATGTACTGTTTATGGAAAGTGCTGTTGGGGGCAGTCACAGCAAAAGCAAGTGGAATATATTATGATTAAGAGCATGGCTCTGCATGACAATAAGTGCTTTGTGACAAAGTGGCAACGAGACGAAGAAGCAAAATAGGTAGCCTGTAGCAAATTATGGGCTAACACTTATCTGAGGAGACTTAGATTTAAAGAAACAATCCCAAGAGAGAGCACAATAAGGGAATTCGGAATGAAAAGATATGGAAGAAGCCCTTGGACACAGATGTGAAATAAAGAGAGATCTGGACAGCAAACGAGGGAGTCTTTTAAAGACTTATAAACAAAACACTCTTTCAGTTGTTGTTAAAAAGCATGTATTGTATATTTATGTGAATTTTGTATCCGACTGCATTGTTAACTTATTGACTTATTACAATTGTCACACACGTGTGCATGGGAGGCAGTCAAGCGGCTTAACTAAAGAATATGATAAGCCAGAATGGGGGTTGATGAAAAGCATGAATGCCTCTTCTTCTTCCTCTGCAGACCCTCAGAAGAAAAGTCCTCCTGATTCCCTCACTTCAGCCTCCAGTACTGACCTCACTTCCTGCCCCCGGAGCGGACCTCACTTCTGCTCCCTACCCCAAAACACACACTTCCTGCCATCTCTCTATAAAGCCGACTTACCTCAGATAGCAGTCAGTTCTTTTTTGGACTCAGTCTATTGAGATTACTCATGGTGTTACTATTTACTTGCCAGACACTGAAGTATACAGGGTGGCTTGCCCAAACCTTTTTCTTTGTTTTGTCTCTTTCTTACACAATGAATCTACTACATAATTAAACACAAAGGTATGTGTATCCAGCCCCTCCAAGCAATCTGATTGGGCAGTTTGGCTTTGATTGGTTTGTTTGGCTTTGGTAGTTCAAACGAAAGAGGAAGTGCAAGTGTGAGACACACAAGTAAAGGCATAGGAGGCACGCTTAAAGTCACCTTCAAAGATGGAACGTATAAAAGCAGACACGAGGCAAGCAAGGCGCATAAAAATGAGAGAGTCCAGGAAGCAAGTTTTATAGGAATGCTCCATAAAGGGAGTTTGCTGGTCAAGACAGGTTTAGACAAGGAATACAGAGGAAAGACACTGAAAATACACATAGGGCAAGAGATATTAAATATTTTACAGGTGTTGCGGCTAGTAATCCATCACTAATCCACCACTAATTTGGAATAATTTCCACAAGTGTAATTTCCAATTCCCTGGACCTGCTGCTACTCTTTTGATGGTGTTGGTTGCAGCATTAACTGTTGGTGTTGTGTTATCATGATATTTCCCTCTACTTACCCTTTACCTAATTTTTCCAGGGATAAGTGTACTCATCAGGTTTGTTACCAGGTTGGTCTACTGTCGCAACTTAAGAATAACACACACACATAGATACACACATTATGTTGTCTGTTAGGCTTTTTCTTTGAATTTACTGTCTTAATCTTCTTTATTTATTTATCTGGTTTGTATCTTAAACTCTGTGAAGTGCCTTGAGCATGGGAAAGGTGCTATATAAATAAAATGTATTATTATTATTATTATGCACACAAACCCTAACCATAACAGTGCCCTATGAATTACGCATACACAGCATATTAATCTCCAGCACTTTTAACCACACAAGTGCCTTATGAATAACACATACACAACTTGTCACTCTCTTGGCACTTCAGGAGCCTTATTTTTTATTGGTATGAACAACATATGATGTTATAAATATATCTCAGACCTAAATATTACTTCTTTAGGAATATATTTAAACATACTTATATTCTAATATATTCTCTAGAAATATATTTAAACATACAAAGGCTCAACATCCTTGGTTATAGTCCATTTATCAACCAAGCATGCCTTACTTTATGTACTATTCCCTATTACTGAATGAAGCTGTCATCCTCAGCCTTAATAAACCTCGCAGTACAGAGCGTATGGCAATCTTCCGACTGCTCCAGGTGTTCTTAATATATACCTTATTACCTCAATCACTCTAGATATAAAGACAATGTACAGATAGTTTAAAGCAGCATGGTATTTATTACATGAATAATATTACTAAATAGAACAAGTTATAATAGAAAATAAGATTGATAGTAAAGTCTGGATATATATTGTCTTTTAGAAAAAAAAACCTTGCAGAAAAAAAGATGTCAAAGATGAATGTCCCAGGACAGAATTGATTTAGCAATCGATATTCATGAAATGCTTTAGCTGACGATCAGATGAAAACAGTCACCCGTTGCTGATGCCCTCTCCTGACTTTGCTCTGTCTTCTCCTCTTGACGTCGCTCTCGCCCTCTGCTGACATTGCTCTGTCCTCTTCTGATTTTGCTCTCAGACAAGGCATATTTATTATAAAATTCCACTGGAGTTTTGCAATACATGATTGTTGCATACACCTGATTGGCTGGCTGTCAATATGATGGATGAATGTACTCAAACTCTTTAATCTATTTGAATATGTCCGTTTCCCAAACAATAAAGTTTTTCATGTTTTCCTGTCCCAAGATGTAAACTGGTTTGGCCATTTCTAGTACCACTGAATCTCCTTCTGTTCACAGGTTGTAAAGTAATTGGATACAGCTTGAAGCATCCACATGTCTTCCTTTCCCAAGCTGTAAACCAATTTTGTTATTCTTAGAAGCAACTCCTAGATTTCTGCTTCATTTAAACATATGCTACTGTGATTGATACTTGTACAATTCAGGAAAACAGGATGCTTTGATGTTAAAACTGCCCATACAAGTGTCCAGTAGTATATTCATCTTGTTTGGCTTGAGCAAAATATAATGGAAGTATATATACAAAATTGCAGATTTTACACACCAGAACACATGTGAACTTGTAAATACTGGCTTGCCATTCCTACTTGTTTTACTGCATTTATTATTATAACCTGCACATATTTAGCCCCAGCCATGGTTCCAATACATGAAGGAGGTGCAAAGCGCAAACACCATACAATGTGCAAAACAGATAAAGATGAATTTCCGAAAAACCTTGACAGGGCATTTCCATAAGAAGCTTGTGTGAATTACACAACACTGGCTCTTCAATGGTATATAACATAAAGTACTTCAAAGATAAATTGCTCTAATTCTTTGCTAACAGTGGATGAAAGTAATAGATGGGCATAAAGAAAATGTTGAAAGGTGGAAAAAGTTCTGAACTGGGTAAAATGCTGATAATGCGGTTTAAGACCCACATAATTGAAGGTGTTTACCTTGCTGAGGATCTGGTGAAGAAACTAGCTAAACATTTTCATAAAGATCTAGGACTAGATTACTAGTGTAATTATAGTAAAGGTTGCTTTCAATGTTGTACCTATGTCTTGGATCTCCAGACATGGCAAAAATGGTGGAAGGCCTCAAAAAACCACCCAGTGCAAGCTTTTAACCTTCATTTGCCAACCTAGAAGAGGCTCACATCAGCCCAGCTTACTTCAACTGCCAGCAGCAGGCTAAGCCAGGCTAAGCCTCAATAAGAAAAAAACTGGCCTGAAGCACAAAACATGAGTCTCAAAATATGGCAAAAAGTCCTAAAAGAGATGGGATGGTCGTTAACCCCTGGCTTGTATACAAAACAGCAAAACAGAATCTTTATAAATAAAAGGACTTATTACAGAAAAAGATTACAAAGAACAGTAAAAGCTCAGAAGAGCAAAAAGGAAGTAAAAATGTATTGCCCTAAGGCAAACCTGAAGCAAACAAATCCCAATATGTAATCTGAAGTTGAAATCCTTAAATCAAAAAAAAGAAAGCCAGAAAATTCAATGAAAATGTCAATACTTGCAAGAGACTCCAAAACTGCAAAATAGTCCAACAGATTCAGTCACTCACTCAGACCTCTTATGAAGGCTGAGGGAGGACCTGGCAACGGTGAGGTCACGTGGGCCAGCCTTTTGAAGCTTCACCCACAAAACATAAGGAGCATTCTGACATTTAAAGACACAGTGCATGTTTAACTAATTAACAGAAAATATATATATATAACAAATAATTTCCTAATTAGCAATAAAAAACAACAATAAAACACACATATACCCATAAATACACTACAGTTTGAAGCAGTGACATGACTTAAATTTTCATCCAGTGTATGGTGAGAAACACTCAGTGAACAAGAAAGCAGCTTCTCCATTTGTTGACATGTTTACCAGGTTAGCTTCTGATGAAAAATAAAGCCCTGCAATGTCAATGAGACTGCCTCGTGTTGGAGATACACTCCAAGAAGACCTCTGACAAGTGAGCATGGAGAATCAACAAAGGGTTATAAAGCATCAAGAGATCATGCCACTGTGCTGGGCTGCTCTAATGCACAGGGGCAAGTACTGTACCTGTGCCCTTTATTTTACTTGTTCATCATTAAAATTTCACTTGCTTTTAATGTTTCTTTTTCCTTTGTTGACCAAATTGTACAGATTTACAGAGTATTTTAAAGCTAGCATGTGATGGTTAGCTGTTGGGTTAATTGTACCACAAAAGATCGTATTCAAATCAGATCATTTGCTCCTTTTTCAACTCTTTTTACCATAGAGAGGTTGGCAGCATGCACTGATAGAGCACATTGCCGCACCCACCACACAACAAATCAACTCAGGACTGAAGTGCAGCCATGCAAAGAGTGACACCTCAGCACGACACTAGTTCAAATGGAGTAGAACAGCATGAGGTTTTTTTACAGTGGCTGGAGTGCCAATTCCTGAGTGTTCCCTGCAAGTTGGAGGGCTGGAGGCAGGTTAATGTCATACCAAGGATGTAGCAATTGCAGGTTAAGGGCCTTGCTCAAGGACCCAACAGTGTGAAATCACTTGTGGCATTTACGGGATTCAAACTGGCAACATTCTGATCACAGGTCCCTAGCCCCAGAGCCACCATAATCAGAGATATTGTGAACTGATTGAAGTGCAGACAGGGAGAAAAAGGAGGAAAGGATCATGAACAGAGTGACAGAGTGCAACAAAGAGAAACACAGCGAGGGGTCGTAACCTGGTGATCAATCAGAGAAAAGCATCGAAGCCCAAGACACAAACTGAAAATCCAAGGACTTGCAAGAACGAAAATGAAAGAGACTTTTAGAGCTAGAGAACTTTGTCTTAATGCTCTTTTCAAAGGTCGGACAATCACACTTCCCAAAGTGGGAGTTCAAAAAGCATCACGAATCATGATGTCATGATGGTACGACCTCCAGTGAGTGTGTCAAGCAAGCCTTATTGTCCTGGTACCCAATCACAAAACAAAAGCAGCCATAAGAAACTAAGATGTTGTGGCAAACATCATAAATAACAAACTTCTTCTTCTTCTTCTTCTTTTGGCTGCTCCCATTAGTGGTTGCCAGAGTGGATCAACTTCTTCCATATCTTTCTGTCCTCTGCATTTTGTTCTGTTACACCCATTACCTGCATGTCCTCTTTCACCACATCCATAAACCTTCTCTTAGGCCTTCCTCTTTTTCTCTTCCCTGGCAGCTCTGTCCTTAGCATGCTTCTCCCAATATACCCAGCATCTCTCCTCTGCACATTTCCAAACCAACGCAATCTCGCCTCTCTGACTTCGTCTCCCAACCGTCCAACTTGAGCTGACCCTTTAATGTCCTCATTTCTAATCCTATCCATCCTCGTTACACCCAATGCAAATCTTAACATCCTTAACTCTGCTACCTCCAGCTCTGTCTCCTGCTTTCTGGTCAGTGCCACCATCTCTAACCCATATATCATAGCTGGTCTCACTACTGTCCTGTAGACCTTCCCTTTCACTCTTGCTGATACCCATCTGTCACAAATTACTCCTAACACTCTTCTCCACCCATTCCACCCTGCCAGCACTCTCTTTTTCACCTCTCCTCCATAATCCCCATTACTCCGTACTGTTGATCCCAAGTATTTAAACTCCTCCACCTTCACCAACTCTACTCCTTACATCCTCACCATTCTACTGACCTCCCTCTCATTGACACACATGTATTCTGTCTTGTTCCTACTGACCTTCATTACTCTCCTCTCCAGAGCATATCTCCACCTCTCCAGGGTCTTCTCAACCTGCTCCCTACTATCGCTACAGATCACAATGTCATCAGCAAAAATCATAGTCCACAGGGACACCTGTCTAATATCGTCTGTCAACCTGTCCATCACCATTGCAAATGAGAAAGGGCTCAGAGCCAATCCCTGATGTAATCCCACCTCCACCTTGAATGCATCCATCACTCCTACCGCAGACCTCACCACGGTCACACTTCCCTTGTACATATCCTGTACAACTCTTACATACTGCTCTGCCACTCCCAACTTCCTCTTACAATACCACAGCTCCTCTCGAGGCACCCTGTCATAAGCTTTGTCCAGGTCCACAAAGACTCCTTCTGGCCTTCTCTATACAATACAATACAATACAGTTTATTTTTGTATAGCCCAAAATCACACAAGAAGTGCCGCAATGGGCTTTCACAGACCCTGCCTCTTGACAACCCCCCAGCCTTGACTCTCTAAGAAGACAATGAAAAACTCCCCAAAAAACCCTTGTAGGGAAAACATGGAAGAAACCTTGGTAAAGGCAGTTGAAAAAGAGACCCCGTTCCAGGTAGGTTGTGCATGCAGTGGGTGTCAAAAAGGAGGGGGTCAATACAATACAATACACAGAACAGAACAAATCCTCAATGCAGTATAAAAATAAACAAATTTACACAACAGAATTTAACAGGAGATGATATCACATAATATGATTTGGATTTGTTTAGAGTCCTGGAGACCTCAGCCATCAAGCTGCTTCCCCCATTTGGCCATTCCACAGCTGAAACAGTGCTGGGCCAGCCATTACAATGAAAGGACCCCTCTATCCCACGATTTCTGTGATCTTCCATCAGAGATGACTTTACCTTAGGCAGGCAAAACAACTTGGCAGGTGGGCAGTGGCACCAAGTGCCAAATTTGAGTACCGAGAAGAGAAACAGAATAGGTGAGGGTTAGTATCCAATTGTAACGATCATGTTACTTATGTTTTAGTGCTAATGACTAACAACAGAGATGCAGTCTGTACAGTTTATCAGCAGCTCTAGTCAGGATATACTAAACTGAAGTAGCAAGTCTTCAGCCAGGATTTAAAAGCTGATGCTGAAGGGGCATTTGTTATAGTTACAAACAGACCATTCCACAGTTTAGGGGCCCTGTAACTAAAAGCTCGACCTCCCACTGTTATTTTATTAATCCTTGGAATCATAAGCAGACCGGCATTTTGAGATCTTAATGTGCACTCAGGTTTGTAAGTCATGATAAGTTCAGACAAGTAAGCCGGATCTTGGCCATTTAATGCTTTATATGTTAATATACTTCTCCATCAACACCCTCAGAGCAAACATTGCATCTGTGGTGCTCTTTCTTGGTATGAAATCATACTTCTGCTCACTAATCATCACCTCACTTCTTAACCTAGCTTCCACTACTCTTTCCCATAACTTCATGCTGTGGCTCATTAATTTTAATCCCCTGTAGTTACTGCAGTCCTGCACATCCCCCTTATTCTTAAATATCGGCACCAGTACACTTCTTCTCCACTCCTCAGGCATCCTCTCACTTTCCAAGATTCCATTAAACAATCTGGTTAAAAACTCCACTGCCATCTCTCCTAAACACCTCCATGCTTCCATAGGTATGTCATCTGGACCAAGGGCCATTCTTCATCTTTTTCATAGCTGTCCTTACTTCCCCCTTGCTAATCCATTGCACTTCCTGATTCACTATCTCCAGATCATCCAACCTCTTCTCTCTCTCGTTCTCTTCATTCATCAGCCTCTCAAAGTACTCTTTCCATCTGCTCAACACACTCTCCTTGCTTGTGAGTATGTATCCATCTTTATCCTTTATTACCCTAACCTGCTGCACATCTTTCCCAGCTCAGTCCCTCTGTCTAGCCAATCGGTACAGGTCCTTTTCTCCCTCCTTAGTGTCCAACCTCTCATACAACTCATCATATGCCTTTTCTTTAGCCTTCGCCACCTCTCTCTTCACCTTGCGCCTTATCTCCTTGTACTCTTGTCTACTTTCTGCATCTCTCTGACTATCCCACATCTTCTTTGTCATCCTCTTCCTCTGTATATTTTCCTGTATTTCCCCATTCCACCACCAGGTTTCCTTTTCCTCATACCTCTGTCCAGATGTCACGCCAAGCACCCTTCTTGCTGTCACCCTTACTACATCTGCTGTAGTTTCCCAACTGTCTGGTAATTCTTCGCTTCCAACCAGTGCCTGTCTCACCTTCTCCCTAAACCAAACCTTGCAGTCTTTCTTTTTCAACTTTCACCATTTGATCCTTGGCTCTGCCCTTACTCTCTTGCTCTTCTTGATCTCCAATGTCATCCTACAGACCACCATCCCATGCTGCTTAACTACACTTTCCCCTGCTCCCACTTCGCAGTCTTCAATCTCCTCCAGATTAACTCTCCTGCATAGGATGTAATCTACTTGTGTGCATCTTCCCCCACTCTTCTACGTAACCCTATGTTCCTCTCTCTTCTTAAAATACATATTCACCACAGCCATGTCCATCTGTTGGCAAAATCCACTATCCTCTGACCTTCTTCATTCCTCTCCTTGACACCATACCTACCTATCACCTACTCGTCTCATCTGTTCCCTTCACCAACATGCTCCAATCACCACTTTCTGTCCCTTGGGTACACTGTTCATCACTTCATCCAACTCACTCCAAACATCTTCTTTCTCATCCATCGCACACCCAACTTGCAGGGCATATGCACTAACAACATTCATCATCACACCCCCAATTTTCAGCTTCATAATCATTACTCTGTCTGACACTCTTTTCAACTCCAAAATACTCTTGACATACTGTTCCTTCAGAATAACCCCTACTCCTATCCACACCATGATAGAACAATTTGAATCCACCTCCAATCTGGCCTGGCCTTACTCCCCTTCCATTTAGTCTCTTGCACGCACAATATATCAACCTTCCTTCTCTCCATCATATCTGCTAACTCTCTTCCCCTACCAGTCAAGCTGCCAACATTCAGTTCCACTCTCTTTACCTTACTCCTCTCTTCCTGCCTCTGGACAACGTCTCTCCCCTCTTCTTCTCCTTCTTATTCTTCTTCTTCAGCCAACAGTAGCCCAATTTCTGCCAGCACCCTGTTGGCTAACAGTACTGGTGGCAGTCGTTGTTAACCCGGGGCTCAACCGATTTGGTATGTAAATTTGTATTGTTGTCAGCATATTGATTTGGCAAAATTTTACACCAGATGCCATTCCCGACATAACCCTCCCCATTTATCCGGCACCAGCACGAAGAAACACACTGGTTTGTGCATCCCCTGTAATAACAAGTAATCAAATTAATTATTAGAGTACTTAATGTAGGCATGAAATGAAGGTAAATAACATACACCAAGAATGCTAAATTCTGGGGAAAAATAACTCAGCTGTGAGAAAAATGAGAAATAAATGAAAAAATGTATGTTCATTCATGACATATTGTAAGGTATTGTATGAGACTACATTTATATTGTGTTCCCTTGTGCTGCTCTGCTTAGATGTTTCCTGAGAAGACCCATTACCTGAAACCTTGTGGAAAAAACCTTGACCCTCTTTACATTTGGTATCTATTATGGATGGCTACACTAACAACAGATTGGCAGAAGAAGATTTAGGGCACCAACTGGGTCATCCAGTTTAAGGAATAACATTATTTAAAGCTTTCTATACCATTGTTATTATTTTAAAATCAGTTCTAAAGGACACGGGTAACTAATATAACAATATTAAAACTAGTGAGATGTGCTCAGATTTTTTTTTTCTGGTTAAGATTCTCGCTGCTGCATTCTGCACAAATTGCAACTGATTGATGTCTTTCTTAGGTCGACCAGTTAGGAGTGCATTACAGTAATCTAGCTGACTAAAACCAAAAACATTTCTCAAGATCTTGCAGTGTTATAAGAGATCTAACTTTTACAATATTCCTTAAATGGAACTGTGCAGTCCCAGTAATCCTAGTAATGTGTGAAATAAAGTTTAGGTATATGTTCATGATTAAATCTAAATTCATTACCTCCTAATTGACTTTTAATGCTAAGGGATCAAGTTTATTTCTAATACTCCCACTATTTCCATTTTTGTCAGTCACTATGTTTTCTGTTTTATTTTTCTTATTTTCTTGAGGAAATTAGTACTTATCCATACATTAATGCAAATAAGACATTTTATCATAGAGGCTAGAGCTTCAGGGTCATCATGTGCTAAAGATTAGTAAAGCTGTGTGTCATCTGCATAGCTGTGTGACGATGCAGGTCCTCGCTTCAAGCACCCATCTCCCTGTTGAGCGCTCTTGAACCCAACGTCGTCAGTAATGTAACCAGATGAGCTGGACAGTGAGGACACAATGAAGCAAGGGGATGGTACAAAAGGGTGCAAGTGCTTTTATTAAAAAAACAAAAAACAAAACTGTGTTCAAAATATAGTGCAGTGCTCCAAATCTCATTAAATAAATAATCCATTAAAAACAGTGAAACAAAGTGCAGGTTAAAATCCAATAAATAAATCCAGTTAAAATGAGGTTAAAAACAATGGCTGGAAGCAGTCCTTTAAAATAAAACCCGGTGCTGCCTTCTTCTGGCGGCTCCCCTGCTTCTCACTTCTGGGCTCTGCACCAAGGATGTTGCCCTACCTGCAGCTGATTTCTCCCATCGGTCCCTGGCTCTGTAGAGCTCCACCAGACCGAGACTTGGGTTCACCAGGGCACTCGCGCTGGTGCCTTGACCTCCCAAGCCTCCTGACTCCCGCTACCTTATGCTGCAACCCATCCTCCTTCCAGCCACTCCTGCTCCTCACTAACACTCAGTAGGAGCGACCACTACCATCTGCCTCCAAGTGCCAGCCAAACACCCCGCTAGGGCTCACTTCTTCCAGCTGCCTGTCCTTGTTACAGCGAGCCTGCTCACTCGCTTACACTGGCTCCTTCGTTTCCTGCCACCTTCTTCTCCCTTAACTTCCGTTCTTTTCTCTCGCCCACCGCTCTGGTGCTTCTACTATATAATGGGGACGTGGCGATTAGCAGCTCCCGGCATCAATTACTGATGCAGACAATTCCTCACTTGTGCACATAAGAGAGGAAATGCCCGCAGCATGTCGTGTCCAAGAACCGCTCTGGCCACACTACCACGCCCCCTCTTTAAGCCGCGAGTGCGGCGATTATTTATTTAAAAACTGGGCTTTTATTCTGAGCCATGGACCTGCTATATCACAAGCTGTGGTAGCTCATCTGGCCTAATGGAAACATATAGAATGTAAATTACAGCAGGACCAGAATAAATCATTGTGGTACACCATGTAATATCAAGGATCTCTGAACTATAATCACCACAATTAACAAAGAATTTTCTACCTGATAAATAAGAATGAAACTCGTTTAAGACACTGCTGGAAATACCGAGCCATTCTCTAAGGCAATTTATAAGAATACTGTGGTCTGTGGTGTCTAGGCGAACAAAAACAGTGTCTGCATTAACCTGCAGTTCATTTACTTCTTTAACTAGTGCAATTTGTGTACTGTGATTTGTTCTAAAACATGACTGAATCTTATCCAGAATTGAACATTTCTTTTAATTTTTGTTTTTGTAGTTTTAACTTCCATGTGTTTGTGTGCTCACTATTAAGTCATTTTTTGTAAAACTTTGACTTTTACACTTTTTAAACTGATAATTTTACTTTAAAAAGGCAGGTTAGAAATAGGCTGTCAAGATATCAAAGACAGAGGAGTCTGCAATAGATTATATTTCTTGAGCAGGGGTTTAACTACTGTAGTCGTTAAAGAATCTGCGAAGACCCCCAGAATTAAATGACAAGTTAACTATGTCAAGTACACAGTCAATTAGCACATTAGACATTTCTTTGAAAAAACCTGTTGGGACTGAATGAAAGACACATGTAGAGGGATTTAGTTTAGAAATTATTCTAGGCAGTTCAGTTAAACCTAGTATTTGAGTGAAGGAACTTAATTTACTAAAAAAAACACAGGATTAACTTGGAGGAATGTATTTTATTACAGTATATGTAATACTGTTTCTTTTGTGTTTAAAAAAATGTGGCAAAAGCCTTACAAGTAGAAATATTCAGGAGGCATTCTGTTGATTCAGCTGGGTTTAGAAAGCGATCAATAGCTGAAAATAAAACTCTTGGATTTTCTACATCATTTAAATTTTAAAGAAGTAGGACTGCCATTCAAGACAGATTGCTTTGTCATATTCAGTTATACGTGCCTTCAATGTTTCATTGCAGACAGTTAGTTTAGTTTTCCTCCATTTACACTCAGACTTGCAGCATTTTCCCTTTAGTTCAGACACTCTGTTGGACTTCTGAGGTATTTTAGTGCTGGATGATTTCTAAACAATGTTTTCAGTGGCCAATATATCTGCTGCAGCTCTCACCTTAGCATTCATATTTTTCATCTTACTGGTAATATTGTTGGTTGCATTAAGGCAAGCACTACATTTGGACTAATTACTCAGAATATTAATACGCCTATAACAACAACAACAACAACAACATTTATTTATATAGCACATATTCATACAAACAGTAGCTCAAAGTGCTTTACATAATAAAGAATAGAAAAATAAAAAACACAATATGAAAACAAAATAAATCAGCATTAATTAACATCGAATAAGAGTAAGGTCCAATGGCCAGGGGGGACAGAAAAAACAAAATAAAAACTCCAGACGGCTGGAGAAAAAAAAATAAAATCTGTAGGGATTCCAGACCATGAGACCGCCCAGTCCCCACTGGGCATTCTACCTAACATAAATGAAACAGTCCTCTTTGGATTTAGGGTTCTCACGGAAAGGCTTGATGATGATGGTCAAGTAGAATTCTGCCTTTTAGTCCATCCATCATTGTTGGAGCATCATGAAGCTTTGAGTAGGTGGAGGTGGCGCAGGCCACCACCACAAAGAAACCGGAAAAAGAAACAGAAAAGAGAGTAGGGGTCAGTACGGATTGTAGAGCTACCCTGAATAGTTATTATGAGGAAACTGAACATATAGAGTATCAGGATTAAGTTAAATTAAGTTAAATTGAAGTTATAGAAAGGCCATGTTAAAGTAATATGTTTTCAGCAGTGTTTTAAAGTGCTCCACTGTATTATAAGCTGCTGATGCATCAAAATAATGTTTTTAATAAAACACTGCTTCTTATTTCTAGTCACCAATATTTCTATGTCAAATAAAATAAAGTAATGGTCAGATATTCGAATATCCATGACCTTCATCGCATCAGTTTTTAATCCTTTTGAAATCACTAAGACCAGTGCATGTTCCTCTTTATGTGTAGGCTGGCTGACGTGCAGGCTAAGATAAACGTTTTGCAGTAAGTTCAGAAATTCTCTTACTTTGGGGTCACAATGTTATCCATATGAAAATCGAAATCGCCTATAATTAGGAACCTGTCATAGTTAGTTGTTATTATACTGTAGGTGCAAGTCTGAGAATTTCTTGGTAAAAGACGCATTATGTTTTTGATGTCTATAAATGGCAAATACTAGAGTCTGTAACACTCATCCTGTTTAACTACATCAAGATATTTGAAAGATTTGAAGAACAACTAGGCAGCCATTTTGAGACAGGCATGCGGCCTGTCCTGAAGAAAACCATCAAATGACAACTTAATTAGAGACATTTAAAGTAACTACAAGTCTGAGTGCCGCCTGAAACTACACATCAGCATTTATCAGGTTGTATGGTTGCCAATATTCACAAGTACTTTGCTTATCGTTATTATTTTATGAATATTATCAATAATACATCATTTAAAGCTGTAACTTAACTCCTGCCTATCTTTTACTCTATTACCTGAGGTTATAGATGTAGAAGGGAAGGTGGGGAGAAGTTATAAAGCACAATACCTTATAAATAGTGGCGAGTCTATGGGATTTGAGGCATTCTGACAAAGGCTACACAATAAAGAATACAAAAAGGCAAAGTAGAGTAATATAGAGAGCTCT
The DNA here is from genome assembly GCA_026402145.1 of Polypterus bichir lapradei. Lineage (NCBI taxonomy): Eukaryota > Metazoa > Chordata > Cladistia > Polypteriformes > Polypteridae > Polypterus > Polypterus bichir. The sequence continues at coordinate 75,512,986 of JANRMT010062796.1, forward strand.
ACCAAGACAAACACTCCTCATAAGAACTCATTGTTACTTACACTTGTACCTGCTCTCCAAACTCTGGCCAATATTAAAAAAGCAAATAGGGAGAAATAAATATCAACATATATGAGATTTTAAATGAAGTACATAGGCAAATAAAATTAAATGGACCTGCATGTAATAAAATTAGTTTTTCCCAAAATGTCACTGATCTTGTCAATAGACCGTGTCAATTTACACTTTAGCGACTGCATGCCAATCTTCCAGAACAGTATCAGCCAATAGCAATAGGAATAGTGATCTGCCTGATGGAGCCGGTGCTGTACGATGGGTTAACAGGTACACCGAGTTGAGTGGCAATCTCGTCCCCTTTTTCCTTTTTTCCATTTTGTCGTGGTATGTGAAATATGAGACATGCTTGTGAGGTCCAAAACTTCCATGTTTCTTATTCCTGATTGCCTTCGTCATATGCATGACACCTCCAGATGAGCATTCATTGGTTGTCGGTTCTCATGCACACACAGACCACTTATATGACTCAACACATTTGATTTTATCAGAGTGACTACGGAGTTCCCTTCATGGGAGCGCACAGCTGACTGCCTCACTTTACAAAATGTAAATGATGGCTGACACTGAAAATCACCAGAAAAGTCTTCAAATGTGACATGGCCTTAAGCCGTTCATCTTCATTTTCTTCACTCACCTCTGTTGCACTTGTCATTATGTCTCTTTTCCACACAAAAGTTCTTCCAGCTTGCTCCTGCATGTCTGTATGTGACAATGTTTGTTTTTACCACCACATTTAAAATTCAACTAATTTGCAGGATTTCACTACTCAGTCATTAACTTCCACAAATGGCAGTCTGAGTTGCCATGGTTTTTCTGTTCAGCAGATGGAAGCACAGTAAGGCATGGACTTTAGCTGGACACCCAGCCGTCTTTAATGTGCTGCCAAATGCAGTTGTGCTTTTAGTGATGTTGCCCACTCTCCTTTTAGAAATGGCTTTCTTTCTCCTGATGGTGCAGTGAATGGATTCCATATGACATGGCTACAGATACAGGCCAATGATGGGGTAATTCTGAAGTATCATGAGGTCTGGCTGTGTCTCACCAATATTGACTACTTCAACTCGTTCAGAAGACCAGCTGACATGTACTGGTAGAACTCCTGCCAGGCCACCAGATGTCCCTACACATTAGATAAACAGCAGAGGGGTACTGGAAAGCGCCGGGCTGGTTGTCCTTCCCAGTTCCCTAGTAAGAATATACTATAACCATTAGGGGAGAGTGGGGTGATTTGTGCCAGCGGGTAAGTTGTGCCACCCCCTGTTTCTAGGGAACCACACAAGAAATTGGTCATGTGACCACACATTTTTGAAGAGTCAGCCATTTTACTTATCCTGCAAAGAAGAGAGCCTCATTGCATGAGAGGTAAGCACATTTAAGTTAAAAAAAACTGTTTTTTGCCTTCCAAAGTAAAATTTCTATGATCAAGGTTTTTTGATTGTTGTGTCTAAACAGTTATAGACAAGTTTGAAAACATTTCACACATGTTTTAGTGCTTTGATAAGCTACACTATGAGTCTATACAGCTAGCATGATGTTAGCTCAAAACTGCTGGATGGTGCATTTTTTCCAAAATGGTAGGGTTGGGGTGATTTGTGCCAAGGGGCCTGGGTTAAGTTGTGCCAGTGGCACAACTCACCCCCACTTATGAATATTTTAAACATATTATTTTATTGTAATTGTAGATTGTATTCTCACAGTTAATCACTAAAACTATGTGCCATTCTTAATTTCAGACTAAAAATAGAAATAGACCATCATGCCATGGAGTTATAAGAGGCAGACAGGCAGGGCTTCCACTCCTTTAGAGGACATGGACAGAGCAGTGAATGAGGTGGTGAAGGGGAAGTCCATTCGTCAGGTGGCAAGGCAGATGAACATATGCAGGATGACATTAAAACGATACATGGAGAAGAAAAAGATGGAAAAGAAATAAGGCCAGGATATAAAAGAACTGGACTTGCCAATCAAGTCTTTGATGAACATATGGAGAAAGAGCTGGCAGAACATATAAAGCCACTAGCAGCAATGTTTCATGGTCTAAGTCCCATGAAATGCCGTGAACTGGCTTTTGAGTTCGCACAAAGAAATGACATTGATATCCTTGCCAGCTGGATCAAAGAGGAAAAAGCAGGTTGGGTTAAGTGTACATTTATTAAGAAAAAGTAATAGCGAACATTAATAATTATTTCCCCAGGAAATCCTCATTATAAGTTATCACCATGCAGACAGTTCACAGAGAAGCAAAATTGGGTACTTATTTAGAGCGTATAGCTTACTACTTGCAATTATGTAAATCTGAATGTAAACTGCAATAGATCAATAAAGGACAAACTAAGAGATATGCTAATAATGCTAATAAACTTTTAATCTTTTCTAGGACGTGATTGGTTTGCAAACTTTAAAGCACGCCACCAATTGTTATGCCGCACTCCTGAAGCAACCTCTCTTGGTAGAGCTACCGCCTTTAATAGGCACAACGTAGGGGAGTTCTTTGATAACCAAAAAAACTTGGTGGTACAGCCAGAAGGGAGCAGAAATTTATATTCCCCTGTAGCATTGACAAGTGGGATGTTATGTGGTAGGCCAGACCTGTGAAGAGAATTGCAGTCAATTTGGTCTTTATTTGAATTTCATTTTGTTCTGAGCATGTGTTCATGTGGCACTAGGCCTTGTTTAAGAAAATTGACCTTTGATGTTGTAAAATAACTTTAAATAAACCTTAAATAAGTAATTTTGTATTGAATTTGTCTAGCTTTTATATAGCATTACAGTTTCTGAGATCAAAATATACTGTTGTACTGTTTAATAATCAATGGCACAATTTACCCCAAGGTATTCTTTCCAAAGGCACAACTTACCCCGCACCGGGGGCAAGCTGTGCCACGAGACCACATTTTTTCAGACAGCTACAGTACAGGCCAAAAGTTTGGACACACCTCCTCATTCAATGTGTTTTCTTTATTTTCATGAC
>JANRMT010062796.1:75523470-75539435 GCA_026402145.1 Polypterus bichir lapradei
ACGTGATCATGCTTCAGCGCCTTAAAGGCACAGGCGCCTTTTTTACAACAAGTCCATAATAGCATAAGTGAAGAACAGTCCAGTAGTAAATTATTAAAAGCTGTGGATGATGGTGGTTAGCATTCCTGCTGGAAGCAACTTCCTCAAAAGAAAAACAAACAGTCCTACCGGCAATTCTTGAAGAGTGCATCTGCGCCAGGGAATGAACAACAACTAAAAGGTAAACTGATGAAGTGCACTCCACCGGTCTTCACTAATGCTGCAGGACTGACACTTTTGGTACTGAAGTCTTGTTTTTTGGCTGGGAATTGTTCCTTATGGGCAGCATAAGCACATTGAGCGTGAGAAAAGTGCTATATAAATGCAAAGAATTATTATTATTATTATCTCTGGCAAGTGGCTCCTGGTGGCATTTAACCCCATCAGCGGATGCTTTTTGTTCTTTGGGAGGAATGGCCCTTTGATGTTTTCCTTTCAGAGCTGTTGTTTAAGATCAAGAGACAACTGCTGAAGGGGCTGGATGAGCCCAAGAGCTGTTCATGCCTTCAAAGGTAGTAGGCCCTGCCTGCCTTACTGTATTATTATCTCTTTTACTATTGGTAGACAAACAAACTTCTGTGCCTGTACTTATTAAGCCTCATCAATACTGCTTATGTCCTACTGTGGGTAGGACAAATTCCAAACCTTGTCGAACTTTTATTGCAATTCCGAGGAATTCTTAAAATGCTTGACAAATACAGGCATTGGACTCTCACTCAGCAACTTTCTGAACAAGACGTATAGAAAGAAGAGGATGGAACTTTATTGCCATCTGCTGACCATAATGAGAAATTACATCAACATCCATATTCTTTTTATAGATTTTTAACTTTAATGGGTTATTATGATCATGTGTAAATAGCACAATGAATTTTTTACTTGCATGTGTACATCAACAAAAAACACATCACTTCAACATAATTGCTGAGTATACCTACAGTACCTTCTGTCATTTTTACCTCAAATAACTTATAGGGTCAAATAACATAGCCTATCCCTGCAGCATCACACACAATGTAAGACGCATCCCATTGCCAACCCCATTCATGCCCACCCCTACAATCTCTTAGGGACAGCTTCGATTTAGCATTGCAGACTAATGAAAAGTTTTTGTTGGCCCAAAGAAATGTTAATACAACATCATGTTAAACAAATTTCGTTTTAATGAAATCTAAATTTCAGTATAACAAACATTTTTTAGACCAAAAATGGCCACCAAAGATAATAATGCGATGCAAAACATACTTAATGCTGGACCTACAATTTCCACATCAAGTCTCAGGAACCCTGCAACAGGCCGCCTTAAAGAAAGAGACAGTCTGTTGTGAAATGCTCGGTCTTGGGGAGTCTCCACAAGACTTGGTGAGAGTGTAGGCATGACATTATACACAACCGAATTCTGAGTCAGTGCTCCATCAAGCATCCACATGGGTAGTTGTACCACGTCCAGATATTGTACTGTACAAGTTTCATAGCAGTTCTCAAGGTTTTATTTGAGATAAACAAAAAAAGTGTGAAACTGTGCCAGTTTACGCTGAAAGAAAAACTAATAATCCTGGAAAAAGCTGATTCCACAGTGAAAAATGATGTGGCAAAAGCATTCAAAATCGCACCTTTATCTAACATTTTGTTTTCATTCTGATTTTCTTACCTGTATTTCTAGAAGAAAAGTTACATCTAACATCTCATTTTTGCAGTTTAAGAAATGTTGCTTTTTGTATGCAGGTATTGTGAAGCTTCGGTCACAGAATTGCAGAAGAGACAGGAAGGTGAGTCTAGCTTTTCAGAGAAAATACAGGTAATTTATTACTGTATAGAGATGGCAGGTACAGTCTCAAGACTTCATTTAAAATAGGAACTGTTACTTCAGCACTCAAGGATATGAGATTTGACCTGCAACATGGCCAATCATCCTGCTTTAGCTCCCATCTTCACATTAGAAGAACAGCAGTTGCTCAGAATCACCGCTATGGCAAAGAAGAGAGATCAGAAAGAGTGTGACAAGAACGTTATGCAGTAAGCTTGATCCAGAGGACAACCAATTACTTTGCCCTTGGTTTATTGCAGTGGTTCTCAACCTGTGGGATGGGCCCCCCTAGGGGGGCGCGAAGTAACAAAAAGTGGGGCGTGAAGATGTGAAAAAAAGAAAACAAGAATCAAAAATATGAAAAAAACATCTGTTGAAACCAAAACAAATTAACTTAAACTAAATTCTGATCATAGAACAATAAATATAGAGTTCGATAAATGTGGATAAAAGTTAAGTAGGTATAATAAAATATGCATCTACATTTCAAAAAAATGTTAGGGAGGGGCACGATTAAAACTGTTATGAAAACTCAGGTCGCAAATACTTAAAGGTTGAGAAATGCTGGTTTATTGTTTATTGACAGAACAGAGCAGCTATAGAGCTGTCCCTGTGCTGCTGCCATTAGAGAAGGCGAATCACCGGCAGCCCTGGTCACAATAGTATACACATTTTCCCCATATTCATTATAATGAAATAACAATATATACAGAAAAAGTTTGGGAACCCCAAAAATTCTTTGGATTTTTGTTCATCATTGGCTGAGCTTTCATAGTAGCAACTTCCTTTTAATATATGACATGCCTTATGGAAACAGTAGTATTTCAGCAGTGACATTAATTTTATTGGATTAACAGACAATATGCATCATAACAAAATTAGACAGGTGCATAAATTTGGGCACCCTGACAGAGATATTACATCAATACTTAGTTGAGCCTCCTTTTGCAAATATAACAGCCTCTAGACGCCTCCTATAGCCTTTGATGAGTGTCTGGATTCTGGATGGAGGTATTTTTGACCATTCTTCCATAGAAAATCTCTCCAGTTCAAATAAATTTGATGGCTGCCGAGCATGGACAGCCTGCTTCAAATCATCCCATAGATTTCGATGATATTCAAGTCAGGGAACTGTGATGGCCATTCCAGAACATTGTACTTCTCCCTCTGCATGAATGCCTTTGTAGATTTCCAACTGTGTTTTGGATCATTGTCTTGTTGGAATATCCAACCCCTGCGTAACTTCAACTTTGTGACTGATGCTTGAACATTATCCTGAAGAATTTGTTGATATTGGGTTGAATTCATCCGACCCTTGACTTTAACAAGGGCCCCAGTCCCTGAACTAGCCACACAGCCCCACTACATGATGGAACCTCCACCAAATTTGACAGTAGGTAGCAGGTGCTTTTCTTGGAATGTGGTGTTCTTCTTCCACCATGCAAAGAGCTTTTTGTTATGACCAAATAACTCAATTTTTGTCTCATCAGTCCAAAACACTTTGTTCCAAAACGAATCTGGCTTGTCTAATGAGCATTTGCATACAACAAGCAACTCTGTTTGTGACATGAGTGCAGAAAGGGTTTCTTTATCATCACCCTGCCGTAAAGATGTTCTTTGTGCAAATTCCGTTGAATTGTAGAACGATGTACAGATACACCATCTGCAGCAAGATGTTCTTGCAGGTCTTTGGAGGTGATCTGTGGCTTGTCTGTAACCATTCTCACAATCCTGCTCGTATGCCGCTCCTGTATTTTTCTTGGCCTGCCAGACCTGGGTTTAACAGCAACTGTGCCTGTGGCCTTCCATTTCCTGATTACATTCCTTTTCACATTTGATTTAATTTCATACAACTAAATACTTCTTCACTAAAATCTTTTTTCAGAAAACACCCCAGTACTCGGATGTTCCTAGGAAATGAAAGACATACCACTGTTATCTTTTTTGTTGAAAGTAGAGTAAATTATTATGCAGGCTGAGAGGGGGGCCAAACTTTTTCATATGACTGTATATATATAGTGATCACTAAAGTGAGCTGCAGCTCCTCAAACCCAGAACACAAGTGTAGTCACACAGTCAAAAGCCTTAAATAAAAGTGGTTTATTAAATCTTATACCTTGTACAGGTTTTAATCCTCCACAAACAGACTTATCTCCACAATAAATTCCCTGTCTATCCTCCAGGCAATCTTTATGCACTTCCTCTCAACTCAGCTCACTTGGTGGCTCCGTTTTCTCATTACCTGGGAGTACTTTTGGTGTCACATGACTACAGCCTGGCAGCACTTCGAGGTGTGCCCCTTTCTTATAGCTCCCTCTGGTGGCACCCACAAATGACAGGGTTGTTCTCTGAGACTACAAGTTCCAAGGTGCCCTGCAGGAGTATGAATGGACGATCTGCCTGAGAGAAGCTGTCACGTAGCGTACTAGGCGAATAAACAGTACCCAGAGACAGTTCTTCACTGTCTTTGTATTTAATCCCGGACAGTAAAGGTACTGAAAACACATCTGGCCAGGATTAAATAGAAAGGAGCCTTCCTCGTTCTTGGTTGGGATACCATTTCATCCTGTTTGGCACTTACAATATACTGTATATACTATTAGACATATATACTCAGCAAAAAAAGAAACGTCCCCTGACTTTCAACTGTTTTTACTTTCAGTAGACTTAATGTGTAAATATTTGTATGAACACTAAAAGAGTCAACACCATAAGACATAAACTAAAAATGTTTCACAATGTGTCCCTGAATGAAGGGAGGCTCAAAATCAAAAGTACCAGTCAGTATCTGGTGTGGCCACCAGCTGCTTGAAGTACTGCAGTGCATCTCCTCCTCATGGACTGGACCAGATTTGTCAGTTCTTGCTGTGAGATGTTACCCCACTCTTCCACCAAGGCACCTGCAAGTTCCTGGACATTTCTGGGGGGAATGGCCCTAGCCCTCACCCTGCGATCCAACAGGTCCCAGACGTGCTCAATTCCTTTGACGATAAACACGAATCCGTCCATCACCCCTGGTGAGACAAAACCGTGACTCATCAGTGAAGAGCACTTTTTGCCACTCCTGTCTGGTCCAGCGAAGGTGGGTTTGTGCCCATAGGCGGCGTTGTTGCTGGTGATGTCTGGTAAGGACCTGCCTTACAACAGGCCTACAAGCCCTCAGTCCAGCCTCTCTCAGCCTATTGCAGACAGTCTGAGCACTGATGGAGGGATTGTGTGTTCCTGGTGTGACTCGGGCAGTTGTGGCCATCCTGTACCTGTCACGCAGGTGTGATATTCGGATGTATCGATCCTGTGCAGGTGTTGTTACACGTGGTCTTCCACTGCGAGGATGATCAGCTGTCCTTCCTGTCTCCCTGTAGCGCTGTCTTAGGCGTCTCACAGTGTGGACATGGCAATTTATTGCCCTAGCCACATCAGCAGTCCTCATGCCTCCCTGCAGCATGCCTAATGCACGTTCACGCAGATAAGCAGGGACCCTGGGCATCTTTCTTTGGGTGTTTTTCACAGTCGGTAGACAAGTCTCTTTAGTGTCCTGCGTTTTTAGAACTGTGACCTTAAATGCCTACTTTCTGTAAGCTGTTAAGGTCTTAACGACCATTCCACAGGTGCATGTTAATTAATTGATTATAGTTAATTGAACATGCATGGAAAACATTGTTTAAACAATTTACAATGAAGATCTGTAAAGTTATTTGGATTTTTAAAACATTATTGTTGAAATACACAGTCTTGAAAAAGGGACGTTTCTTTTTTTGCTGAGTATATAAACAAAGAACCTGTGTGTGTGTGTATGGAGCATTCCACTCTGCTCACGCTCAAACACAGCCACTAGATGGCGCTGCATGCACTTTTACATTTTTTGGCATTTGCATGCACCGCACTGCAAAGGACCTGTGTGCAGCAAACACTACCGCACAAAAATGAAGTTGTGCTAATGACACAGATGATAATGTCAAAAGAAAGCAAACTCCATGGCTCGACAACGTGCAAGTGAAACACCTCAGCAACAGAGGGCAACGCTTGAAGTTTTCGCTGAAAAAATTGTCTATCTGGAGATATTTTCTATAGACAAAGATTAATAGGGCTCATATGCCAGCAATACGACTAAGATATGGTATCGCCAGTGTCTTCTTACAAAAGCCAGTGGGACCACAAGCACAGGTGGGTCCATGTTCCCTGTAATTCTTAAGAGTTAACTGATGCCTCTCCAAGTTCACGAATATAGTATAGGGAGTCTTTGGGTTGTTTTTTGTCCCAATGACCACTCACAGCCAGTATATATACGTCTAGAAAAACCTGTGACCCTTTTGCAGCATTTTGTAAACACAAAATAAATAATATTAGATGTACTGTAATATATCCCTCCAAAGTTAATCCTATTGAATCTCTGCATGCTCTTAATTAGCTAATTAAATACCTTCATCCAAATAGGTTTACCTGAACTATGTAGAATAACTTCCCAAACCAAACCTTCAGTTATGGACTTGACTCAGTCTAAGAGAAGAGTTTGATGCGCTAATTGGTGGTGTATTTGGCATAGTTAACTTGTCATTATATATCGGGGGTCTTCCAGATTGTCTAAAGGCTACAGTAGTTAAATCCCTGCTTAAGAAAGATAATCTCATCTCCTCGGTACTTGACAAGTTTAGGTAGGCCTTTTTCTAAACTTAAACTTAAAGTACAATTCTAGAAAAAGCAGTTTTTCAGAAGATAAATTGTTACTTGAACATTCTATTCTTGATTAAGTTTCGGTCAGGTTTTAGAACAAATCATAGCACATAAACTGAACTAGTTAAAGTATTAAATGATTTGCATGTTAATTACTTGTTTGTGGTATGTTAAATTGGTTTCAGTCTTATTTAACAGGTAGAAAATGATTTGCTAGCTGTAGTGTAATTTGGGGATCCATGATATTGCATATGGCATACCACAAGGGTCTATTCTGGGCCTGCAGCTATTTTCAATCTATGTGCTTCCAAGAGGCCAGATTATCTCAAAACGCAAGATAAGCTACCATAGGTATGCAGATGAAATGCAGCTTTACTGATTTATAGCACAAGATAACCCTGATTCTCTAAGCTTTCTGACCCAATGTCTGTCTTGTATTTCTGAATAGACAAGTAGTAATTTTCTTAAGACAAATACAAAATAGTGAGGGTTTTAGAAATAAACTTGAAAACTTGGCATTAAAGGTCAAGGTGGAAGTAAAGAATTTAGATGTAATCATCTGACCTTTAAACTTTAAATCACACATTAGCCAGAATACTAGGACTGTGTTTTTTCCATTTAATGAACATCGCTAAAGTTACATCTCTTATAACACTGCAAGACGATGAGAAGTCATAATTTTGCTTTTAGTCAACATGATTACTGAAATGCACTCCTAATTTTTATCCTTTAGTTTTCTCTGCTTTGTTTTCTAGTTCTTCTATGGTGGTGTTCTGCATCACCACCATCACCTGATAAAAGTCCTGTGCTGCCACCTGTGATGTTTGAATCTTGTAGGACAAAGTGTAAAAAAGGACTTAGGAACAATTTAAGTACATTTATATTTAGATGGAATGTCCAAGGGAGGTTGAACAGTCTTTTGGCCTTGAACCCCTGCAGATTTTGTTTTAATTACTTCAGCTCCTTTGGGGTTTCTTTTTTTTTCTGTCCTTCCTCGCCATCTGACCATATCATTGGACTCTACTTTTCTACTATTTATATAGCTATTTTGTGTGAGTCTTTACTGATTTTTTTATTTATTCATTATTATTCTTACATAATCTGAATTTGTTTTTTCTTTACTTGTAACTATTTCTTTAACATCCTGTATAGCACTTTTAGCTACTGTAAATCCAGTATTATAATATATAATAATATTAAAATATGATACAGACATGAATGTTGCTGTTGCAAGCTCATACCAGCCCTAGATCTGTGTTTACCTAATGGAAAACTGACCCTTGCTAAAAATGTTTAGCAGGATGAGTGCAATCTGCCAATCTTACTGCCCCATCAATCCCAGACCACTCTGACCTGTAACCAATTAAACGTGAGCTTTGAAATGAGTGGGCAGAGGACTGACATGTGGCCCCTCAGTATGTTGGTTGTTGTTGGATGGTGATGGTTTCATCACACATTTGGAGGTAGGGAAAATGTAGAAGATATGGAAGTCTGTTTCCATAGTAAGGTAACTCACACTAAATACATCCCCTTATTTTTAAGAAATCTCAGAAATTTCCTCACCCATGAAACTCTTCCCTCTATTTCGCTCCCCCTTGTCTTGATTTGACCCTAACAATGTGGGTATTCCCCCTGACCTGGGGGGTTTTCCCCAAAGTGTGCTTAGCAGGTAAGCTTTATTTAAATCGAGATGTCGGGCTTATCTGAGTCTGTTTTGGTTCCACCAGAGACAATTAGGGTACGTTGTGCTTGGTAACTAAGCTCATGTTTTCGCCTGGTCCATACCATGCAAACTTAGGGTTAGGGTTAGGCAAAAGATGAAGCTTAGCAGAGTGTTGTGGACTGACAGGTCATGAAATTCCTGTCTGATCCTCAGTGACAGGATTTTAAATCATATTAATGTTATTTTCTCTTTTGTTACACTATTGTTTAAATTAATCTGATGTTTCTTGCAATGTGGTAAAAAAAGATACACTGTTTACTAGATAGAACTTTTTTTGGTCCTAGGGAGAAAAGTTGGATTTTAATAGAAGTTTATCAAATAAATAAATAGATAGATAGATAGATAGATAGATAAATAAGTAATTAAATAAATAAGTCTGAACACATACCAGAATGACTGAAAAGCAAGAAAATTTAAAAGAAAGAAAACTTCTTACTTAGCTGTCACAGTCACAGAAAGGCATTATGTAGATGTATTGCTGTTAGTTTTATTTAAAAACAACAAGAATTAATAATATCCATCCATCCATTATCCAACCCGCTATATCCTAACTACAGGGTCACGGGGGTCTTCTGGAGCCAATCCCAGGGCGCAAGGCAGGAAACAAACCCCAGGCAGGGTGCCAGCCCACCACAGGGCACACACACACAACAAGCACAATTTAGGATCACCAATGCACCTAACCTGCATGTCTTTGGACTGTGGGTCCCATATACCCATGCAGACACAGGGAGAATATGCAAACTCCACGCAGGGAGGACCCGGGAAGTGAACCCAGGACTCCTTACTGCGAGGCAGCAGTGCTACCACTGCGCCACCCTGAATTAATAGTACATCACATTTAAATTATTACACCATTCATCCCAAGTGATTTTTGTCAGTGAGAAACAAAAAGAAAAGCTATAGTAATAATAAAAACAAGTTTAAAAAACAATGGTGTGTTCCATAATTTTAAAATCATCAAGTAACAGCCACTAGTAACATATTAAAAAAACAGAATGCTTTATAATTGGGAATATGCTAGTAAAACAGAAAGACTCACTACAAATTTTCTCAAGTCTGATCTTGTAATCTCGATGATGATTTTATACAGAGGTTTGTGGTTACATTCAATATACAGTGGCTTGCAAAAGTATTTGGCCCCCTTGAACTTTTCCACATTTTGTCACATTACAGCCACAAACATGAATCAATTTTATTGGAATTCCACGTGAAAGACCAATACAAAGTGGTGTACACGTAAGAAGTGGAACGAAAATCATACATGATTCCAAACATTTTTTACAAATAAATAACTGAAAAGTGGGATGTGCGTAATTATTCAGCCCCCTGAGTCAATACTTTGTAGAACCACCTTTTGCTGCAATTACAGCTGCCAGTCTTTTAGGGTATGTCTCTACCAGCTTTGCACATCTAGAGACTGAAATCCTTGCCCATTCTTCTTTGCAAAACAGCTCCAGCTCAGTCAGATTAGATGGACAGCGTTTGTGAACAGCAGTTTTCAGATCTTGCCACAGATTCTCGATTGGATTTAGGACTTTGACTGGGCCATTCTAACACATGGATATGTTTTGTTTTAAACCATTCCATTGTTGCCCTGGCTTTATGTTTAGGGTCGTTGTCCTGCTGGAAGGTGAACCTCCGCCCCAGTCTCAAGTCTTTTGCAGACTCCAAGAGGTTTTCTTCCAAGATTGCCCTGTATTTGGCTCCATCCATCTTCCCATCAACTCTGACCAGCTTCCCTGTCCCTGCTGAAGAGAAGCACCCCCAGAGCATGATGCTGCCACCACCATATTTGACAGTGGGGATGGTGGGTTCAGAGTGCTGTGCAGTGTTAGTTTTCCGCCACACATAGCGTTTTGCATTTTAGCCAAAAAGTTCCATTTTGGTCTCATCTGACCAGAGCACCTTCTTCCACATGTTTGCTGTGTCCCCCTCATGGCTTGTGGCAAACTGCAAACGGGACTTCTTATGGTTTTCTGTTAACAATGGCTTTCTTCTTGTCACTCTTCCATAAAGGCCAACTTTGTGCAGTGCACGACTAATAGTTGTCCTATGGACAGATTCCCCCACCTGAGCTGTAGATCTCTGCAGCTCGTCCAGAGTCACCATGGTCCTCTTGGCTGCATTTCTGATCAGCGCTCTCCTTCTTCGGCCTGTGAGTTTAGGTGGACGGCCTTCTCTTGGTAGGTTTACAGTTGTGCCATACTCCTTCCATTTCTGAATGATCGCTTGAACAGTGCTCCGTGGGATGTTCAAGGCTTTGGAAATCTTTTTGTAGCCTAAGCCTGCTTTAAATTTTTCAATAACTTTATCCCTGACCTGTCTGGTGTTTTCTTTGGACTTCATGGTGTTGTTGCTCCCAATATTCTCTTAGACAACCTCTGAGGCCGTCACAGAGCAGCTGTATTTGTACTGACATTAGATTACACACAGGTGCACTCAGTGTATTCAGTCATTAGCACTCATCAGGCAATGTCTATGGGCAACTGACTGCACTCAGACCAAAGGGGGCTGAATAATTATGCACACCCCGCTTTGCAGTTATTTATTTGTAAAAAATGTTTGTAATCATGTATGATTTTCGTTCCACTTCTTACGTGTACACCACTTTGTATTGGTCTTTCACGTGGAATTCCAATAAAATTGATTCATGTTTGTGGCTGTAATGTGACAAAATGTGGAAAAGTTCAAGGGGGCCAAATACTTTTGCAAGCCACTGTATAAAAAGTCAGCTTGCTTTCAACAGTCCTGAGAGATCATCCATAGCATGTCTACTCCTTGAAAATGCGACAAATGAGGGAGCACAGATTGTCTGTAGCAAAAAATTAAAGGCCAGCACGGAGCTCTTGGCATTTCATGATGACTATAGAATCGCAAAAATCAACCTCATATGCAGTTAGTTGAAGCCGGATATTGTGAAGTCAACTCGCTGCAGTAAATGTCTGACCCGTGTTCAAACCATTTGCATTAGTTTGATTTTTTTTTCTAATTAAGTCTCTATAAATTCATTTTCCCAAAGCTGTACCAGTGACAATAGATAATGTTATTTAAGCCTCCAAGACATCTTGAGTGTGAATTACAACTCCACCAAGTTAATTAGAGACTGAATATGTAAAATATAAATCATACTACAGCATCACTTCACAGGTCAGCCCTTTTAAATGACATTGACACGTATGACCGCTAGTATTGTCCTGTCTGACATGCTGATGGGGGCAGCAGGAGTGAAATTAGGACATCGCACCAGTGGCATAAGCTGCAGCTTTCTTTGATTGCTAAATGTGCAATATATGTTTACATATAAATATCTATTCTAGGAATTCTGAAGTATGTTGTATATTATTCTCAATTGCTACCAAACAGACTTCATACTGCTACTGAATTATTTCAAATGTTTCATGTATGACATTTGCAAACTAATACGTTTACATTTTTTATACGAATAATGCGTTAATATGTAATTATGCAATGCCCAAATTGAGAATCGTAATCTACTTAGGCACCGGTCTGCTATAGATTTACCTCACAGCCTCTCTGACTTGCTTACTAGTAGACACATTTCTTTTTTGTGTTATTATAGATCAGCTATTATTTTTTGATCAACAACTGTCTCAGTTACAAGTTTTTTTTTATTTTATAACAATTAAATGAAACTCTTAACTTGTCAAAGCTGTTCCATAATACATCATTCAAGCTTAAAGTCACAGGTACCCAATCTGTAGATATTACACCTGCCTCAATAATATCCAACTGCAGAGCCGCAGAGCCATACGTCACCACAGTTTCTTGATGGACATAAGATTTGGGTAATTTAAGGTTAGTTAAGGTTAAGTGTTAGTGTTATTAGGGTTAGGGGTTAGTGTGCTTAGGGTGTAGTATGTACAGTTTTCATGAGGGGTTACTTAAGGTTATGGTTTGGTGTTGTTTAAAGTTCAGGGTTTGTGTGGTTGGTGTATAATACAGACGTTAAGGAACGTCACTTCCAGCATGAAACTGCAGCTCATTATATTCAGTGACTTGCCCAGTTTTAATACTCATCAATCCTGAATAAGAATCTGAGCATTTAACTACTCTAGTTGGCACAATTCCTTCCACCCAATGTAAACCAAAAATACATGCAACTAATATATACTGGTAAATTATTTGAAATTTTTATTTATTTTCACCCGAAATACAGGCAAATAAAAAGCTGTTCCAGCGTTTCCAGTTGATGTTTCTTCAGATCCATTTGTAAAAATATATATTATTCCATAAGAAGTTTCTTTATTGTTTAACAATCATCGATTCATGTGTAACAGATTGATTTTCTTTTAATTGATCATGCAGACTAAGATCAACTATTGCTATTGGAAATAATCAAGAAAATAATGCAGCTAAAGCTACAGTTGAACTTATTTTACAATTTATTAAACCCAAATTGCACGCATAGGGCTGCCATGGACTGTCCAGGAGGAATTTATAACATTTTGAAAATATCTGGAATTTTGGCTCCTAAAATTTGAAAATCTCCTTATCCTTATCATTGGTAAAATTTGGAAGTTGTACACTAATCAACATTTGCAGAAGTAGTGTGCACACTGTTTTCACAGAAACTTCACTTCCATTCTGGTAGTAAACAACACAGATATTGATGAGAATAGGAACAAACTTTCAAGTTCTTGGCTTTTGTCTACCCAACTTGCCTTTTTCATTTCATCTTTTGAATTCATCTTTATCTTCTCGGTGAGTAGACAGTTCATTATAAATATTATTCCTTTCCTTAATTATTTGTAATCCCTAACTAAGTGAATTTATTCAAAATTGAAATTACAATTTCACATTTTGTATGTTAGATCTTATTTTCGATTCTTCTATGAGCAGCTTGGTTAAACAAGACATTTCATACATCCAGGTACAGTTTGTTGTATTTAAGTGCAATTAAGTACTGCTTTGTAATATTTTAATCCATCCATCCATTTTCCAGCCCTATATCCTAACTACAGGGTCACAGGGGTCTGATGGAACCAATCCCAGCCAACACAGGGCGCAAGGCAGGAAACAAACCCCGAGCAGGGCACCAGCCCACCACAGGTAATATTTTAATGGAAAGTATTATTATTACCACCCGTTGTTCCAAAATGGATTTATAATTCTAAAAGAACGAGTTACGATAAATAAGATAGGAACGATAAATTCAGGAATACCCATTATGCCGAAAAGACAGTGCAAGTTCACAGACTACTTGAACAACAAAATATCCTTGTTTTATCAGATTTATCAGATTATATCAGATTTACTGTGAAAAATACTGTAGCTTCACTGGAAAAATATAAAAGAATGTAGATAAATGCAAATAAACTAAAATGAAAAGAGTAAAATTATTTTTATTTTACTAGAAGTGAATTTACCCTGAGTATCATTTTTTTTACAGGTTTACAAAATTTAAGCTATCCCAATAAGAATAGAACGAATGAAGTCTGTTAATTTAAGAAGCTTGTCGGTCAGTATCCAACCTGCTATATCCTAACACAGGGGTCTGCTGGAGCCAATCCCAGCCAACACAGGGTGCAAGGCAGGAACAAATCCTGGGCAGAGCGCCAGCCCACTTCAGGGCACTCACACACACCAGGGACAATTTAGGATCGCCAATGCACCTAACCTGCATGTCTTTGGACTGTGGGAGGAAACCCATGCAGACACGGGAATAACATGCAAACTCGCCGCAGGGAGAACCCATGAAGCGAACCCAGGTCTCCTTACTGCGAGGCAGCAGCGCTACCACTGTGCCACCCTTATGCAGCTTGACATATTCAAAATATTTAACGGGTTATTAGTTTGTCAGTGACTGTGATTGTGGCCATCATATAATTATAGTGATAAACTGTTACTAAAGGTTTATATCATTTAAAAAAAAAAAACATAAGACAATATAAAGGCGTATTATGGCATCAGAGGGAAATGCATCCTCAAAAGTCCTCATTTTTCGACCCAAATGTCCTCATTTCCAGAGAAACAGAGTTGGCAGCGCTATACATGCATGGTAAGAATCCATCCATAACAAAACTAATTATATCTTTTTTGTGTATTAGGATGATCGTTTCCATGCCCTCTTAAATTGACCCAATATGTCATCTGCAATTGTGAACTCCGCAGGTTTACTGGTATCCCTCCGATTTCAACAAAATAATCGCTGCAACTGGAGAAGAAGCAACACGCTCGCTGCACGCGCTGCCTTTATCGCCGACGTCTCCAGGTGGCCCCGCCCCTTCAGGCAGACCTCAGACACCCGAGACACGTGTTGTTCTCCGGTGCGCACAAGGACTTTACACTATTTTACAAAAAAAAAAGTGGTGGTGCTTCATTCTCATGTATTACTTTTTGTTTCAATCAATTGCTATATAATCAGAACCTCATTTAAAGGACGGTTCGCTAATGGCTCATCTTGTTTAAGAATTCAAAGCAGCTGTCACGTGGACGAAAGGGGCGGGCTCCCGAAGGACGTCTCACGGGACACAGGCGAGGCGGGGGCTGTCGTTATTTACTTTTGCAAGAAACGAAAGCGAAAGAGCCACCAAATGAAGAAAGGCAGATGGCTGGAGTCCGTTGAAATCCGTCACCTGTGCCCATCCTGCACAAGAGGAGCCGCTGCTACGTAGGAATGCGACGCGCCTCAGAGCAGGTAATTTTAAGTGACAGGCGGTGCTGGAAACGTTTAGACAGCTTTAAAAACTGGTGCACTAAGTGAAAGTCGCCCGGTCTGTCTTGTCTTCTGTCTCTGCGCCACTGCAGCCTGTTTAGTCTTGTCTTTTATTGTGTAGACACGATTTAATTTTGCAAACTCCAACATATGTTATACAACACTGAGTGCAGTGTACACTAATGAGTTTCAGGTAGGTTGGAGCACAGTTTAGTAGCTGTGAAGTACCAATAAAAACCGGATCAGAAGCTCGTACATTACAAGTACACGATCGCGGTGTGTGTTGGGAGTTTCTGGAGCCAATCACGCACGCGCACACACCCCCACAGTCGGCCAATTCAGAGTCAAAATAAAACTGCACGTCTTTGGAGTTTTGGAAAGGAAAGCCACTCGGGGAGAATGGGCAGACTCTCCACACCAAAGAGCATCCAGACATGGGTTTCGCACCCAGAACACCGTACCCGCGATCGGTGCCCACTGCACCACCATGCGGCTGTTGCAATAATAAGAATTAGTCAGAACCGCTTTATAAATTCTGTTTAGACTACGCTTGACACAGGTTAGGCTTAAACAAACAATACCATCCATTTGCAGAGCCGCAGGACTAGACTAATAGTTTTTGGACAGACGTTTTGTGCTCCCTAGCGTTATTATTTTGAAAAACAATTTAGTCCACAATAGTTTCAACATTTTATCTTTTTCATTTCAAGCTATATTATTCTCGATAACATATAGAGTCGTAATAAATGTGAAAGTTCTCAAAAGTGGGAAGAAAAAACAAGAAATCGAACCAAACAATGGGTATCATATTGAGATGACATCTCGGCTGGCAGGAGTACTGGCATGTGTCGTCAAGCTGCTGCAGATGATTCAAAATGTTTTGTGTTCAACCAGCCAAGGTGGGCACATATCACTCCTCAGATCATTGGCTCTCTGTAGCAGCACATATTAAGATAATCTCCTTAATGCTTGCCTGCAGAACAGTGAACAAGTCAGCCCATATATATACAGTACAGGCCAAAAGTTTGGACACACCTCCTCATTCA
>JANRMT010062796.1:75539835-75595815 GCA_026402145.1 Polypterus bichir lapradei
CCTATCAGGTAACGCTTGTGGTTGGTCAGCAAGTCGGCTAACATCCCCTGATAGGTAACCACCCATACAATCAGATTGTGATTCAGACTATGAATGCCTTGAATGTAATTACCCCGATCTACAAACTGTCAAGTAAACGAACCACACGCCGTGGCGCAGCGTTAGGGGCTTCGTCTCTAACGCTGACGTCCGAGGTTCGATTCCCGAGAGGGAGTGCAGTGAGTGTGTACACCTGATGAGCCCAGAATTAGGGCGAAACACGTGTCGTGTACTCTTTGCATTATTTGACAGTAAAACTATTTTCAACCATATATATATATATATATATATATGAAGACACTGGTGAGGTGCTGTGCTAATTCTTGACCACTCCAGTCTGCTAATGTATGATGTCTGGTGATGATGATGCCACCTCTACTTGGTATCAACATTCAGTGTAGACTCTTCATGTGCATCTCCTACCTGGTGGAATGAGCTGCCCACCTTTATTCAAACTTCAGAGTCCATCGGTGTGTTTAAGAAGTGTTTGAAGACTCTTGTTTGGTGAATTTCTGTCTAATTGATAGGTTTTGTACCCTAGGAATTGTAACGCCCTTATATTTTGTTCTGAACTCTTCACTTGTGATCATCAATTTTGGATCCTTGTTCAGTAAGACTTGCTTTCATGCAGTCCTGCAGACTGGTGTTTACTCGATTATATTAATGTAAACAAAAACATGTAAATGACAGTTGTATAGAAGACATATTAAGATAATTATCTTCTTGCTTCTCAAAGAAAAACTAAAAAAGATTTTTTGCACATTTCTGCATTTGTGAGAGTTTGAATTCAATACTGTCTTTGAATAAGGGCTGCCACAAATGATTTAGTACACAGTTAATCTATCAACTATTTTCTCAATCAATCTATTAATTTTATTACTAATCTTGTTTAATTAATTCAACTGTTTAAAAATAAAATAACCTCAAGAAGTAGACAAACAAGACAACACTGTCAACAATAAAATCCTTAAGTAAAAAAAAACAAAAAAAAACCCTGAAAGTAAAAAAATAGGTATGTTTTTTATTAATAATGGACTTAATAATATAACTTGATGGCAGCAGTACAACTTCAAAGAAGACCAAATAATTAGGCTTTTGGGTAGTTTTAGACCTTAGTGTTACAATGAATCCCCTCTAATACTTATTTCACATTATCCTTTTTTAAAATCTATATTAAATTGATTTACAGACATGAATATAGATGCTATGCATATTTGGCATAAAACAGCTTAGTAATGTTTATCAAGTATGAATGATACCAACTGAAATTGTATTGCAGGAAATGGGCAACTCGTATCCCTTGAAGAGAAGAGTGAGATAAAAACAATAATCTTTACTTTGCAGTGCAGAACATTAAATGATTATAAATTAAACTTTTCAGTAACAATTAATTTTTGCACTGCCAAGTTTAGGACATTTTCATGCTTTGTTCTGAAGGGGAACTGACCACACAATGAGCATTTTTAAAAAAAATCCTCTTGTTTGTTATTACCATCATCACATTTAATATTTATAAAAACAGTGACACGCAGGGCTGGCAATGTGTGTGCAAATCCATTTGTTCACTTTAAATTCTTGATGTTAGTTGGCAGTTTTTCACTTTTTCAGAAGCAACCTACTAGATATTTTAATCAGTAGGTTACCACATAAGTCCAAAATAATAATCCTTCAGAAATCTTGTGCAGAAGATTCTGTACGACATATAAGTGAGTTCTCTCAGAACAGTTCTTCTGTTAAAAAAAGGTGAAGTGAGCAATTGGGAGAAAATGGTTACACCCAAGAACGTTTCATCAGAGGTATTCAGTACAACTTGCACATGGCCCTCCCAGAGCACTGCTTTCCAGCAACATGACGGCAGCTTGATGGTCATCGGCTTTTCATCTGAGAACATGGAAACAGTCCAGAACCATTTTACTTAATGGATGCGTGGCTTTTTGAACATTAAAACCAGTATTTGGCAGTCTAAGCTGCAGTCGAAACTGTTTCTTTTCCAAAAAGCCAAATTCCTAGCAGCATCTCCCCTACAAGGGGACAGCTGCTTGTGACTATGCTGGCAAATTCTCTTTCAGTTGGATCAACTGCATTAACTGCACTGGGCAATAAAAATACATCTGAGTAAGTCAGCCTTTGACTTCATCTTTTGAATTCATCTTTATCTTGTTGGTGAGCAGACAGTTCATTATAAATATTATTCCTTTCCTTAATTATTTGTAATCCTAATTCACCATAACTAAGTGAATTTATTCAAAATCGAAATTACATTTTCACATTTTGTATGTGAGATCTTATTAGGGTTAGGGTTAGTACTGATACTCTGTGTAAGAAAGGTTAGAGCCGACTATACTTTCTTAGAAGGTTGGCGTCCTTCAACATCTGCAATAAGATGCTGCAGATGTTGTACCAGACAGTTGTGGCGAGTGCCCTCTTCTACGTGGTGGTGTGCTGGGGAGGAAGCGTAAAGATGAAGGACGCCTCACACCTGGACAAACTTGTTAGGAAGGCAGGCTCTATTGTAGGAATGAAGTTGGACAGATTAACATCTGTGGCAGAGCGACAAGCGCTGAGCAGGCTCCTGTCAATCATGGAGAATCCACTGCATCCACTGAACAGGATCATCTCCAGACAGAGGAGCAGCTTCAGCGACAGACTGCTGTCACCGTCCTGCTCCACTGACAGACTGAGGAGATCGTTCCTCCCCCACACTATGCGACTCTTCAATTCCACCCGGGGGCGGTAAACGTTAACATTATACAAAGTTATTGTCTGTTTTTACATGCATTTCTATTACTCTTTAATATTGTTTTTTGTATCAGTATACTGCTGCTGGATTATGTGAATTTCTCCTTGGGATTAGTAAAGTATCTATCTATCTATCTATCTATCTATCTATCTATCTATCTATCAGCAGCTTGGTTAAACAAGAAATTTCATACATCCAGGTACAGTTTGTCGTATGTAAGTGCGATTAAGTACTGCTTTGTAATATTTTAATGGAAGCCTGATCATTTAGAAAACTGATTTATTTACAACATAATGACTGGAGAAAACACCTAAAAATACTCTATAAATCTGACCTGTATTTATATAGGATGTTATTGCTGCTCCATTTTGACAAACTGAATATTTTTCTTTTGCATCCACAGGGTAACTGCTAAAGATTAATAAGTTGCTGACCCTGACATAAATATCTGGCACCGAGTAAAAATGCACCTCTGCCTTTAAATAAAGCTAGGAAGTGCATTTAACAGACAAGTCTATTATTTTTAGTTAGCCTATGCACTTTGTTAAACATTATTTTACTTCACTGCATTTGCAAATTACAATGGTGACAAGTGCATTTAGCAGACAATTTATCTGCTCTGTCTGAAGAAATACTGCCGCTCTAACCTTTGTCCCGACGCTAGTCACTAGCATGAATTTTTGAAAGTAACCAGCTTCAGATGTTCTTGCATTGAGATAGATTTTTTGGAACACCATGTATTGTTACACAATAAAGAACCATTTGTCAGATTTTGGGGTGAATCTTGCCTGATATTTGCAGCTGTTGCCACGAACAGCCTCCTCAAACACAGTACAGAGAGTTGTGGCATGCTGGTGTGCAATGTGGGGAAGAGTCAGAGAGAACTATTCAATTTAAGAAAATACAATTTGACTAACCTTTTTCAGCTAATTAGTTGATTACATCAGTTAATCATGGCAGCCCAACTTTAAATGTGTTTGAGTAGTGTTTTAGTGACTAGTAAAACCACAATATGACATTAACAATAAATTATACTGTGGCATCTGCATAATATCCAAGGTAACCTCCAATCTTTCAGTATTGTACCAAATAAATTCTGATCTGCCCTGTAAGAAGAGCCTTCAAAATGCCGAATTGTTTTCAGAAGAAGTAATTTCTGCTAGTTTAGTACATAAATAATGAAAATCAATATTTCAAAAAACAGTAGTACAGAAACAAAAACTGTTAAATTATTTATATTTTCAAGAAATACCTACCATCAAAAGTGAAAAGAAAACAACAAATCAGTCAGTCAGTCAGTCATTGTCCAACCCGCTATATCCTAACACAGGGTCACAAATCAACATGTTCAACATTCTAATCAGCACAATAAAGTACAATAAAATATATCAAGTGACTAATGTTTCACCTGTAAACTTCTGCCCAGAATCTGCCCCTGTACAACTCATGGTTTAGACCTGCGCTGAGGTGTGGTGCTGTGGCTCTCCAAAGAGGTGCTCAAATCAAACTGTTTTTACTCCTAAAAAAACATACAAGTGATGAGTGGAGAAACTGGAAAGCAGTCAAGCTGGTGTGCATGGTTTGGATAAGTGGAGAAGCCTGAAGCATATTGCAAACCACAAGTAATATGCAGGCAGCTCAGAGCCTGTGATGGAGTAAGGATGTGTGAGTGCTATATGTCTTCCAAATACAGTACAACTTTTGTTCTCAAAGTGAGAGAAGAACTAGATGTTAATCATCTATTTATTTTGGTGGCAGTTTTTAATCACCAGCAGATTCTCTTATGGAGGCAACTAAAATATGGCACTCCAGTGACATTTTAAAACATCAGGATAATCAAAGATGTAGGGCCTTTATATTGTCAGCATCATTTTACAATCTGAGTCTTAAGTATTTTTGTAGTGTTTATAAACTTCTGATTTCCTTACCCAACATTCAGAATGAGGAAAACCAGCATGGGTCAGTTGCAGTGTACTATGAGCGCAGGATGATTCAGTGCTGATCTGATCTTGGTATGTATTTACGGTAACAATACTAACTTTAGGACTTAGTGCCATTGCAGTGTGCTCGAGAGCTGTGGACCCCGCTACAGTAGATCAAGGCTAAGCCTGAGTGCAGGTGCTTCTTGGAGTCAGAGAGTGGGACCAAAGACCTCCTAGTTAGCAGGTTTAATGAACTTGGTATGATGGGTATTGTTAGAAAATGAATTCTGCAAGCATCAGACAGACTGTTCCTTATAATATCAAAGTTTATGAATAAAAACTAAACCAATTAAAGGTTTTTTGGTTCGTGTATTAGTTAGGGAAAGGTTAACATTTTTCAGGTATCAGTTCTCTGCATTGTTAACTTTGACTTTGTTTCTGGTTTAGTGTTTTAGGTGTTGTTGTTCATTTTTGTTTTGACTTCCTGCCTACTGACCATAGCTTGTTCCCAGACTCCTTCACCACCATGTTGCCCACTCCATGTCTGACTTTATTAAAAATGGTATTTGCTGAGCTGTCCCAACCTTTTCATTCGGAGAGCTTGTGACATAGGTTTACATCATTGTGACACTGAGGTTTATAAAAGGTGCCATATACTGTACAGAGTGGCAGTTTTCATGTAACATTTGGGTTTGCACAATTTATTGCAGACATGAATTCTACCAAGAATCAGAAAAATGACAGCTCGCAGATGAAGCAAATTCTTAGTCCTGATGCAGCGAGCCATGAAGCTGGCAGCAGTACCCCAGTACACAACAGCAGTCCCTCCTCTCCCAGTGGTGAATCAAAAGGTGTGGATAATGAGAGAAACAGACCTCTGTGCCAGCCACCTACAAGGTCAGTCAGCAGAGAGTCCGAGCAATCCCCAGCTGTGTTTGGTGGAAAAAACATTGCTGTTGGAATGGAAAAGTTCCGAAGAGCTCCAAAGTGCTCCATGGAGTTGGACAGTCTGGAATTTGGACCCAAGCATACAGTGTTAATTAATGTAAGAGCCATGCTTTGTCTTCTCTCCCATGGTATCTCAGTCTATCAACCATTTTAATGTGCTATTTGTTTTATCTCATCAGATTAATGCGTTCAAAACATACCAGGAGTTAAAGCCTGTTGTTGGTCAAGATATGTGGAACACAGATTATGTGAAAATGCCCTACTCAGAAAAAAATATCATGATAGAAAGTGGAATGGTAAGTAAACCTGGGAATAGGATTTTAGACTTAAGCGGATAGCACTTTATACCCAGGAGAGAACCTGAACTAGGCCAGTTGGCTACCTTCCACTTCCACATACGTCAGTGAGCCTTCTAGCCTTGTCATCATCGGCCTCTTGTCCAAACTGAGCTGGACACTTCAAGACATCTGACCGTGTCCTGTGGTATCTGGATTCTCTAACTCTTGTAAGGTGGAGGTGCCACAGATTGGCCTTATTGTTCATGTTTGATTTGATTAGGATCTGGGGAATTTGTAGGCCAGTACAACCCCTTGAACTCTCAAGGCATTCTTAATCAATTTGTGCAGTGTGGCATTATCATTATCCATTGAGAATACTTCTACATTAAATACCTGATCTTACAACGTTGTTTAAGTAGGTGGTATGTGTCAAGTAATGCTGGCATGAATGCCCAGACCCAGGGTTTCCAGCAGATCATTGCCCAAAGCATCACACTCGTTCCACTGGGTTGTCTTCTTCCCATAGGTAAATGGGTCCAGTTCTGATCATAACTTGCCCATTGTAGATACTTTTGATAGTGGACAAGGGTTAGAATAAGCCTGCACTTACAAAATCCCATAAGCAGTAGGATACAATACACTGTGTGTTGTGACACATTACTCCCGTAACCATTGTTATATTATTTGAGATTTGTGTGTTGGCATATACAAGACAGTATAACCTTTGTTGACATCTAAAATTAATGAGTCTTCGCCACCCAGCAACTCAGTTTTGAGCCCCAAGTGTCAAACAGCCCTTTATCTTCCATGTCACCCTTTTACTCTGGCCTCTGTTCCTTTGGTCGTTAGAGCTTCTGTCGGCCACCATCCAAGCTCAAAGAAGCCCTGGCAAGCACCAGCCATTAATTCCTGTTCAGCCTGGATTTAGGTAGTGCTGCACCCTGACCCTTCTACGTCCAACAATCCACAGGACAGAGAACTTCTATTGACATTGCTGAGGAAAAATAGAGAACCACGGTGTTGGCAGGCAGCATAAGAGTGCAGGGGTACAGTAAGCATAGGAAGGGCAACAGGGTGGGCAGCAGAATATGAGGGATAGAAAAACAGCCTGTTGTATGGAATACTATTCTATTATGTTCTGAGGTTTCTCACGTAAGACCAACAGAAGTTTCAGTATAAGGTGCCAGGGAGAGGCAACGTGTTGCGTGTTGATTAGCACATACAAGTACGAATTTCACTGATCTCTGTACATGTGACAGTAATGGCACAGTAAACTAAAAGAAGAGGCAGAGGTAGTCATTTATACGTAAGTATCAGTTCTGATCTTGTAGGACACCAGAGATTAGTTCTACAAAGGGTCCAGGTCTCTGGCACGAAAACCCAAAGAATATTGTACAAAGACACAGGGAGAACATGCAGAATCCTCACAGAGAGTACCCAACCATGGCACCTAAGATAGTAATCACTGTAATGCCATAATAAAACTTAAATCTTAAGTTTAAATAACAAAACATTTCTTGGTTTTCCAGGTTTTATAGCCTAATGGTGAAGGAAGAAAGGAAAACCAAATAAAAGTGTGGTATCAAACAGATAGAAAATAAATCATATGGGGGTCAGGTGTCCCTCCTGAAAACTCTTAAGCCTGCTGATGCCAAGCCCCTGAGTGAACAGTCCAGAGTGTCCAGCGTAACAGGCTGGATTAAAACGAAGACCCTGCTACTATACTATACTATACGGTTTAGTTCTAATACCTGTCTATACACTCAAGCCCCAGACACTAATTCCTATGCACTTTTTAGTGATGTTTCATATAACGAATGGCGCATATACATCCAAACTTAATTTACTTTCGCGTAAACATTCTCAGTTGTTATTATTTCCATTAACAGGTGATCGTGCCAGCATGGAATGAGTCAGCATGATCTTCCAGAAAGGAAAATTTTATAGCTCATCAGTTTTTTCCATCCAGGGAACACATTTTCTTCCCTTTGATCTCCAGTATCTTCAAATAATCCACAAATTGGTTACTGTGAAATTATATACCAGTTCCTGATGTAAATGCCAGTTTATTGGTGTCTGCTGTGTTTATTTATTCTGGCATCTGATCTTTCTAAAACTATTGTTTCTCTTCTTTTTTTTTTTCTGTGGTATCTACATTTTTACTTTTAAAACTGGCACAAAGCCATGTGATTTTCTGGCAATAATATAGTGACCACTAAAGACAAATTACTAGGGGTCTTGTTTTCTTAACAAATCTGCCTAAACATTGTGTACATTAGATTACCATTTTTTATTACTATGTTTAGTTGACTACACCAGCCATTTGAACAGCTGCTGCTGTAGATTCTGATTGTGTCTTGTGAAGAACTATCCTTTTTAGTCAATTCAAAGGGTTTTCAGCCATGTGGGAGGGCACTTGCTTAAAGCTGGAATTGGAAGGTTAACAGTAAGTAGTCGGTCATTTATCAGATCAAGTTTTGAGGGAGCAGATTTGAACGGCAAGTCCTCAGGTCTTTTATTGCAGAGGTGGGTTAGCACTTGTTGGGCTTGTCACTGCAAGCCCCACATTTGAACTGGTAGAACTCCAGTGTCATTTGGGTCCACTCAGCTCACCACTGATCACTAACTTTATAGAGCTAGAGAGTCTGCTGAAGTCTAAAGGGGTTGGGTAGGGCTGACCCGATCGATGACTAGGCTCTAAAGTTTGTTTTTTTTTTAGTTTTCAGAGTCTAAAAAGTCAAGATGGGAGAAGATTAAGAAAAGCTTTTCAAAACTAAACTGCATTGCCACATCAAAGGCAATTGAGGTGACATCTTTGCTTACAATATCCAGCCATGATGGGAGTACAGTGGGATGTTCAAGTGCTGCTGGTCATCAGCATGTCAATGCTGCTTGGTACGTATTATATACTTAATCTTTTACATTCTTCCACCAGGTGGTAATCAAGTCATACAACATGAAGTATAAGGACGAATGGCACTTTGATTCTTTGCACATGTTCTTTTCCAAGGTAACTGTTTATTAGTGAATATATCCGCTTTAGCATGCTTGAAATCAAGGACCTCTGAGTGCTATTTTTATTTCTCATGTTGCAGATGGACGATGGAGAAAAAAGAGAGCACTTCAGGGTCATTGAAGGAATGGCGAATTTGGCTATGCACCTTCCACAGATCTGCCCAAAGGTAAAAGGGGATAATCCTGTGTTGAGAATTCGGAAAACTTGCCATGTTGTATTTAAATGGCATTGTTCATACAAAGGAAAGCAGCAAAGCATGATGCAACAGTCCTGCAGCCAAAACACTGAATAGTTCCTTGGACTGAAAGTTCAATAAGAAGGTGCCCTGCTAAACTGGGTATATTCCATATTCATTTTGATAGAATATTATTGTATGACTTTTCTAAATGAGTAAACTCTGTCACAGTGGCTTTACAGGACTGATTAACCATCTACCCAAATTCACCATAAACCCCACCAAACCCAAATCCCCCATGCATGCTTAAGCTGTGATGGAAGGCCCAGTATGGACTGCATTGTAAGGGGACTCTGGCAGTGCAGGATAGGATTCAGGGTGTAAGAGGTCCTAGTGATTAGCCTCGGGTAGAGACACAAGGCCACCTGTAAAAAGTGATATGTACAACGGTAATAGAGGGGTTAACTACTCCAGGAACATAAGCAGAGAGCAGAGATGGAGAATGCAGGTGTAGACGAGGGTTCCCAGGATTCAATTCTTCTAAGAAGAAGCTACCAAAACATTACATGCATTAGACTTGCGTTTAAACAGCAAACAATGGAGAACACAGAAATAATATGTACTTCATTAGAAGATAGCCAAATCTACTTGTATCCTTCTAGCGTTTGTTGTGAGTGGCAGTTTATTGTGTCCTTTGACAATTCAGAGCTGAGGGGTCTGGCTCATGAAAGTGTGTCCTCTCTTACTAACGACAATGGAAGGTAAGCACCATGTGTCTGACTTTATTTTAAAATTGCCATTTGTAGAGTCTTTTCAAGGATGGCATTGTTGTTTTCAAATGCCTCACACCACCACACAAATTCCTACTAAGTGAGACTGGAGTGTGTCCCACTCATCCATGCGCTGTATTGACTCATGCCCCCTTAAATAAGAGCTTTCTATATCTGCTAGTTTAATGGCTGGTTTCTGAGTGCATGAAGGTTTGACTGGGTGAACTTCAAGATCTTGGGGGTATTGGACCAGAATTCTTTTATAGCCAGATGCCCTTTCTGATGCCAGCCTCCTTTAGTTGCCTTTTATGACACTCAAGGTCACTTGGAGACTTCTTAAAAGCAGTGATTTGGATTTATCTGGTGACTAACTTGTTTGTATTTATTTGTCTTGTTTTAAGATGCATCCCCACAAAGAATTAAATCGGGTCATGGCCAATATTGCTATAGCTTTCTCTTCTTCCTTTTTGCAGCCGATCCCCCTGCTCAAGACAGGAGAGGACCGTGTCATCACCCTCTCACATGAACAGATTGCATGCCTTTTAGCCAATGCCTTTTTCTGCACTTTTCCCCATCGCAACTCGAAGCGGTCAGAGTTCAGGAACTACCCAGATATCAACTTTAACAGGTGGGTGCAATGTGGAAACTTCTGTCCTTGAAAAATCTGTGCAATTCACGGGTTTGGCCTTTTCTGACAACCCCAAAAGTTGGCTCTTGTGACTTTTAGTTTGTTTGGAAAGGAGTCCTCTCAAACGTAACCCTAGCTGGCAGTGATCGGACTATCCACACTGGGTGACAGTCCACTGCAGGGCACATTCACATGTGCTCAGATCAGGGCAGTTGATAGTAACCAAACAACCTAACCTGGGCACTTTTTTTGGATATGGAAGGCATGGGGAGAATGTGTAGATTAACACCGACTCTGAACAAACCACAAGTCAAATGCTGGTGCTGGGAGGTAAAACAAGTAAACGGAGACATTGAATCCACTGACCCACTAAAGAACCCTGCTAGATACCCAGTATGTCAGTCAAAATTAGGCACACATCCCCCAAAACTTCAGTCCACCAAGTCAGTCTGGATAAGAAGATGCAGCATGGGACCACCTGCAGGCTGGACCCAAATACCTGCTTACCATCATGACCAATAGTTTCATAAACACCAAAAATTCACTTTGATGGTGCAAAATGTCCTCGGGTAAACTTAAGCAATTGCATGGATAAGTGACCACATGACTCTCTGTTTGAAGTAATTACCCGAAGGGCTGTAAGGTCACAGTGGGTCTTCAGCAAGGACAATCCCTGACTTCTTTACTGATTTTCAGATAAACACTGTGTGCTTGTTTTGTTTTATCCACAGGATGTTTGCAGACAGGTCTGAACAAAAACGAGAGAAACTCATGACAATTCTGCACTACTTCAGGACAGTCCTGGGTAAGGGCCAACTTGTGTCATTACTGACTGGGGGGGTGTTTCCGTGGCATTGGAGTTTTATGGGAGGAAGCTATGGGTGAAGTTTCTGATTTTTTTTTTTTTTTTTTTTTTTTTTTTTTTGTACTGAAAGAGCATAACAGTGTTTTGGTTTTACTAGGAGTGACGTGGGGGGCATATTACTAATGTAGCACCTCACTGTCTGAGGTTTACTGGGAATGACGTAATGGGTATGAATTACTGAAAGTGTGTGCCAGATACAATTTTACCGGGAATGACAAGCTGAAGGTGTGTTACTGGTATGGTGCCTTGAGTCCATGTTTTACTGGGGGTGACCAGTGGTTCATGTATATTTCTTATAGTGCCTTAGTGTCTGCATTTTACGGCACACAAACACAGAAGTGCAGATTATTGTGGCCAGATTGGATGGAAAAATGACCACTCCAAATGGAAGTAGAGCAAATGGACTTGGAGGTTAATGACTGAAGGAGAAAACAAAAGAATCGTCATTTTTTTTACAAGCAGGGTGCGGTGGCAGATGGTCCAAAAAAAAGGCCAATGAACAAAATCAAAAGGTCAGGTCAAAGTCGTGAGCAGAAAAAAAGCAAATCTGTTTACAATATCCAACTGAAACAATTCTTCATGGAGGTGTGGGAAAGTCTTTCTCCTAGCCAATGTGGGAGACTGCTAGACAGTTACAGAAAACACTGACTTGAATTTACTTGAGGGCTATATCAGCAATTTGAGCCTAGGGTGGACTTGCTCTTTCCGCAGATGGAATTGGCATATCTCCTAATTTTCTTGGAATAAATTACAGCAAATTTGCATTATTTTTTTTTTAGTTATTGCATCTTTATATGAAGGTACTGTTGAAATGATGATCAAATCTTGATATGCCCACATATTCCAAAAAAGAAAAAATCTATTTGTGTGGTGTACTTATT
Organism: Polypterus bichir lapradei; assembly: GCA_026402145.1. Lineage (NCBI taxonomy): Eukaryota > Metazoa > Chordata > Cladistia > Polypteriformes > Polypteridae > Polypterus > Polypterus bichir. The sequence continues at coordinate 75,552,098 of JANRMT010062796.1, forward strand.
TTTTTCCCATGACTGTGATACAGAATCTTGGCTTCTGCTAGGTTGACGTGACATCTTGAGGATGAGATGTCTGTCACATGCTTGGTACCACTGCTGGAAACCAAACAAGCAAAATGACAGCACAAGTGAAACAAAACAAAGTGGCAGTGGAATGACATCATCAAAGTAACAATAACATAAAAAATGTACACGGTAACAAACTGTCTTAAGTGTTGCCAGGTCATGAACTTCAAATTAAGGCTTAAACTCCAGGCATAGACCTTAAAACCTCAACAAGGTTCATTATCAAAATGAGATTCAACCAAATTCTAGAAACATGCAAAAAGTTTGGAATTCTCTTTAAAACTCTATCAAATTAACCATTCATTGCTCTGTGGGACTACATAACTTTTTTTGTAGAGTGTAGAGCTCATTATTATCCTGCCGTTAATATTCTTTGATTTTGGAAATTCTATGTTTGTAATTTTAAACTGTCGGGCACAATATTCTGCAGCACGATACACCTATGCAGGTGGTGCAGTGATAGTGCAGCTGCCACACAATCAGGAGATGTTGGGTAAACGTCCCGGGTCCTCCCTACGGGAATTCGCAAAGCGTTGTGAGTAAAGTGCTATGTAAATGTGAAGAATTCTTATTATACTTTCAAGTTCTCAATTTCAAATTTGAAATGTCATATTTTTTCACCAAATCAACAAAACATATAGCGCTAGGAGTCCTCTGCCTCTCAAACTTGATCTAAATGTAAAGTATGCAAACTGCCACCTGTTTTCTTACATAAATGGCACTGCTAAATCACACATACGGTGATGAACCCTCAGTGTGCAGTAGACACTTGTTATGGGTTTGTGCACTGATAGCATTGACAGTTTAGTTTTTATTCTGCTGAATGCACTTTGTGATGTGCCTGAGTTATATATGACCAAAATATTTATTTTTCTATTGTAAAAGTGGAAACAAGTATTGCTACTACCTCCGATTCTGTTCAGTAATAGCTTTTTAATTGTTTTTTATGCACTTTTTGATGTGCCGGTGTCAGCTGTGACCACATTTAAAAGGGAAACAATGAAAACCATTACTTGTTTTACAGTACATTCATTCGCGTTGGTTCAGAATTTGTTATTACCTGATGCTTACCGGACACTGAGAATGTCTGGCGCAGATAAATTTCTTTGTTTGAAAAGCCAACTGAATTTGTAATTGAATAGTCCCTGGCCTATAGTAAACTTTGTGTCATATGGGCTGACCAGATATTGAATATTGCTGGAAGCAGCCTGAGCAGTGAGACTCCATTACAGCAGAGCATTGTTTATTGTAATTGGGAAAGTGCATCTGCCTGAGAGAGCATGTTGGTGGCTGGGTCATGTCCAGTGTATGAACTGTTCTGTGTGAAAATGGCTAATCCAAGTCCAAACCTTCTAGTGCTGGCATGATAACTTTTCCACCTTGGCACCAGTGCTTTACTGGGGCAGCTCGCCGTCATGTGCTTTCATACTGGTGGGGCGGTCTAATGGGACAGTAAAGCTGCCTCTTCAGTCCTTAGGAGTGATGTGTAAAACCTGCGGAGTTTGCTTCACCATGAGTTCGGCAAAATCACGGAAATGTTCTGAAACTTTACTGAAATTCTGAAGTCAATGGTGAAGGAGGAACTGAGTTTTGAGTGGCTTATAATGGTGCAAGGATCTTTGAGGTATCCCTTAGGGCTAGGGAAGTATCTGTCCCCTATCGTGGACTGATTTTTGTGGCCAAAAATGTGATCAGTGCCTTCATCACCACTCGCCATTCAAAAATGTTCAATTGGGCCCTGCTGCAGTTGCATGTGTATGTAAAATCAAAGCACCAAATAAAATCTTAAATGACAGTACTGTACCATTACGATGTTACTGTAAACACAACCAGACAGTAGGTATGTGAAAACATAAAATATAACAATCTATAGCAAGCTCACATTTCAGTGGTGACACAGTGTTCTGTGCTGCTGCCCTTGTGCAAAAATACACATAGTACTAACAAAGCAAAAAACATTACAGTCTAAATAATCTTTACATTCTCTGTACTGTATGCTTACACAGTATTTGTATATCATCAGACAATAATTATAAGTTGCCTTTATAAGATACAGTTAGGTCCATAAATATTTGGACAGAGACAACTTTTTTTCTAATTTTGGTTCTGTACATTACCACAATAAATTTTAAATGAAACAACTCAGATGCAGCTGAAGTGCAGACTTTCAGCTTTAATTCAGTGGGTTGAACAAAAAGATTGCATAAAAATGTGTATTTTTTTTTTTTTTAACACAATCCCTTCATTTCAGGGGCTGAAAAGTAATTGGACAAATGAAATAACTGGAAATAAAATGTTCATTTCTAATACTTGGTTGAAAACCCTTTGCTGGCAATGCCAGCCTGAAGTCTTGAACTCATGGACATCACCAGATGCTGGGTTTCCTCCTTTTTAATGCTCTGCCAGGCCTTTACTGCAGCGGCTTTACTTTCAGTTGCTGTTTGTTTGTGGGCCTTTCTGTCCGAAGTTCAGTCTTCAACAAATGAAATGCATGCTCAATTGGGTTAAGATCAGGTGACTGGCTTGGCCATTCAAGAATTTTCCACTTCTTTGCTTTAATAAACTCCTGGGTTGCTTTGGCTGTATGTTTTGGGTCATTCTCCATCTGTATCATGAAACGCCGCCCAATCAATTTGACTGCATTTAGCTGGATTTGAGCAGACAGCATGTCTCTGAACACCTCAGAATTCATTCGGCTGCTTCTGTCCTGTGTCACATCATCAATAAACACTAGTGTCACAGTGCCACTGGCAGCCATGCACGCCCAAGCCATCACACTGCCTGACTCCACTGTGTTTTACAGATGATGTGGTATGCTTTGGATAATGAGCTGTTCCACGCCTTCTCCATACTTTTTTCTTGCCATCATTCTGGTAGAGGTTGATCTTGGTTTCATCTGTCAAAAGACTGTTTTTCCAGAACTGTGCTGGCTTTTTTAGATGTTCTTTAGCAAAGTCCAATCTAGCCTTTCTATTCTTGAGGCTTATGAGTGGCTTGCACCTTGCAGTGCACCCTCTGTATTTACTTTCATGCAGTCTTCTCTTTATGGTAGACTTGGATATCGATACACCTACCCCCTGGAGAGTGTTGTTCACTTGGTTGGCTGTTGTAAAGCGGTTACTCTTGACCATGGAAATGATTCTGTGATCATCCACCACTGTTGTCTTCCGCGGACGTCTAGGTCTTTTTGCATTACTGAGTTCACCAGTGCTTGCTTTCTTTCTCAGGATGTACCAAACTGTAGATTTTGCCACTCGTAATATTGTAGCAATTTCTCGGATGGGTTTTTTCTGTATTTGCAGCTTAAGGATGGCTTCTTTCACCTGCATGGAGAGCTCCTTTGACCGCATGTTGTCTGTTCACAGCAAAATCTTCCACATGCAAGCACCACACCTCAAATCAACTCCAGGCCTTTTATCTGCTTAATTGATAAGACATAACGATGGACTTGAACACACCTGCCCATGAAATAGCCTTTGAGTCAATTGTCCAATTACTTTTGAGCCCCTGAAATGAAGGGATTGTGTTAAAAAAAATGCTTTAGTTGCCTCAGATTTTTATGCAGTCTTTTTGTTCACCCCACTGAATTAAAACTGAAAGTCTGAACTTCAACTGCATCTGAGTTGTTTCATTTAAAATTCATTGTGGTAATGTACAGAACCAAAATTAGAAAAAAAGTTGTCTCTGTCCAAATATTTATGGACCTAACTGTATGTCAGTATTGAAATAGCATAAGCCACCATCGTATGCACCGTGTTTAATTTGCACATAAATACCATTGGATACTTATTCATTTGCACCCTATCAGCAAAGCTCTGAAGTCTGCTCCAGTTCTCTATGTTCTCCCCATGATCTGTAATCATACAAACCTGCTGCTTACCTGCAAGCCCCAGGCAGCAAATGCGACTCTCGGTTCTTCAGCGGTGTCGTCTCTGCTTTTGAAGAAAGTATACAGTTTTCAAGCGTCTGCTTTTCAGCATAAATTAACTCCTATTGAACCATTCTACTCAGCCATAAATCATCTGTGGTTGTATAAAAACGTGACTCGGATCCATTTCAATGTCTGTCCCTTATTTGGCATAAAATAAAGGCAATGCGACTTCAGAAAAATAACTGCAGGAAGGGATGAAGTACCATCTTACACTTGGTGTCGGATCATTTTTAGAGCTTTTGTTGTGCAGTTTTAATTGGAGTCTTGTCTTCTGATAAATAACACAATGACTTCTGTTATTTTGCAACTGGATACTGACCTGCATTATAGCATCAATGGGAAATGGTCATCTGTGTAACGGACCTAACGTTACTGGGACTTGGTGTTGCAAGCTTTGCTTTTATGCGCATAATGGACTGCGTGCTTTGAATTTTAGATGGCTGCTGAAACTGAGTTCTGTGCTACAACAGTTTGCACAAGTGGTGTTTTTGATCAGCATCATCACCACTTTAATACAAAATAATGGCAAATTACTGCCGACTATCTTAATTTTAGTATTAACACATCTACAAAGTATCTGGTGATTTTTAGGTTCAACATCAGTTGGACTTGTTACTTTTTTTTTCTGAAGGCTTCCGCAAACCAACAGAAAGTTTACAAAATGTTGTTAGGGATCAGACTCCTAAAAATGTATTCAGCAATGTACTTTGCACAGTATTATGATGTGAATTCCTCTGATTCTCCAATAAGAAATGCATCTGTGATTGGTTAACATTCATTTTTCTGTTTAGAGCAGTTAACTATGACAGAGTGAGAGTATAAAATGGGATGCAGTAATTGCCATTTTACATGATTAGTGTATCACATCAGCTGTGATTGTATTTACGATTAATATGTGATTAACTGTGCAGCCACAACCAATGGCCATTGGTGAGGTAAGCAACGCCCGGGGTCCTCGTATGACTTGTGATTGTCTGTGTAGCCCATTGGTATCCAAACATTGCTTGTGGGTGCAAGTCAATAAACTGGGCATGTCTGACCTTGACTTTAGAGCTTTACTAGGATAGTGACTATTATGTGCTTTGTTCCTGTTTATTTGTCACTTGTGTGGTGGGCAATGCATAGGGGTTAGCATGTGAATTTTACTAATTTTACTTTGCGTGTAAGAAATATTACTTGCTGCACTTTAGTCCGCTTTTTACTGGTAGGCTCCCGCTTCCTGGAGTGGACATCTTAGGGCTGGGATACACTTGACGCTTCGCTTGTGTAGCGGCCGCGTCCACTTACATGCCTACTTTTTGTAAATCTGGAGGATTCCACCAGGTGTAAAAAAGATGGCAACTCATACACAGGAGATGGTATGTGAGACCTTTAAATGTATCCCGTCATTACAGTGGGGAATATGTGACGCTTGTTTTGCATATGCAAGAAATGGATAAAGAAAAGCACCATGAATACTTTCATATGCCAGCATTTAAATTAGATGACCATTCATCAAACATCAAAGTACGCACATTGATCCTGTTGGAGCTGCAATACAGCTTGCAATCACAATGCATCATCTTGCAACTTTCTCTGACATTTTCCCACTTTGCACGGATGTATCTGTCTTGAATTTGCCTCCATTTCTATTTTGTCTTGCACCTTCCCACATCTGATTTGCTGGCAGCTGTTCTGACAGGCATGTTTGTCAATATGGAGATGTTGATAGTAAACAATGCTGACGTCTCGTACCAAAACCTGAACACACACCCCCACCCAAATATTTGCTGGTACTACAACATATCGCGTTAATTTCTGATGACATGCTCAGAGGGTGCGTCAAGAGAGTTCTCGGAACACGTGGCAGCCATGATGTGTTTGCGTAACCATTCTAGGTGTCAAGTATATTCCAGCCTTTAGTGTTTTTGTGTATTCTCAATTTTTGATTTTCATTTCCTCACAGGCAAAATGCCCAAAGGCCTGGTAACATTTGAGAGAAGACATCTTAAGGACAAAATCGACTGGAGAAGGTAATGAAGATTATAATTTCTTCTTTAGTCCTTTAGTTACAACCTCCCAGTGTTCACTTGGAATCTTGCCCTATTCTAGTTCTAAGCTGGGAGTGACGGACCTCCATGTTTCAGCTGAAGGAACCATAGAGAATGATGGGGCAGGCATGCTGCAGGTAAGCGCCACATAGGATGCTGGGGTGCCAGTGGACAGCTCAGACTGGAGCTCACAGGTTTATTAGCACACTGATGCACTTTGTCACCCCCCTGCAGGTGGACTTTGCCTGTGCCATGGTTGGAGGTGGTGTATTGGGATCAGGCCTTGTTCAGGAAGAGATCCGATTTCTTATCAACCCGGAGCTTATTGTATCCCGCCTATTCACTGAGAAGCTGCAAGATTTCGACTGCTTACGTGTCACCGGTAAGCCCCTCATGATGTTCTGCCTGCGCATCTCCTTTGATGATAGTGAGGCTATAGTGACTGTCACAGGAGCTATTACCATGATCACTAAGGGGATGTCACCTCCGAACCTGTAAGCTTCTAATTTTCCGTTTCAGGTACCCATCAATTCAGTAAATATGAAGGCTACAGCAACTCCTTCAAATGGAAGGGCACTCATCCCCTGCCGGAAAATGCCAAAAGGTAAAATCTAATTAAATGTTTGTTAAAAAGTGATGAGGGTTTTGGACATTTTTGGGCAGGTAAAAAAGGGGGCTGAACCTTGGGTACAGTCTGACATGCGCATTGATATGAAAGGTATCAATCAGGGGGCCAAAATGGGCACAAAAACCCCTTAGTGTAAATGAGGTAGCCCTGTGGGTGGTATGCTATTGGGCAGCCTCTTCTTCTTTCGGCTGCTCCCGTTAGGGGTCGCCACAGCGGATCATCTTCTTCCATATCTTCATGTCCTCTGCATCTCGCTGTGTTACACCTACCACCTGCATGTCTTCTCTCGTCACATCCATAAACTTTCTCTTAGACCTTCCTCTTTTCCTCTTACCTACCAGCTCCATCCTTGGCATCTTTTTCCCAATATATCCAGCATCTCTTCTCTACACATGTACAAACCAACACAATCTGGCTTCTCTAATGTCCTCATTTCTAATCCTATCCATCCTCGTCACACCCAATGCAAATCTTAGCTTCTTTACCTCTGCCACCTCCAGCTCTGTCTCCTGCTTTCTGGTCAGTGCCACCGTCTCCAACCCAAATAACACATTTGGTCTCACTACCACCTTATAGGCCTCCTATTTCATTCTTGCTGATACTCATCTGTCACAAATCACTCCTCACACTCTTCTCCACCCATTCCACCCTGCCTGCACTCTCTTTTTCACCTGTCTTCCACAACCCCCATTACTTTGTACTGTTAAGGCTGTCCCAGGTATTTAAACTACTGCATCCTCTCATTCACACACATGTATTCTGTCTTAGTCCTACTGACCTTCATTCCTCTCCAGGGTCTCCTCAACCTGCTCCCTACTCTCACTACAGATCACAATGTCATCAGCAAACATCATAGTCCACGGGGACCCCTGCCTAATCATGTCTGTCAACCTGTCCATCAAATAAGAAAATAAGCAAATAAGAAAGGGCTCAAAGCCGATCCCTGATGTAATCCCACCTCCACCTTGAATGCATGTGTCACTCCTACAGCAGATCTCACCACAGTGACACTTCCCTTGTACATTTCCTATAACACTTCTCTGCCACTCCTGACTTACTCATACAATACCACAACTCCTCTCTAGACAACCTGTCATATGCTTTTTCCAGGTCCTACATCATCAATGTCTTGATCTTCTTATGACGTTTCGCTTTTGTTGCCTCCTCTGGTCCCTCAGACAAGCCATATTTATGTTAAAAATTGTGGCTTTGGGACCTTTGTCATTGTACACATTTGATTGGTTGGCTGTCCTTAGGATGAATGACTCTGTTCAAAGTCTTTTGAGTTTTTTTACGCATCTCAGTAGTGCTTTCCTTTCCCAAGCTACAAACAAATCGAACCGGATTCTAATTCTGTGGCATCCGTACTTGTGTTCCATTGCCTTTACTATTGAGTTATAAATCAACTGATACGGATGCTTTAAAGTTTTAAATTACCGGTGTAATACTGGAAGAATGTGCAAGAAAGGATGATTTGAATATGAATTGCCACTAAAAGTCCTGTAAATACAATTTGTCCAGGTTTGTTTGAACAAAGTTAAAACTTAATAAATAAATAATCTGTAATGTAAAACGTGGAATCCTTTACACTCCAGGACAAAGTGAAAGGCCCACTTTCCCATTACAGTACCGGTACTTCTTAAGGTGCTCCTTACTGGCTCAGATTCCTTTGGTTCATGGCTGGCTGTGAAATGGAGAGGAGAGGACCCTGAGCAATTTATTGTTGGAGACACCAGCTCACTGCTGGGGATCATTAAGCCATACTGGCCCAGTTTAGAAGTGCCAGTTAACTTAACCGGCAGGTCTTTATAACTCCACATAGGCAGTGCCCAGGCTGGGATTTGACCCTTTGAACGTGAGGGCTGTGAAATGGAAATTCTGACAGGACAAAAACACGTGTGTTTTGCCATCAAAGCATTTTTCTTTTATTCATCCAGGGACAAATGGATGAGGCTGTACACAGAAATTGTACTCATAGATGCCATCAAGTTTAAAGAGCGCCAGCAGCAGTTCCGTATGGATTTTATCAACCGTGAGCTCAATAAGGTGGGTACTCTTCTGTCACATTCTAGATGCATTTTTCCCCGCTAACCTTCTAGGCCGGCACCCCCTGCCTTATGCCATGTTTTCCAGGATGAATTTCAACTCACATAAAACCTAACTGGACAACGCATGGACTATTGTCAGCATCAGTATTTTATATAGCCTCTTTCTCTAGTGGCATTTTAAAATGGAACGTTACAATACACTTATATTGACAATTTATAAATAAATCTCTACCAGGCAATTCATTGTGACAAGGGCACAGCATGAAAGGCCAATGTCTCGATATTTACCCAGCAATGGCAGGGAATCATCCAACCTAAAACACACTCCGGGCAGTAGGGGAGCCTTTTCAGGTGGCTCTCGGTGCAAGGCAGGAACCACTGCTGGTTAACTGTGTTTGATTTCAAGTTTTTATGCTGGGATTTGATTGGGCAAACAGGGTTTAACCTGAAAGTCACCCTGCCTCTCTGTATCAACACTGATTTAATTGCGCAATCCAAACACTTGGTAGTGCTCCGTTATAGCGGTGGTGGTACAGTGAAATTCTTGGTTGCATTTCTGACCAATAGCTAACAGGGGCCATGATAAATAATAGAAAGGGCACCGTATAATAGATAATGAAAGATGCTACATTCTAGATATACTAAAGGAAATTCCAACAGCTGTTCACTCTAGGCATTTCTGACATGACTGGCTTTAGCTCATATTTGCTATGGCACATTATCAAATCTTGCAGAATGAAATTGTTTAGCAGATTTCTTTTCCAATGTATTGTTAGCCAGTACACAACATTTGGTGTCTAACATTCTTGTGAGGTTGAGCATGAAGGTGCCCTGCAATCAGCTGTCGTCCAGTCCGGAGTTAACTGCTGCCACCTTTCACTCCATTCAACGGGGTAGAGAAAATAGATGGCTGGCACAAAAATCCAGTTCAGTGCAAACAAGCCTGTTTGGGTCAGGCCAGTACAGTACTTGGATTTGAGATCAACCAGGAAAAGCTTGGTTTGTTGCTGGAAGAGGGTTTGGTGAGGCCATCATGGGACACTTATCTTTTGGTCTGTGTGTGGAATCCAGTGCAGTGGAGGGGAAGGTCAAAATCCCTTGGCGTCTTTTGCTTGCAGACAGTTAAGATCTTTCGTGATGTCCTGGCTAAATTGCCCAGCACAGCCTGGTAATTCTGGCCCCTAATCACTGCTCATCTCGAATTGGCAAACTGTCTCTCTCATTCCTTCACCTCCCAATAGCTAACGTGCGGTAGGCTTACTGGAACAAGAATCCAGCTGGATGCTATACACTGGTGATGATTAAAGTGGCTCTCCCTGTCCAAGTAAAGAGGGTGGAGGAGGTTACAAAAGCACAATGTACATTTAATTAATAATGAGAACAATAATGTTGGATGGATGGAGGACAAGAAACAAAACTGAGTAGAGTGCCAGCCCATCACAGGGCACCTTTGCTCATACAGGATCAGTTCAGATTTGCCAGTTACGTTAATGTACGCCTCTTTGGGATGGAGGAACAAAACCAGTGAAAACTCCCATAGGCAGTTTCCAGGCCAAGATTTGAATCTTCAGCTGTGGCCATTATAAAGTGGACTGTCTGGCTTTGGCTCCGATATCCCCAAATTCCAAGGCGTCTCCTTCTGTATCTTTAGATTAATTTGACTTGCTCTCTCTGAACCAGTTATGGCAGCCGATGCTCACCCGCTACAGGGGATTGAATTGATGCATATGTTAACTGTTGGGAGGAGATCTAGAAAAATCCAGTTTTACCCAAAAAGAAGCTATGAATTGTCAAATTTATTCAGTAGTTAAAAAAAAAATAAAGAATGAGAGGAGGGGAGCTGTACCCAGTTCATCATCAAACGCATACTTAATAAAGGAATACGCTATCTTGCTTTCACTAGGATGGCACCACGGAGCTGCTAGCGTTGCTCTTGTAGACCCTGAATCATTTTTACCAATTGCACTTTTCACATGGAGAAATGTAGCTGGCACCCCTTCCAGTGTTGGTGCCTGCCTTTTGCTCGATGCTAACCCCCTAATTGGAGAATCTTGCATTGAAAGTAATAAATGAATACAGATAACAGCATGAAGGGTCAGGTGTCGAACATTTTGCCTTAGTGGTGCTTGTAGATCTGGACCAAGTGCAGTAATGACGATGTAAAGCAATTACATATTGGAACTTGATCAGCTTTTAAAAATCTTCAAATAATTCTGAAGACAACTGTTTTGTGTCCAAAGGCTTACTGTGGATTTTATGAAAATGACATCCCAGAAGATTACTGCACTGCCATTGCTACGGGGAACTGGGGCTGTGGGGCCTTCAATGGAGATCCACGACTGAAAGGTAAGAGAAACTCAGACCAAGTAAGTGAAGTAAGTTTTTAGTTTTTTAGTTCTCTGGAGTCGTAGTGGCACCAGGATTTCATATTAGTATGGGCCTAATGTTATTTCTATTGCTGTTATACATTAAAAAAAAAAACAAATAAGTTCAGTCATCCTTTTTTTCCCCCACTTACAAATTGTGAAGATAAACTGATTGCCTACCTTGATGATACATATAACATACCAGCCCACAGCAAGACACAAAAGGCCAAATACTGTAGTAACCCGTTAGAATTTTGACCAGTGTCATTATATGATAACAGCTAACAGTCTGATTTGCAATTTGTTGCAACTTGTGTGTGCATATCTGATATGTGCATTTCTTTTCTCTGAATCCTGCATTTGGTGGCTGGGTGGTTGTAGATTTTCCAGCACACTCACTAGTTGTGTTGGTAGCAAGCCCATCGCTAAAGTTAACATAGTAAGTGGTGGGGTTTCCACTCGCCATTGGTGCATCACCAAAATTTTGAGTGCCAACATCAGACTGTGCCATGTTTTTTCACTGATGTTTGTGTCCTTTCTCTATTAAAATCTAAAATGAGACATAATTCTCATTACCCTCAAAAAAGACAGCCCAGTAGTAGTGATAGGCAATTTGGGTGCGATTTATTCATTTTGAACGACTCTTTTCAGCGCGTCATACGAATCGATTCAGTGATGCTCAACAGCAGTGTTAAAGTAACTTCAGTACGTTACTAACTGAGAGCCCTCCTGTTAATGTCACGTTTTGATAGACTGCGATCGGCAACATTTTAAGTCTTATTTTCTAAACCTTCTTATACAGACGTATAATAGTTAAGTGAATTTTTCTAGTGATAAAATTCACGCTGGTGACTTTGATGTACAAGTTTATAATCAAACAATGTTTTGATCAAGGGAGAGGTGTATTAAAATGCATTAATGCAGAAAGAGGAGGGGAGGTTAGGAGCACGCACTGACATGGAGCACCACATGACAAACCACCTCAGGATCCCAGATTCGGACCCGAGTGCAGCCATGCCATGGGTGACACCTCAGCACCACACCAGTTCAGATGGAATGGAACCAATGTGAGGATTTTTATGGTGGCTGGAGTGCCAATTCTGCCACCAACCCTCAGGCTTTTCAGGTTTTTCCTTGCGGGCTGGATGCAGATTAATGTCATATCCAGGACGGAGCAATTGCAGGTTAAGGGCCTTGCTCAAGGGCCCAGCGGACTAGAGTCACTTTTGGCATTTACAGGATTTGAACCGGCAACCTTCCGAATGCCAGTGCATATCCCTAGCCCCAGAGCCGCCACCACCCCATTAATGCAGAATAATTCAAAATCTAAGCTACAGTGTGGGCCAATACTGGCACTGCCCCACCTCTGGAACTCACATCTTTAAAGCAAAAAAAAAAAAAACACATCACATTGGTTTTGGGTAAAGGAGGAGGTGCAAAAGGTGTGGGATATTAACTGAATTAAAGGACCCTGGAATAAGTGCAGGGCGGGGGGTGCAGTGTTGGCAGGGTTCAAATCCTGGATATTTATTAACATTTATTATTACAGAGCTTATATTAGAACACTCTAGATGAGGACAGGCCATTCAGCCCAACAAAGCTCGCCCGTCCTATCCAAGTCAAGTGCATGCTCATTCTGACCACAAGCGTTTCCTCAGGGTGCACCTTTTCTCTCCCCACTGTCCCAAGACATGCAGGTTTGTTGGACTGGGAATGCTAAATTGACCCTAGATTACGTGTGTTCACCCAGTGATAGACTGGTGACCTATCCAGGGCTTATTCCTGCTTTGTGCCTGATACAGCCTGGGATACACTGCAGGCTCCTTGCAACCTTCTTTGAAAGATGGATTCATGCAATCCCAGCATTTTTCTATGAAGTGCCACCGACTCCCTGATCATCTCACATTTACTCTATTTTTTTTTTGTGTGTGTGTGTGTGTGTGTGTGTGTGCGCTGCGTCATCAGTGATGTCACAGGGTGTTCCAGATATCTGAGCATCACCCTGACTCCCTGCCTGGTTGAAAGACGTCCACTTCCCCATATATGCTCCTTTGAATTCAAAAGATGTGAGGCCTCTGCAGCCTGTTTTGGTGGGTGCACACAGTGCATTGCCTGCCATTAGTTGAGAACCGCTAATGGGCCGTTTTCCCAACATTCTTAAAACAGTGACATCACAGCACTAGAGAAATTCTGGAGAAAAGCAAATGCGCTGACTCATGGACTGGAAGATGCAGCTTACTAGCTAAGCCTGCAAAGTGCATAATGCACGCTGATTCTAGTGTTGCATATTGCAAAGATGTCAGCTACTTCTATAGAATTATCCAGGACAGGGAACATACCATATACTGTGACATTAAATAAGGAAAAGTAGACAATGAAATAAAATTGCATGAAGAATCTGATCATTTACAATTAAATGCACATTTCAGACCAAGAAGTATTAAAGGTGTTATATTGGAAAAACTATCGACTCTTCAAGAATGTGCAGCTGGGGTGTGATTACTGCCATTAACTGGCATTAGCAGCCGAGATGACATTCAAGAGAGGCCGACATGCCTACATGATTAAGTTAAGAGTACGATGGCTGGCCTGCTGCTGTTCTTAACTGTAGACTCTCCCTTGCACTAATACAGGTGCCCGTGTTGTGTTATGGATTCAGCGCCTGGTCTTGGTGCCAGTGCTAGCGGATCTCATGTAGAGGTTATGGGCATCTGCAGAGTACGTACTCTTTAGCATTCCTCTTCCACATGCTGGTGGCTCAGCACAAAGAGAAGAGGCTGGATGAGTTAGGGGGATATAGCGTAGAAGGGCTGGATCAGGACCTTAATATGCCAGGTGACAGTCTGCCAGAGCTCACATCATATCACCTTCTGATCCACTACGTCCCCACTCTCACCCATGCACCTTGATGCTTTCACAGATGCAAATTAACCAGGGTGAAGCCATCTGTTACAATACAGAATCTTAAAATATTACTTTTTTGACATCAATTTTATATGTTTTTTATATTAAAGTTAAAACATAATTCAACTGATCTTAATAAATTGAGATATTACCCAGTGCTGCCAGGATAGGCTCTGGTTTCCCCACTACTTTCAACATATAGGATATTTTAAAAAAATGGCCAGATGCCCTGAAAGCCAAGACTGCGGCACACTCTACTGTCTTACAGTGGTGTATGATTTGCATTGTCTGCGTTTTGGTGGGGTGGGCTTAGACCAAGTGTGCGCTCCCAAGGCAGCACACTTCATTTCCATTTACCACTCATTTAAAATGATGCTTTTATGATTTTGTCTCTTGTAATTTTTTTGTCCACAGCCCTCATTCAGATTATGGCTGCGTCAAAAGCTAAAAGGCAGCTGGCATATTTCACCTTTGGGGACCAACAACTAGCCAAAGATATCAGAGACATGCATAATTTCTTAGCTAAGCAAAACATCTCTGTTGGTATGTAGAATTCAGTAACTTGGAAATTGTACTGCAAACATTTGCTTTACAGTAAGCTGAAAACATGAAAAATTAATAATGTCATTAATACAATTTTGTTATTGCTTCATTTTTCTAGGTATGCTATATAACCTCTTAGGTGACTACTGTATAAAAGAAAAATCACATCATACATCTGAACTCTATCAATTCATTTATGAATGTGTTTACAAACCTCACTCCACATAAAATTTCAAAACGTGTATTTCTGTCATGAAATATGAGGTAAACTTCCAAAACTGCAGCCTCTGTCCCCAAGCCTGCTGTGGGGAAAGACAAAAAGAACCAAACTGGAAGGAAAGTGAAGCACTTGTTAAGAGGAAGAAATGCTACCCTGGACTCGGACTGAGCCCACTTGAACAGTCGGCAGACCCCGTCCCAGGTGACTGTGCAAGCTGGTGAGATTCCCCCGTTGCACTGCGCCCTTTCAGCCCATATTTAGATAAATACTTCTTTCATCTCCTTATGAAGCACTCACTGGTTGATCTCGTTTTGATTTAGAAAGCTCCAGTAATACATTCGAGAAGAACAGGTCTTTATTGATTGCAGCAAAATTATACATTGGAAAAACTTAATCATGAATATGAAAATAAATAAACTGCTTACTTTCTTCTTATGGAGATAAAATGTGCAGATTGTATTTTTCCATCCATGTATTATTTTAGCTCTTAACCCTTCTTGCAATATACATGGAAGGAGGGGTGGCATTTGAGGTACTATTTTCAAGTAGGAGTAAGCCGCCATTATTACTATTTTTATGCCACTGGTTGTAAAATTGAGGGAGGTTGTGGTGTGTGGAAGGAAGGAGAAAAACGTGCCATTAATAAAAGATCCATAAAATGCCATCTCATCACATTGCAAGAGTACATTTTCAGTATGATATTTAGTTTTGAAATAGAAAATCTGTTTATTCACAAATGTACAAACCACAGATACATTATTTTGTGTTTTTATGAATTGTGCGGGAGAGAAAAAAAAATATAGTGCATTGTAGGAAGCAGACATAGTGATTACTATCGCATTATGTTAATTAAACTTGCCTGCACCAGGAGATGTGCAAAGTTGTTTGATCTTTTACATTTTAAACTTTAAAATATACATGGAGAGGGGGGCACAGAAATGAATGCAATTAAATGAAGAGGCCATAGAAGTCAGTAGAGCATGCACACGTTGAAGTTTCTGACATTTGGGAAACACAAGCAGACAATAGAGCTGGGGATGCCCAGTCTACCAGCTGTTACCAGGCTGTACCAAGCAGTCACTAAGCAGGAAGAGCAAATGGGGAGAAGTGGCGTCTACCAATAGAAGACTCATTATGTTCAGCATTAAAAAATCTATTCAAAAAAGGGAAAAAAAAAATAAATAAAAATATCCACCTGTAGCTCAATTATTTTAAAAATGAAAGTCTTAAAAAAGGGTATCTTTAAAGTTTGTAAAAGTGACCATCAGGTAGAAATTGAAATCTGGAATTGTCACCTACAAGTAATTTTACTGAGTATTGGGATATGCTTCTCACGCAGGATGACAATAGTGGTGCCGTCAATGCCTAATCCATGAGAAAGCAGATTTGTTCTCGACACTACTGAGCACAACTATAAAGCAAAAGATAGAAAATAAGGCAGAAGACTGACTCTCCACAGGACTCCGATAAATAGCAGCTAAATCAGCAAAGAACTCGAGCACTCCCAGACTGGGACAGAGTGTGGAAGAGATTAAAAAGCCCAATACCCTCTTATAAAAGATAGTGCAGAATTAAGGGAATCTCTAGAGGGAAACCAAGCCCTCCTGAATTTAAAGCCCCAAGTCTAAAGTCCCTGTTTTCAGATTAAAGTAAAGATGGCCAAAAGCTTCTATTATCTTGTGTGCCATTCATTCATTCATTCATTCATTCTAAGGCTGGTTTACAGCTGCCACACTGGGCTGCATTGCTTGCGTCTTCCTCTAAAACACTTGATAGTAGGCAGGAGAGAGCCATCCAGTCAGACAGTTAAATGGTTTCTTTAGATTACATGGAAGTGAGGCGAAGCAGAGGCCTTTAAGAAAGTCCCTTGAAAGCATCCGCGTTTAAGGCTGCGTCCAGGAAGCGTTTCACCTCTTGAAGGTGGGTGTTCTTGTTTCCTGTGGCTGGAGCTGCAGCTGGGTCACGACCGGCATACCTGCGGACACACGTGGAGAAAATGCATTTTAACGTTCAAATTAAAAACAATGCTCAACTTAAGAAGGTCCATCGAGACAGTCATTACTTGAGCAGAACACACTTTGTAGGGGTGTCTAACTGCTGAACAATGAAGCAGAATTCAATTCAGTAACACGAGGTGAAACTCAAATGACACTCCAAAGGAAGTACGCTAACAAAGGAACCCTCAATTTTTCAGTAATTATAAATGGCTAATCGGGTGATGAAAGTCTTTCACATTTCAGGGGCAAAATGGGGTACGGCAAGCAGTGATCACACAAAGGCTATCGCATTATGGGATTTTTCAGTCATAGGCTTCATTTATGTAATCTTAGCAAATCAGAGGCCGTCGACTGCGATGTGCTCTGACATAATGAAATGGGTTTGATTTTGTCTTTAGTCATAGGGACGAGCTCTGTGTGTGCAGGACAGCCAATAATTAATGAATGCACATCTGGAAGAACAACGCATTTAATACAGCAATGAGGAAAAAGCAATGAAGGTGTGGACCTCACAAACAGAAGAGAACATCATCTACCGGACATCTCCTGTTTTACATGCCACGACAGAAAGAGAACAGCAAATTAAAAATGGGATTGTCGAGACCGAGGCTGAACTCACCATGCCTGTTAAAAAGGTGGTGGTGGGAGGGGAGTTGGGGTGATCAATAATTTGTGACATTATAATGACACTGGTGGTAACATAGATTGATTGCATAGAGACATGACCCAAATATGCAAGCCACATAAAGGGATTAACACACAAAAATGCAAAAAATCATCATTCAGAGATTTACTGTGCCACAAAAGTCTTATGCAATGCATTCATGTAATTCACAAGCATGTGACATCACAAAGCAAGCATCAGTGCTAAACATGTCTCTGCTGCTTCCACGTGGACACCATGCTTTGGACACTAACTGCCTTGAGGGAAGCACAAAGGAAATGCATTTCAAAAGAGGAGACGAGTTTAAAATTAACAACTTAAGGTTGATTGGACAGTGGCTTGCTTAATAATCTCAACCCCATCCCTCTTTTGACAGGGATAAAACTCACAGCAGACACGAGCAGGTCAAAGTCTGCTGCAAGTGCCTCAGGCCTGTAGTCATTTAGTCATACAAGTGTGCGTTTTTGTGGCAGATGGCACTGCAGCCTCCTTATAGATACCTTCCAAGATGTCAAAAAAGATGCCTGAAATCTATTTAAGCACTTGCATTTGGTCAGGTCGTCACCTTTGCTTATGGACAGTGTGAATACTTGGTCCCCTGCTGGCTGTACCCAAACTAAATAAATGGGCACTGTAGTGCATACATGACTTGGCATCGAGCTTTACTTGCTGTGGTCTCAGATATTGCAGTTACCAAAGGAAATAACCTTAACTGCTATAAAAATGTCAGGAAAATCAGTAAACTCCACACCGGCCTCCACTGAAGGTCTTAAGAATGGACCTCCGTCCCAAACATCACGGTGTCTTGAACACTTGGGGGGGGGGGGGGGGGGGTTTTGGTAAACCTTTTAAAAAAAAAAAAAGAAAAAAAGTCATGTTTACAAGGTGGGACTGAAATGGATGCAGATCTCCTTAAATGAAAGTCTGCCATGTGCACTTCAATCACATCTTGTCTGAACCAATTGATTTGTAATATTAAACTGTTGAGCAGATTGGTGTAGCAATCACAACCTGCATGTATTTTTCCATATGAACAACTGTAACCCTATGTTTGCCCACCCCTGTACACATACAGTGTATGTGTGTAGTGTGTGTGTTTCTTCACCGAGTGAATCAGCGACAGACCACCTGACTTGTACTTCAAGTACTTGAGCCCTTATGCACCTGCCCAGTATTACATACCAAAAACTGAAGGCTATTATTTTACGTATGTAATAAAGGTGTTACAAATGGCTGAAGCTAAGTGAGTTTAACACTTCAAATTTTTAAAGAAAAATATATACAGGCAGTCCCCGGGTTACGTACGAGGTAGGGACTGTAGGTTTGTACTTAAGTTGAATTTGTATGCAAGTCAGAACAAGTACATTATTTTAATAAATGCTATTGCTGAACAACTGTAACCAAGTGCTCTGCCAATGAATGATGGAGTTTCACCTCTTTCTGACCTTTTTATAATTTCTACTTTATTTTCAATGGTGATGGTTTTTCTCTTCTTTACTGTATCACTAGCACTTGCATCAGATTCGTGTTTCAGAGACATTCTTGAAGGGGAAGACAAAAGGTTAAGATGAGCTCTTCTGCACAGCACTGTACACGCTATCACTGCATGAAGGCACCTGTCGTCAACATGTCTGATGTACTGACAAGAGACAACTTCCTGCTATGTGTGTAACAGTACAAGTAGACTTGCTATTTAGAGTGGGGGGGGGGGGGGGAGTGGGCGGGGGGGTTTGGGGTTCATCACCCGCCCACCACACAGTCACATCCACTACAGTATGCTGCCGGCAGCATCCGCCCACCGAGAACGAACACGGTGCAGCCAAAGGCAGGTAGTGAATCGCTCAACCCCAATTCAATAGGCAGCCATCCGAGGCACACTACAATGCTACCCCCAGCCACCCTCAATGGCCTCCGTTCAGCCACAACCGGGTCACCGCTTGCAGCATTACCAGACGTGTGTGCTGAGTGGGCAGTGAAACACCCCCCTCCGCTCCACCCAGCCTGCGTCCAGTCAGCAGCAGTAGCTGCGGCAGCATAGTGGGCAGGCAGTGGACAGCCAAATCAAAGCTCCATCCTGCACACGACCGATAGCTGTGGGCCCAGTGACTACGGACAACGGGTCACCGCTTGCCGCCAGGAGCCGCCTGAGGGACACTACACTGCGCGAGCAACGAAATCGCCCCTCTCCAACCATTGCTTGCAGCATCCCCAGGCCGAAGATGATGGAGCAGCAGTTACTGAGGCGCATGCGTCACAGCTGCGGCCTTGTTCGTAAGTCGTAGGTCAGATGTCCGTAACCTGGGGACTACCTGTATATGAATAAAAACTCCAACAAAAATTAGGCGCTATTCAAAAAACTGTTTTTTTTACAGTACATAACAAAACATATTTTATGATGCACAGCCATGGAATTAAACTTCTGTGTCCCAATCTGTCAGCTTTCATTGTGTCCAGTTTAAATGTCGCATACCAAAGCACTGCAGTGTTATACTGTCTGGCACAAGATGTCCTCCTGTTTGGAAACACTGTCCCTTTAGGTAATATTTACGTTTCTTAACATACACACACACACACACATATATACATACATACACACAAACACATTAATGAACATTACATATAAACAAACTATATACAGTATCACTCTGAAGTAGCAAGTAAACAATTCGTTAACTATGTACGTATAATCATGTACTCATCCAAACCTATACTTTCAGAATTATTTTTTAAACCTGTCCCTGAAACAATTTCAGTATGCCACTAGACAAGGAGAATCCTTACATTTGTACACTTGATTGGTGTTTTTGTGCAGCAATTCACACATATTCCTTTGCCTTCTGTGGCAGTTGCACTACAGAAGTTCAGTGTGATTTTAATTTGTATTCTTCTTCTTCTTGTTGCTTTTTCACATCTGCAATAAACTAAGTCCATAGATACATTTTCATACCAGATTCTCCCAGCATTGGGGTGCAATGCATTCCTGGCAGTCCAGGGGGTAGGGCTGGAAACTGCCTTCGACAGGACCCCAGAGCTAGTCAAACAAATAGCAGCCATTATCGAGGGTCCCATCCACCTAAACAGCACATAGATGGCATAAAGGAAGATCTGGGGAGGGGATGCGTGTTCCCTTGAAGTGCCGCAAAACAAGTTCATTCAGTAGGAGTACAGTGCCTGTGAAATTGCCAGCAGCAAGAAATACAGTGACATCTGATTGAACAGTGGGAGGGGAAGCAGGAGTGGGAGGCAGGGGTCCCCACATGAAATTCTAAGGTGCAGGGACAGGGTAACTGTATTCACTGGTATGCTAAGAAACGCTGACTGTACTTGAAGCTGAAACTAGAGAAGTATTACAGTTCAGAAACCTAACATAGTGAGAATGTGAGGCAGACACAGGCCATAGGGCAACTGACGCTTGAACTGTAAAACTGCACACTGGACCACTTCAACGTTATGCAATAAGCATTTGTTAAGTCCTCCAGCAGATGCGTTGTTCTCAGTCGAGTCAAAACTATGATCAGAATCTGACTCCAGGTCTTCATATTGTGTAACATTTGTTAGGACATCCTCAACTACAGGTTGTCTATTTTTTGAAGAAGACAGTTCCCCAGAACAAACTTCAACTCTTAATTACACACCAACCAAACAAACCCCATGAAGTGACCGCTGCAATCTGACATAAGCTTAGTGCTCAACTGAGTGTAACTACGCGTAATGGTAAGCTGTCATGCACCCAGTTTATTCAAAGCCTTCTGTGCACAGCTGTGACATGTAGCATGAATGACCAACCATATATGTCTAGAAGAGTCTGAGCCTCAGCTATCCAAAGGTAAGGAGCGTTTCACTGTATGTGGCATCTCTGAGAAATGACTGAACTGTAACTCACTGCTCACTTTAGCACATACATGTGCAAATTGCATGTTGTGATTTATTTCAAAGACAACAAACCTGAATCAGTAAAGAATACCATTATTGACTTCTGGGTGTACTGCATCATACACAAACAGCTTTGCAATACGGCTGTGTACTGCCAGCAAGACAACGCAGGTTTATGCGAATTACCCACAAGACCACACTGTCCGCTACTAGGAGTGCAAAAGCTGACAAATAAATGCCTAAAACCTTACCATACAGGTCGAGCACGGTTAATAGTAGTGCGAATACGTGGCTTCACATAGTCATAATATCCCTGATTCTTGTGCTCCTCCTGACACCACACGAGTTCAGCATTAGGGTACTTGTCCACTTCTTGTTTCACCAAGTCAAAAGGGAACGGAGATAGCTAGAGTAGAACACGAAAGGATACAAAATATTTGTATAGATTACAGACATGTTCACAGTCCTATTCCTGGTAATACTTTATTTAAATTCAATTGTAGTTTGGAATAAGAATGAACTAAAGTTGAATATCCTCAAATTCAAGTAGAGTAACCAACTGCTGAGCTCTGGTTTGAGTGGCACAGGTCACATGTAAATAAGAACTGAATAGTTCACTCTCATTTGTCAATTTTCTACTGTTCTGTGTTATTATAAATACCTGCTCAATCCTTGAAATGGCAACCTTGTCTTCCTTTCCTTGAGCTTTCCTTTCTCGAGTCAGTTCATAGTACACTTTGCCTGCGCAGAAAACAATGCGCTGCACTCCTTCAGGGTTTTTAGTAACAGGTCCATCATCTGGAATCAAACGCTGGAAATGTGTACCTGAAATTTACAATACAAGATATCATATATATATATATATATAAAATATAAAATATAAATAGCTTGCAAGCACTCTAATGCTACAGTAGTCATTTTCCCTCACATTTTTGGTTTCTTTTATCTGTTATCCCATGAGAAAAGCTCTGCACAGTCACATGAATTTAAAAAGAATAATATTCAATTCAATAGTACCTGTACTTATCTGTGATTTTGGTACTATTTTTAATTCAGTACTAAATCATTGTTCCACTATTAAAAAAAACATGATAACATTACAGAAAACATTCCCACCTAGTATAATAAAAGTATGACACAAAGAATGAGCTTTCAGTCTTTTCAAATTTTCAAGAAATCTAAGAAGAAAAAAAGTATATTTGCCCAAACCAGTAACTGGCTATAAGTGGTAGTCTGTGATCTCTCTCCCTCAACCCAGACAAAAGGTCCAATGGACTCCAAGACATAAAGCACATTTAATGAGATTTGGTCAATAATTTGCCTACACATTGCTTACCAGGTAGCATGTCATTGAAACTAGATTTGGCTTCTGGATGACGCAACAATGACTTAGGGGTAAAGATGATCAACTAGAAGAAAATACACCATCAGATTTGCATTATTATTATATTTACATAACATACCACACATACATATATATATACTATATTACCAAAAGTATTGGGATGCCTGCCTTTACACACACATGAACTTTAATGACATCCCATTCTTAATACATAGCCTTTAATATGGAGTTGGCAGACCCTTTGCAGCTACAACAGCTTCAACTCTTCTGGGAAGGTTTAGGAGTGTGTTTATAGGAATTTTTGACCATTCTTTCAGGACAGCATTTGTGAGGTTAGGCAATGATCCTGGATGAAAAGGCCTGGCTCGCAGTCTCCAAGTCCCTCCACACCAAACTTGCTCATCCATTTCTTTGAAGACCTTGTTTTGTGCATTGGTGCACAGTCATGTTGGAACAGGAAGGGGACATCCCCAAACTGTTCCCACAAAGTTGGGAGCATGAAATTGGTCAAAATGGCTTTGAATGCTGAAGCATTAAGAGTTCCTTTCACTGGAACTAAGGGTCCAAGCCCAAACCCACACCATAATCCTCCCTCCACCAAACTTTACACTTGGCACAATGTAGTCAGGCAAGTATCGTTCTCCTGGCAACCACCAAAACCAGACTCAGAGAGAAGCATGATTTGTCACTCCAGAGGACACGTCTCCACTGCTCTAGAGTCCAGTGGCGGTGTGCTTTACACAACTGCATCCGATGCTTCGCATTACACTTGAAGTAAGGCTTGGATGCAGCTGCTCGACCAGGGAAACCCACTCCATGAAGCGCTCTACGCACTGTTCTTGAGCTTTTTGAGGTCTGCAGCTACTGACTCTGCAGAAAGTTGGTGACTTCTACACACTGTGCGCCTCAGCATGCACTGTCCCCGCTCTGTGATTTCACGTGGCCTATCACTCCGTGGCTCAGTTGATGTTGTTCCCAGTTGCTTCCACTTTGTTATAATACCACTAACAGTTGACCGTGGAATATTTAGTAGCGAGGAAATTTCACGAATGGACTTATTGCATAGGTGGCATCCTATCAAGGTACCACGCTGGAATTCACTGACCTCACGAGAGTGACCCATTCTTTCACAAATATATACATACACACTCACACATACAGGCGGAATCCCGTTGTAACAAAACTCACAGGATCATAAAAATATTTTGTTATAGCGGAAATTTCATTACAATGAATATACTGAAAATACAAATAGTATTGTGACCAGGAACATCAGTGGTTGGCCATGTCTATCGGCAGCGGCACAATGACAGTTCTGTAGCTGCTCTGCTGAGTCTGGTAAACTGTAAACCAAGAGCAAAGTAATTAGTTCTCCTCTGCAGGATGAGGATTACATTGTCACACAATGTTTAACATTTAACATAAAGCTTTGATCTGCTCTTCTTCAAACTCTACTGATCTGTCTTCTCCAGACCACTTTTACCACAGCCATGATGCCACGCTACTGATGTTCTTCTAATTTGAAGATGGGAGCAAAAGCAGGATGATCACCAGTGCTGTGGCTCCTAACAGCTCCTATTCTGAATGATGTCTTGAGAATGAACCAGCCTTCTCTATACAGTAATAAAAGTACCTGTATCTTCCTTGAAAACCTGGATATACCTTCCTGTTTCTCGTGCAACTCTGTGACCCAAGCTTGACAATAACTGTATAAAAAATAGTGCTTCTTAAACTGCAAAAAATATTTTATTTTGAAAACGAGATGTTAGATTAACTTTTTTTTTTTTTAAATAGAAAAACAGGTATAAATACAGAATGAAAGTGAGATGTTAGATGTATTTTTTTTAACAGAATTACAGGTATGGACACTGAATAAAAACGACACACTATAGATGTAATTTTTAAAAATGGAAATACAGATATGAATACAGAAAATAACTTCTTAGATGATGATGAAGGTGTGAATCCAAAAATCGTAAACTGATGCAATTTCTCACTTTTTTTGTTAAACTCAAAGAAAACTTTGAGAAGCACTATAAAACTTGAGCAGTACAGTACCTGCACACAACTCAACAACCCATCCGGACGCTCGGTGAAGTACTGACTCAGAATTCAGCTATGTGTATGACGTCACACCTACACACTTGTTGAGACTGCCCGAGACCAAAAATTTTGTAACAGACTGTCTCTCTCATCGAGACAACCTGTTGCAAGGTTCCCAAGACTCGGCACAGAAAGTGTAGGAGAGGCATCAAGCATTTTTTGCATTGCATTATCATCATTGGTGGCCATTTTTGGTTGAAAAAAAATGTGTTATATATTTACATTTCATTAAAATGAGATTCATTCAACAGGATGTCCTATGACGTTTGTCTGGGCCCACAAAAAAGTATTCATTATTCTGAGCATTTAATTACTTCAGTAATCATTACAACGGGATTTAACCTATACACATACACACACACATCTACCTATTATCACAAAAACATAACTAGCTATTTAAAGCAGATTTACATACCGGCTTCCTGAAAGGCAGGAGGATTTGTCTTCTCAAGACATGAAAGTAGTTTGCTGGCGTGGAACAGTTAACCACAATCCAATTACAGTCATATAGCTGGCGAACAGCGAAGTCATCAGTAATTTTCTATATAAAGAAAGAAATCTGTTTACAAACCAGTTAATATCTTAAGTCTAAATAATTTAAAAATAAAAAAAATGTAACATACATTGTTTAATGGCCACTTTCTATGAATTCCACTGCATGGCTGCTTAAAATACAGCATGTATCAACACAATCCCAGTTTTCCCAATTAGTTCTATTCAAATATTGTTATAGAATTTGCATGGCAACTAGGTTCTTAGTACAAATGACAAAACAAGCAAAGGATGAAGATCAAACATATACATTTCAAAAATGGCACTATAATTTCGAAACCCTTTACTTACAGGGAAAACATCAGAGTCATCGTTGCACATCTGCAGGAATCTCTCAGGCCGGCCAGACGAGTGTTCTGGTCCCTGTGCGTAAAATGGTATATTAGCAACACATCCCAACAGCATGCAGTGGAAAAAATTAGTTCAGAAAATGACACTGGAATCCACAAAACAAAAATAACAAACACTCATAAAAATACAGATCTGAATCTCTGCAACAAAAAACTACTATATTTCCTATTTATGGAAATATTTATGGGAATTTAAGTTAGAGGCAAGAAAGAGTTCTCAGCCTTCTGCAATATATATACTTGCATGTGTTCTAAATAGAATTTATCAACTAATGTCAGACTACATTCAAACATTAAGTCGTGTTCTCATAGGTAGAAAAGAGGCAAGATTCCAATGAATTTTCAAATCGTCCAATAATCACTGATGCAGGTGTTTGCTCAGGTCTCTTTCTAAGCAGCTTCCATTAACATATTATAAAACAAAAACAGTATCATTTATTAAACAGAATATTAACGTGAAGTTTACAAATGAATGCCCATTGACATTTCCCTTCATTTATTGACTACCTGTCAAAAGTTTCAGAACTCAGTTTTTTCAGTGTTAATGAAAATGCATGCAGTTTAATGTCTTTATTATTAGAACATAATGACTTAACACAGTCTTCCGTTAAAGTGCACAACATTAATAATCTAATAACAAATCTTAATGCACATAAAAAAATCTAGGCAGTGCGGCATAAACACCAATAATTTAATTGCAATTACTACTTTATATCAACAATGCATTAAAACTATAAAAACAGATTGTAGATTACATAAAAAATACACACAGAGCGGCGTTAACAAAAATAACTTAGTTTTTGTTCCGAATACCAATAATGCGCATAAAATTCAGCTCTGCCCCTCCGAAACATTAAATATGGCACTATTAAATGTTAGAGCTTTAACTAACAAGACATTTCTTATAAACGATCTTATTAGTGATAGAAACATTGATTTTATTGCACTAAGTGAAACGTGGCTTAACTCAGACGCCGCGGCTGTTTTAATCAAATCTGCGCCTCCGAATTACAGTTTTACTCGTGCAGACCGCCAGGGGAAAAAAGGAGACGGCTTGGCAAACATTTACTCGAGCCGGTTTAAATGTAAAGATGTTAGTTTTGGTAAATTTAAGTCCTTTGAGTATCTCGCCGTTGTTATTCATGGAGATTCTCACGTTTTAGTATTATCCGTGTATAGACCTCCTAAATATAACGCGTCTTTCTTTGATGAATTTTCTGACTTAATGTCAATTTTAATTACAAACTATGACACACTCTTAATAGTCGGCGACTTTAACTTTCATATCGACAATCAGTGTGACCAAAAAGTAAAAGAATTCATGAACCTTCTGGACTCTTTTGATTTGAGACAGCTTGTTAATCAACCTACGCATAAAGCAGGTCATACGTTAGACTTAGTGACTGCTAAAGGACTTAAAGTTGATATAAAGCAGGTCATTGATATTGGTCTATCAGACCATTTCTTCTACTATTTAATATAGAAATAAAGATAGAAAACACTCATGAGAAACATTTTGTTAAAAAACGCTTCTTTGACTCATCAGCAGCTTTAAAACTTACAAACATTCTAAGCAATCAGTCCGTTTATAGTGCCAACTATAATAGCGAGGATAATGTAAATAGTAAAGTGGAAAACTTTAACTCAAAAGTAAGAGCTGCTGTTGACATAGTTGCACCTTATGTTATTCCATGGAAGACCCAAAGAGTGTCTGATTTAAAAAGAACATGCCGTAGAGCTGTTAGGAGCTCAGGATTGACTTTAAAATATTGCTTATGGTTTATAGAGCCTTAAATAATCTCGCTCCATGTTATATATCGGAATGTCTGACACGTTATATTCCAAATCGTAACCTTAGATCCTCAAATGAGTGTCTCCTTATAATTCCAAAAGCTAAACTTAAAAGTGGTGAGGCGGCCTTCTGCTGTTATGCACCTAAAATCTGGAATAGTCTGCCAATAGGAATTCGCCAGGCAAATACAGTGGAGCACTTTAAAACACTGCTGAAAACACATTACTTTAACATGGCCTTTTTATAACTTCACTTTAACGTAATACTGATACTCTGTATGTTCAATTCATCATAATAACTATTCATAGTGGCTCCAAAATCCGTACTGACCCCTACTCTCTCTTCTGTTTCTTTTTCCGGTTTCTTTGTGGTGGCGGCCTGCGCCACCACCACCTACTCAAAGCTTCATGAAGCTCCAACATTGATGGACTGAAAGCCAGAAGTCTACGTGACCATCATCATCAAGTCCTTCCATGAAAACCCTAAATACAAAGAGGACTTTTTGATTTAGATTAGATTTAGGTAGATTGCCCAGAGGGGACTGGGCGGTCTCTTGGTCTGGAATCCCTACAGATTTTATTTTTTTTTCCTCCAGCCTCTGGAGTTTTTTTTTTGTTTTTTTCTGTCCACCCTGGCCATCGGACCTTACTTATTCTATGTTAATTAATGTTGACTTGTGTTTTATTTTTTATTGTGTCTTCTATTTTTCTATTCTTCATTTTGTAAAGCACTTTGAGCTACATTTTTTTGTATGAAAATGTGCTATATAAATAAATGATGTTGTTGTTATTGTTTCATGAAATCAAGGCATAGAACAAATAAACATTTGCAAATAAAAAAATAAGTCAATGGATCATTAGGTGTACAAAGTTTTATTCATATTTGTGATTCATCAAAGTAGCCACCTTTTACTGATATAACAGCCAAACTGTGGTAACCCTTTTGATTTAAAATGGCTCTCATTCTGTGCAAGTCACCAACTCTGCCTGTGGGAAAAGAACCCCAGACCATCACACTTCCTCCTCCATATTTGACAGCTGGTGTCACACACTGAGGAATTATCCTTTCACCAAGCTGACAGTGTACAAACACCCTGCGTGACGAAGAGTTCAAATTTTGAATCATCAATCACCACCCAGTCAGCAGTAGTCCACAGCTGGTAGTTCAAGGCCCTATTTTGTCCTTTAAGTAATGGCTTTCTTACTGCTACTCGCCCTGTCACACCTGCAGCAGAAAGTCTCCTCTTCACAACAGAAACTGAGACTTGCTTTTTTCGACCTGTTAAGCTGTGCTTGAAGCTGTTGTGCTGTAAGGCGCCTGTGATCACACAAGCTAGGGACCCTCAGCAACTTGTCTTCTCCTTGGGTTGTGACTTTGGTCTGCCAGATCTTTACTATCACAGTTTCTTCCAGTTTCAATTCCTGTAGGATTATGTAGGACACTACTCTACTCACTGACAGATAAAAAGTAACCGCGTCAGATCTGGGGTGGGGGGTGGATGTTGTACCGTGATCGTGACAGAGAGAATAAAAGTGAAGAAAAAAAAAACGCTAACTTTTACCAGTCTTATAAATTCACACCGGCTGTTACAGACACAAATCAAATGTATGTTTTTATTGTGTAATATTAACAATAAGAGCAGCTCACTACTCAAAACAGTAAATTTGCCGGGGACCTGGTTTCAAACTCACGACCTCTGGATTATAAATCAGCAGTTCTAACCACACCACAGAAGCTATCGTATTGTACATGCACCTTTTGTGAAAGTGTTTATTTGATCTTTGCCCATCAGCCTTCACACATAATATAGTTCATGTCTACATTTTGTTATTTATTACTAAAATGTGAAAAAAGTTTGTGTTTTAACAATGTGTTTACATAGATTGTTGTAGACACAAACACACATCAAATTATTTCTCCTTACAATTCTGGGTAGCTCACTTCCAGATAATCAATCAAGGCAGGAACTGGGAGAACTTCCTGCCCGTTCTGAGGCAGTGGGGGGGGGGGGATGGTATAGCAGGCTGTTTGCTGCTTTGCTGCTTGGGCTTATCAACACATTTAGAAGACAAAAGACGCTGAAGGAGAGGTGCAAAGGGATTTAAGGTGGGCCGGATTTATGAGTTTTTTCGTTGGCTCTGGTAATTCTAGTGTTAAGTAATCAACAGAATTTGGGACACCTGTGCAAACTGTTTGCTTCAACATGTAAGGCTTAATTTACTTTAACTGCTGCACAGCATCTGTAGGTTGTAACCTATTAGTTGTTCCCTGAAGAAGACCCATTTATAATATTCTGAAATTTCCTTTTATCAGTTTTTTTCTAACCTAAACATTAAATTTAAACCTCTGGCAGTTTACTGCTTACCTGTTCACAATTTTAGGTCATTTACTGTATTTTAACTGATTACATTTGAAGAAAAACTGAGCTGTTCTAAAACTTTTGATGGGAAGAGTGTGTTACACACCAGTTAACCAGCTTTTGTCTCTCCTTAGGTCCATGTTCAAGAATTGATTTTTTTTTCCCCCCAATAACAGATGAAATATACTTTACTGCCTTAATTTTATCTATCATGACAGACGTTTCATGTTACTTTAAGGCATCTTGCAAAGTACAAGCACATGCCTTTACATTGGAAAACAAATTCCAGACTTTAATATAAAATGTGGATACAAGCTGTAGAGATGAAAAAGAGTTATATGAACGCAGAGAATTCAAAAGTTTACAAAACCATTAATTCTGTGAATATTTAAAAAATGAGACCCATAAATTGTATCTAGCTGTGCTCAAGGCTTAACTCAAAAAGTCACAAAGCTGAAAGCCAAATCAGTGAAGGAACCTTAAAAGTAACGGAGATATGCATAATCAAATGTCCATAATACACTATGTTCAACTTTGCTGTAAATGACCTATTCTGATGGATGATCTTGAAAGTTGATACCAATAAGATGATGTGACTTTAGGACCAATTTCTGTCTGAGAAATCTAAACTGACACATCAATCCCAGCAGAATAATCCTATTTCGCAGCCATTCCAAAAATAGTAAAAAATATTTGTCACATATAAACTCAACAGATTTTATATTGTCAAGTTAGCCTATGCTCAATAAATGTAGTCATAGTCGTAGTATACAGAGTACAGTGAATTTTTTACATGACAAATCTGACCAACAATGTATGCAAAACGTGCATATATCAATCGATTTTTATTCACTACTTTATTTGTTTGCTTCTTACTTACCATTCCTTCCAGGCCATGAGGAAGAAGCAGGACAATACCATTCTGACGAACCCATTTAGCTTGACCAGCACAGATAAACTGATCAATAATTGCCTGTGCAGTGTTATAGAAATCAGCAAATTGTGCCTCCCAAAGTACAAGGGCGTTGGGGCTAGCCATTGCAAAGCCCAGCTCAAAGCCTAAAGGCAGAGAAGAGAGGTCCTTTAAAATACGATATGAAAAACTCTCTCATTTTCAATTAAAGTAGTACTAATGATAGCCACCAATTAAATGGACAAATTTTGTACTTCAATGTAAATGCTGCTTTTAGTGCTAACTAGGATCTGTCGTGCGGGCTGCACAGATTTCTGTTGCAGGCCGCGTGTTTGACATGCCTTATATAACGCATCACATACCACAACTTTTTCTAGTGAGTTTCAAATTATCTATTTTTAATGTATTCTGTTTTAATAATGTCCTCATACTTAAGACAATACTATTGTATTTGCTGAACTAAACTGCACTTTGTTTGTGTACCAATAGGTTTAGCTTAATGATCCACTGTTACCCATGGCTGATGGAAACAATAAAAACAATTTAAAAAGATAAAAAAATTCTCACTAAAGCCCAAAATGTACATTCTTTTTGGTTCAAGTATCCACATTAAAAGTACAAAGTATATAAAGATATTTAGAAAATGGAACCATTACGTTACTCATTTATTTAACCAAATGATATATAAGAATGCCAATTCAAGCTTTCCTTCTCTTATATACTGCTGTCAGTGAAGAAAAACTCACCAAGAACACCATACTCTGAAAGGGAGCTGTTACACACAGTGTATGGAGCCTGGTTTGGCCACATATGGTTCATTGGGATGCATGTCCGTTTGTCCACATTTTGATCATGTAGTACATGATGCCGGTGACTGTAAAGAGAAATTAGTTCCAGAGTCTAACTTGTAGAACAGGCACAAACTGTTCTATTCAAATACAGGACAATTCTAATCTTGAACCATTTACATTATAATGAATACCTGAAAGTGCCCCTTTCAACATCCTGTCCACTTAATCGCACGTGTATGCCTTCTTTCAGCAGTGAGCCAAATGCCATGTATTCCCCAAGGGCCCAGTCTACAGTTCTTTCTTTCACCATATCACCACGCCCTTTCAGGATTCGTTTCAAGCCTGTGTATAAGAGCAGGTAATTATGCAAAATAAAAAAAAGTGGAACAACTATACAAAGGAACATTCAATCACAATATTCACTTTTATATACAAAAGTACATGAATGTCAGCAATAAAGTTTACATTTATATAGGATGCTTCACATATAGTAAGCCACACCCGACAATGAAACTTGTTCTGCAGTTCCCTGAATCACATGATGTGTAACTTGCACTGTTGCAAGTCTTCAAGCACAGCAATATTCTTTACATTTGCTTGTGCTATATTTCAAACCAAGTTTTTGCTTAAAAGAAGTTTGATATTAATTACTAAGGACCATGCTAGTTTTACTTCACCTGTCAAAAATATAGTACCTATAGTAGTTTGTTAGATTACAGTCATTGTATGTTGAAGCTGATCACAGACATGCATAGCACAGGGAATTTTGTGTACTATGAGACTACAGGGCATCTGTAATTTTTTCAGAATTGAGGTGCGGTGTTAATTCCATATATCTTCCATAATTCATATACCGATGCTTATTTTTAACAAATGGCTGTTTTCCTAGATAGCAAATGTAAACATAATTTACCTTGAGACTGAAGACATGTATAAAACGTCTTCTAAAGCCACACTTTAGATAAAACCTAAGATGAACACTGTAAAACCTTTTCCTGTGGGTAAGCTATGTAAAACCATTGCTTGTTTACCTGTTACTCAGCTACAACCAGAATGTTTGCTAACTTTATTGCATGTTTAATTTTCTTAAACTACACAAAAAAAGTAGGAAGATGCTTATGCAGAAGATGTATGTTTATAACATTCATACAACCGATAGCAACTTAAAATCTACCACAAGGTATTCAGAAGTGGCAGGCCAGATGCATTGTAAATTCTGACAATTTCTACCGCTTTTACCCATTTTCACACCATGGTAGAAAGATTTTCTTGAATAATCTGCTCAATCTTTTTGTGTTTGTCTCTGTTTCTCACACTGAACCTCTGCTATTCACATTAGTGAAAACTATAACTAAAATGACCAGAAAAGTATTTTGTTATTCAAAGCAAAAACAGAACTAAAAGGTGAATGAAAAACATTTTGAGATAGAGAGAGAATTAAAAGTTTACAAAGGAGGGACAGCATAACAGGCCTCCTTAAAATGTAGAATGCCTGGAAACCCATAGACTAATTCATATAGACTTATATGATCATTATTGTCACATGTACAGAATACAATGAAATTCTTACTTGGATGTGCTAATTAACATACAATGTGCATGTCTTGAAAACTGAGATTAAAGTACCCCAATTACTTCATCTTATGCTCAACCACACCAATATTATTCATCTGTAGTTTGGTGTTTATTACCATTGAAGAAGATCAGGTTTGTCAAACACAGTAAAGTAAAGCTTAATGACCTGAGAGTTAAACAAATAACTGTAGTTTGAAGAATGCCTAACATCTGATCTAAATTTAAGCTGTTGGATCAGACCATTAAATAGTAGTTCAAGAAGAATGATGTCCACCATCATATTACCAAAATTCTGCAAAATCAAGTTTTATTTTCCCAAAAGCATGCAAAGTCTTAGGGACGGCACAGCAGAAATGCCATTTTTCACCGGTGGTGTACAGTTTTGTTTTATCTATGTTTCTTGTATTATGTTTGATATATATATTTTTTGAGGACTTTGCGTGTCTGGGTTTGATTTGTCTAACACATGAGGGCGTTTGGATTGTGGTCTTGCACATTAGGCAAATTACATCATGAATGGATGGATGTGTACAAAACACTTTGTTAAAAAATTAAATGTGTTTCTGCTAGAATATGATGAATTGCTAAAATTTGAACTATGTTTATTAATGTAAATATGTGTAATGCAAGTGCGTTCTGTAAAGATTTCAGATTGTTACATATACTGTAAGCATAGTAAGTAGTGCTAACAGTGCAATGTAACTGAACATTTTTGCTGAGGCCATATCTCAGTTCTTAGAGGGAACATTCTTCATAGTTCTTCCATTTTTGCAAACTGGCAATGCACTACATGGTCATGTAGCCTAAGCAGCGCAAGAGTTGTCAGCTAGCTGGAAAGAACATGTTTTTGGATACACACAGTAAGGAAATGGTTATAAACAAGAAGGTATTGCCTGTGTGTGCTTTGAGTATGACACAGATATTAAGAAAATGAACTGTAATATCAATGATGGCAGTTGGGTTTGCGGAGCTAAATTAAAGGGAAAGAACAAAACTAATTGAAATGAATACATTATACAACCCTTACTTAAGCTAAAACAAAAACACTTAATGAAATAATTCTTTCAAAATAAAAACTTTTTGATAATGAGGGCTTCAATAAATGGTATAAACCAAAACTAAACTGAAAATAAACTAAGAGGTGAAAATAGTATAAAAAAAATTAAAGTAATGTAAAGCAGAATTCTTTTTTATTTGAATTTGATTATTTCTAACAGAAACAGAAATTTTAGGCATAACCTGCTACAGAGGGGTATTTCAAAATCATTTTTTGTGTTCATAGGTGATCATTGGTACTTAACTATGACTTACATATTAATGTTACATGGGTCATTCTTAAATTATTTAAATAATAAAACCACATTAAAACAGTTAGTTTAAATGTGCTACAGTAAAGCAAGTTAAACATTTCAAAGGTGTAGTGTAACTTGTGGTAGGGGTATGGATACAATTGTTGAGGAGTATGAACAGACCTCCATGAATAGTGAAATCTTCAACCGGAACAGAGCTGGCAACTTCTCCAATGTGATTAAGTTCCTCTTCACTTAGTCCAGTTGATGGGCATGTCATGCTTTTTGGCTGACCATCCAGAGTGAAGAAACCTAAAAAATAAAAAAATAAAATAGTCACCCAATATTAACTATTCATCATCTCAACCACTGCCATTTTGCTATTCCAGGTTCAAACAATTTGTAGGTAGGTTCTTTATAGTTTGTCTCAAAAATGACTGTCCTAACCAGGCCAAGGTGAGTCTAGCCAGTGCTTGATGTGCAGAATTTTCTCATCCTTAGATCTTGTATAAGCCTCTTCACAGATTTTATCATACTTGGAAATTTCCTCCTAAAATATACAGGAAAAAACACAAAAGTGCATGACAACAGAAAAAAAACATATATATGATAAACCAGAAAACTTCATCTGTGCTAGTCAGCGCACTCCATAATAATTTGGCCATTCAGGATCAATAGCTTTGTGCTCTTTGTGTAATCTTCCATTACAGTTTATTATTAAGTAATTCTGACTATAAAGGTGACAATTTGTTTAAACATTAAAATGCATCTTTAAAAATTTTCAATGTGCACCAATAGAAAATACTGAAAATGTTTCAATGTGCACCAATGGAAGTGTAACTGCATTTTAAAGCAGCAGAAATACAAGCAGCTTTGCAGAAGACATGAAGTGTGGAGACAAACGAATAAAACTGATAATACACTATATAACTTCTAGTAAGAGAGCACGTCCAACAAAATGACTTCAGTTACTGGATCTTGTTGCCTTAAGAACATTCGATTATAAAATTGCGAATGTCATGGAATAACAAAAGCATTACTCTGTGTGGTCTTTTCAGCACAGTTTTGCAAGCATTCCACATTCTGAAAGCCAAATAACATGCTGCCTTGGAGTGCTATGTTCTATACAAGAGGCTCTCTAGGTATGGCAAGCTCAAATGCAATCTCGGCCCTTGAGTTTTCTTTATTCAATTCTCTCAAAGTACGACAAACATGAGATATCACACTAACAAACTAGGTACTCCAAAACATCTAGATTCCTTCTTTCCTCAGGAAAGTATTTTAAGCAAGTACTTCTGGGTGCCAACTCTTCTACAAGTTTATGCCTGTGACTTAAGACAAATCAAACATGTTTGATTTTGTCAGTGTAAATCGCAGACCAGTCTGATCTAAGGGATGTCAAGCTACACAAATGGAGGCCACAGAAGCACACCATAACTCTCCAAAACACAAAACTTTTTAAAAATATTTTTGGAAATTGATCGTCTCAGTGATGACTCCTAAAAACTAGAGTTACAGGTTAAGATTAATTTCACAGCACTCTCCGTGCATGTGTCATTTTACATTATATGCTTCTCATTTACCTCATATTCCTGTTGGGTCACAGCACCCTCAGACATAAGCTTCTCTGCATACTTCAGTAACACTGGCTTCTGCTTCTTGATTTGCTTATACATTAGTGGCTGAGTGAACATAGGCTCATCCATCTCATTGTGTCCATTTCGTCTGTAACATACCTAAATTTGAAAATAAAACTAGATTTCTTTTTGCAACTAGAAAGAAAACAATGTAGCAGCTTAACAACATGCAGTACAGTTTTAGGGAAGAAATACTAAGTTCACACATTTATATATAAAATGCCTAAAGGCAGATCTGTATGAACACCTCAGCAGTTTAAGTTCAAAATTAAACATGAGAAAAATAATCACACATACCAGATCGACAACTACATCTTTATGGAAGGTGGACCTCCACTCTGCAGCCACATTGCATACATACATAACAGCCTCTGGGTCATCCGCATTCACGTGAAAAATAGGTGCATTTACTACTCGTGCCACATCAGTAGGATAGGGAGATGAGCGAGCCATTCGCGGGTCTGTGGTAAAACCAATCTGAAGGAAAAAAATATGTCATCCCTATTTTAACAATGTTTTTACTTGCAATTTTCCAGTCTTAGATTTGCAAATTCCACAAATGGACAGTGTTAAAACTTTGAACTGTTCTTCTCACTGTCTGGAAAAGTTAAGGAGTTCACCAATCATGTTTTACTCTCCCATAAGATATTTATTATCAATCATTTCAGTGTGTGAATTAAATAAAAAATTGACCACTTTCTGTACAAATTATTAATTCCATGAATCTAATGGTAAACCATACTGTTTCTTTTACTTAGAAGTAAAGCTGGATTGCAATTACGTTTTTCTTCTTTATTTTCCAAGTTACCGGCGTGTGACATGTTTTCAGGTATACTCCATAACATTAGTGTTCAATTTAAATAACAATCACTAACTTTGCGATCATGGAGCTTCTTAACATATCTAGCTTGTACTTTTAAAGATTCAAGACCACGCAAACATGGTACATTCATTGACTCTTTCCTAAATATTATCTAAATTAAAACAAACTAAAAAAACACAACTGTTTAATTCTGTCTACCCATACCTCAATAAATGTTTGACTTCTTGAAGATGCACTCTAATTCCAAATTAAATATTTTAAACTATCATAACAATTACTGTAATGATTTTAGAATATTTTGGTACACTGATATATGTTAAGTTTTTGTTAATAAGAAACTCAGATCTCTGTTTGCCAAACTCACAAAAATGGCTGAACAGATTTTCATGTAATTGTGTACGCAGATTTTCACTGTTTCAAATACTGATGAGGCAACCCAAAAATTGCAATATCCCTAAACAGGTGTGTCAATCTTAATTGAAATTTTAAATTTATGATAAAGCTGAACCAACTTAAAATTCAGGTAACGGAGTTTAAAAACGTCACTGGGAAAGGAGTTTGTAACAGAGGTATGACAAAAAATGCATCATTTCAAAACAGCAGAACGGAAGCTCAAGAATTTTTACATTCATATTAATGTTGATACAATTTAAAATCTACATTTTAAGGCCTTGTATAAAATTACATTGAGAAACAGAGTTTTTATCAAAACCAAAACCGCATTATAACACCCAAATGATTCAGCCGATGGCAATGAAATTTGTCATATTGTTTAGATTTGGCCCAATGAAGGCTGCATTACATGGCACTAATTCAATGAAAAGAAATTTATGGTGTGACGGGGGACCACCACAAAAGTTGTGAATCACTCAAAACTGATATGTCAATTTTCACAAAATTTTGCATTTACAATAATTGTTCATGCAGCTTAAAATATAAGCTTCTCAAGGTATTAAGAGTTTCACTGGGGTGTTGTAATTGGAAGGCCAACACCCTGAAAACCACGGATTACTTATTCCAAAACAGACGAAAAGTTCAAGAGAGTTTACACATATACAGTATTACCATTAACACTTCTTAACATATACAGTTTATGGAGTTTCAAATATTTAATCATGAATAGGGGGTCAATAATGGGAACACTGCAACCAATGGTTCTATCTAGTGTACAGCTGTTCCATTATTCGATAAGCCACGTAGTTTAATAAATTGAGTTTAAATATCTATTTGCGAAGAAACAGTAAATCAGAAAATACAAAGTAGCACCACTCAAAGTTCCAGCCCAGCAAGGAACCACTGCAACTGACAAGGACAAAAGGGACAACATTAATAAAAATAAAAACAACACACAAATACAGTATCTGCTTTCTTAGCTTAACCCAATATACAAATACACCCAAGCAATGTTGGGTACTTGGGCTAGTTTGTTGTAAGAGGCATTACTAATGGATGCAAGCTTACAATACAACTTTTTAGTGGTGTTTTAATACCTGGTTGTTGACGACCACATGGATAGTCCCATGTGTTGTGTAAGAAGGAAGGTCACTCAGGTGAAAGGTTTCATAAACAATGCCTTGCCCTGCAAAGGCAGCATCTCCATGCAGCAAAATGGACATAACCTGCAGAACCAAAAAACATGTGGATTTCACACAGTACAGCAGTACTGAATATAACGCCAAATAATCTAAAAGTATTAGGTCACATAAAAGGTCTTAATTCAATTGCATATAAAACTGAATTTGTGTTTCTCTTATGCAGATTTAAATTTGTGGAAGAACAGTAGCAAATATTGCAGAAACTATTACAGCTTAATTTTATTTATTCTGGCAGATGGACCATTTTTATTGGCATTTAAAAATGGCAACTAAAGAAATTAAGAAAAAATGTGTGAACGCCAAAAGGTTAAAGCTCAAAAGCTTCATCTAGACTTCAAATTGACTTGTTTTACGCACCAATGCTAATCTGCATAATGGTATTTCTAGAACACTATTTAGCAATGCTGAAAATTTTCCTGGCAGAGTATATGCAACAACAAATTTGTGTATAAAGTAAGAAGATAAAAACAGTCATGAGAGACTTCTCAGGCTGAACTCTAACCCTTTTCCCATCAACGTCTCCACAATAGAACTGTTCTGCCTTAGTCTTGCCCTGAACCACAGGATCCACAGCCTCCAAGTGAGAGGGGTTTGCAACCAGGGAAAGTGTGATGTTCCTGTTCGTCACACGGTTGATCCTACGGTGATACATGCCCAAGTGGTACTTGACATCTCCAGAGCCCTGTGTCAAGCAAAGGTGAAAAGAATGAAAAGAGCAGAATCACGATAAACAGTAAAATAGTAAAAAAAAAAAAAAAAAACACAAATTGTGCAATAAATGCAAACCCTACCGAGATATCAATGAGAAGTTACTTTTACAGATCCACGTATTGATGTGTTATGGTCCTGTTCACACGAGATATGCTGTACTGCCTGATTTGTAAGTTTGTGAAAGGTCAAAATGAATCACTTTGAAGATGAAAGAATCACTTTAACAGGTCAGAAGCGTATTATAATTTAAATAGCACATCTTCGTATTCCTCAAGGCATTAGTGAATAGTTATAAGGCTTTAAGAGGACAGCTTCATAAACTGAAGTGCGTTATATAAGGCATGTCAAACACGCGACCTGCAACAGAAATCTGTGCAGCCCACACGACAGATCCTAGTTAGCACTAAATTTGTACAAAATGATTACTATCGTTTCTGGTTGAATCATTCTGCATCTTCGGCATTACTTCTTGACTTTTCTTACTTACGCCTTCTGACAAAAGCGCGTTTTCCCATGGCATTACGGTACCGGAAACGTTTTCTGCTAGTATAGTTGCAACTGCAGCGTAAGCTCCTTGATATCCTAGGCATGACACTAAAACACCCCCACGGACCTTGATCAAAGTTAAGGAGCCGCAAAGTAGCAAATGAAGGCTGCAGCAGCCTGGCAGGCTACACTACTGGCTAGGCTGCCAAGACTGGCCACTGGACAGAACTGACCATCACAAGTAGTAATAGCTTGCATATTTTCACGTACTGGAGCAGGAGATCAACAGGCAGATCGGTGCAGCATCCACAGTGATGTGGGCTCTGCATAGGTCTGTCGTGGTGAAAATGGAGCTGAGCCGTAAGGCAAAGCTATCAATTTACTGGTCGATCTACATTCCTACCTTTACCTATGGTTATGAGCTGTGGGTAGTAACTGAAAGAATGAGATCGCGAATATCAGCAGCTGAAATGAGTTTCCTCCGCAGGGTGTCTGGGCTTTCCCTTAAAGATAGGGTGAGAAGCTCAGTTATCCGGGAGGAACTCAGAGTAGAGCCACTGCTCCTCTGCATCGAGAGGAGTCAGATGAGGTGGCTTGGGTATCTGATCAGGATGCACCTCCCTGGTGAGGTGTTCCGGGCACGTCTAACTGGAAGGATGCCCTGGGGAAAAACCAGGACACGTTGGTGGGACTATGTCTCTCGGCTGGCCTGGGAACGCCTCGGGATTCCCCCGAAAGAGCTAGTAGAAGTGGCCGGGGAGAGAGAAGTCTGGGCATCTCCGCTCAAGCTGCTGCCCACGCAACCTGATCTCGGATAAGCGGAAGAGGATGGATATTTTCACATTTTTTTGCTCTAGTTTTATGTAATTTTGTACTAGTATTGTAACGAACAGTTAATGCAGACTACAGCTGAAGATCTGAAGTGGACGCGAGAAGTTGGTGAGTTGTTTATTAACAAATTTTTGTGGTTTTGAGTTTGTAAAATTAGGTCAGGGGGCTTTTTGCATATCGGCTTATTTTACAATATAAACTTTGAAGTAAACTTAGTAAAGTTAAATTTGATTTTTGGAGGATTTGTTTTCCCAACTTGAATTACTGAGCAATGAACTCAGTGAGCGTTTTCGTGATTTCAGTTCACACGAACAGGACTTTGCGCTGTTTACGGCACCACACTCTTACAACGTTGAGAATGCGCCTAAGAATATCCAAATGGAATTGATTGAACTACAGTCAGATTCTATTCTCAAGGCAAAATACAACGAAGTTGGTGTGCCAGGCTTCTATGCTTACCTGCCACCCTCGTATGTGCAAATCCGTAAGCTGGCATTGAGAGTACTGTCTAGGTTCGGAAGCACTTATCTTTGTGAGCAATTGTTTTCATTAATGAAAGCTACCAAGACCCCACATCGCTCAAGACTTACTGTCGAGCACTTTTCATCCCTCATAAAAGTTGCAGCTGCACAAGATTTCAAGCCTGATATTGACGACTGGTTACTAACAAGAGATGCCAAGTGTCGGGACAAAAGAAATAGATCTCAGACTGTAAGACTCCTATATAAGGACCTAGCTAAGTGGCTAAGACTTGCTTTTCTTTAAATTTTAAGTGTTACATTTTTTAAAGTTTTCAGTATTGGAAAGAAAGCTACAGTAACAATGGATGGATGGATGGATGGATGCTTTATTAATCCCAAGGGGAAATTCACATAATCCAGCAGCAGCATACTGATAAAGAAAATATTAAAGAGTGATAACAATGCAAGTATACAGACAGACAATATCTTTGTATAATCTTAATGTTTACCCCGCCGAGTGGAATTGAAGAGTCGCATAGTGTGGGGGAGGAACGATCTCCTCAGTCTGTCAGTGGAGCAGGAAAGTGACAGCAGTATGTCACTGAAGCTGCTCCTCTGTCTGGAGATGATACTGTTTAGTGGATTCTCCATGATTGACAGGAGCCTTCTCTGTGCCCGTCGCTCTGCCACAGATGTGAAACTGTCCAGAGCCTGCCTTCCTCACCAGTTTGTCCAGATGTGAGGCGTCTCTCTTCTTTATGCTGCCTCCCCAGCATACCACCGCGTAGAAGAGGGCACTCGCCACAACCATCTGATAGAACATCTGCAGCATCTTATTGCAGATGTTGAAGGATGCTAGCTTTCTAACACAGAGCATCAGTATTGGCAGTCCAGTCCAATTTATCATCCAGCTGCACTCCCAGGTATTTATAGGTCTGCACCCTCTGCACACAGTCACCTCTGACTAATAGTATTTGTTACAGTGCAGCCCGCTGACGCATGTATGGCAGTCAAAGCGGCCCAAAAATGGTAGCGAGTTTGACATGCCTGTGTTATATGGTTAATTTAAAAGTTTCAAAATGCATGGTGCATCAGTTGCTGCTATAGATGCTCAGATATTACTCATGGATTCTCCTAATGGGCTAATACTGTTACACAAGTACTCATCATTGCCACCAGCTTTATTACTTAGCTTTAGATTACTTAGTCCAGAGCCATGTTGCAGTTTAACAAGTGTGTCATTCTGCCTCAGTCTGAAATGTGGGCAGCAGGATAAAACAACAGTACATCTGTAACAAGAAGAATTCTGACGGCAGCTTAAGCTAGCTAGTTTGGTCTTTAAATAGTTGTGTAAATGTTTGTTCCATTGTCTTTAGTACATTAATGAAATCAATGATCATTAGGACAGCTGCTGAGCATGTATGTTATTCAAGGACACTTCTGTCGCCATTTCAAAAACTTTTTACATTTAAGAATGTTGTCTCAGAAACAGTGTACGTTACCTACTGGAGGAATATGCACTGTGTACAGGGATCTATTTGGTCAATGTGTTTCTGCTGTATCCAATTTGAGTTTGAGGAAAAAGGGATTTGTGTTTGAACAGATTCTTTTACTCTGGCAAAACGTTATTTTGTTTACTGCCTGTATCAAATGCATAATGAGTGCTTTGTGTTATAGCCCATCTGAATCTACAGTGAAGTGTGTATGGTCATTTAGAGGCTACATTATTAAAATTAACCAAAACTGACTAGGGCCCACAGTTTCTTCGATTTTGCAACAGCAGATCTGGTAGAAGTAAGTAGAGTATATTTAGTACACAGGATATCATAATGATTTCAAAATTATTCATTCATTCATTATTCTCCATTTCGTGTATATTAAGCAACACTGCAGGAATTGCTATAGACTACAGGAACATGTGACATTGTGGGGGTATAGAATTGGACCCTAAACCATACATCTATTAAGTTTAATTCTTGTGTCAACCTCACTGTATGACCTTGAGAAAGTCACTTAATCCTGCTTGTTTTCCAATTATGCCATTCGTACAATTTTTCAATACTTGAACTGCCCTGGGATGCTCACTGTAGAAAGTCACCACATGCAGTACAAAAAGAAGATAGCTTTTATAGAAGGTCCAAGGCAAAAACACTATGTTAAATGGTAGGTATTCAATAGCAGTAAAATGCACAAGATAGCGAAACTGCGTTAATCTCCGTTCAAAATATTTTTTTTAAATTTTTCAATCTTGCTAAGAGCATGTCGGAGTGTTACTGAATTTGTGCTTTGGACATTCTAACACAATTTTATAAACATAGGTATGTCATACTACCCCAAACACATTTTTTTTACATGGATGGAATCCGACGTAGATTAACCTTTGTGAATACACTATATTGTTC
Source organism: Polypterus bichir lapradei (assembly GCA_026402145.1). Lineage (NCBI taxonomy): Eukaryota > Metazoa > Chordata > Cladistia > Polypteriformes > Polypteridae > Polypterus > Polypterus bichir. Next base: position 75,595,380 of record JANRMT010062796.1, read on the forward strand.
ATTTGATGGGTCCTAAATTTCACTGTGCCTACGACAAAATATAAACAGGGCATGCTGCTTTTAATTCATCAGTCGGCATGAAGGTTGTTTCCCCCTTTTTATGATTATATAGCAGTAAAAAATGGCCAGCTGTGTTGTAGCTCTTGCTCTTTGCTTAGGGTGAACTTGTGTCACACCAGTATTATGGAAAGTGAACGATGCACTCAGAAGCAAGAAACTCCATTTTTTTTTACCTACCGAGCTCAATTTATGAAAAACAGTGAAAACAGCTAGAAAGAGGAACATATTTAATGTGGTCAGAAAAGACAATGACAAATCATTGAGAAGGACTCTGGAGAAAAGAAAAAAAAAAAAAAAAGAAAATATATATATATTCTTTTTTTTATTTTTTCATTTTATATATATATATATATATATATATATATATATATATATA
>JANRMT010062796.1:75603054-75652275 GCA_026402145.1 Polypterus bichir lapradei
ATAAATAAAAACTCTGGTTAACTGATTAGCAAATAAATAAATATCACTGATGCCAGGTGCCTCCCTGGCAATAATGATTTTGAAAACTCATACTAAACCTGTTAAGTTATAATGATTTACAGTGATGTGCACATTCTTGAACTTCTGAATTACCAAAGCCTACAAAAAAAATCCTCGTAAAACTTGCCCCCCTTAAATCCCTTCACATCTCTCTGTTGGCGTCTTTTGTCTTCTGAATGTGCCAATCAAGGCAAGAAGCAAGCAGCCTACTATTCCATCCCCCCACCGCCACAGAACGGGCACAAACTTCTCCCAGCTCAAGCCTTGATTATCTGGGAGTCAGTTACCTAGAGTTGTATAGGGAAATAATAGATCGTTATTTGGAACACATGCATTTCATGTGTGTTCCATTTCTACAACAATCTATGTAAACACATCGTTAAAACAGATGTGTTTTTCATATTTTAGTAATAAATGACAAAATGTAGACATAAATTGTACATTTCCTGACTGCCTCGTACATTTACCATTTTGAGTAGTGAGCTGCTCTTATTGTTATTATACAATACAAACATACATTTGATTTGCATCTGTAACAGCCGGTGTAAATTTATAGTACTTGTAAAAGTTAGCGTTTTTTTTTCACTTTTATTCTCTCAGTCACGATCACGATACATTACTACCAAGAGATCTGACGTTGTTAGTTTTTATTTGAAACTGGGAATAACTAGAGATGTGAGTGGTGTTTTGATACAATGAAACTGGAAATTCTCTGATCTGGATGGATAAAAGCTAACACACAAACGCTGGTGAATCTGCCTTCTTCCTATCTCATTGTCACTTGAATTTTTTTTATTCAGTTTTATTATAAAAACTAACAGCATGGGGTGTGGTGGGGGGTTTATATCGTGATCATGACAGAGAATAAAAGTGAAAAAAAAAAAAGCTAACTTTTACAAGTACTATAAATGAACACCAGCTGTTACAGATGCAAATCAAATGTATGTTTTTATTGTATAATATTAACAATAAGAGCAGCTCACTACTCAAAATGGTAAGTTTACGAGGTAGTCAGGATCAAACCCTGGGGCTCCTGATTACAAATCAGCATTTCTTACCGCTGCGCCACAGAACTTGTTGTGCCATTCTTGTACCTTTTGTGAAAGTTTTTATTTGATCTTTGGACTTCAGGCTTCTCATATTATAAAGTGTATGTCTACATTTTGTCATTTATTACTAAAATATGAAAAATGTTGGTTTTAACGATGTATTTACATAGAGTTTTGTAGAAACAGAACACACATGAAATGCATGTGTTCCAGATCTATTATTTCCCTATACAACTCTAGGCACCTGACTCCTAGATAATCAAGGCTTGAGCTGGGAGAACTTTGTGCCCGTTCTGCAGCGGTGGGGGGATGGAATAGTAAGCTGCTTGATGCTTGTCTTGATCGGCACATTTACAAGACAAAAGACGGAGAGGTGCAAAGGGATTTCATGTGGGCCGGGTATACAAGTTTTTTTTCATAGGCTTTGGTAATTCTAGTATAAGTGGAATGACAAAATGTTTCTTATGAATGAGAAATGAGAGGAGGTTGTTCAGTCCAACAAGATCATTTCATTACTTAATAGCTAAACTATCCTAAATACGTCATCTAGATACTTTTAAAACATTGTTTTTCTAAATCCTCTCATTAGGGTGTCTGTTCTTGAACTTTTTGTTTAATTTGTTTGCAGAATTAAACCAAATCTATTAAAATTACTATATTAAATTTCATATCATGGATAATTGGAGCAGTCACTGTGATATTTCACTATCTAACTAGGTCTAGAGACATGATATGCTGTTTCAATTGCAAATAATGAAAATACTGGACAATGAACTACTGCAATTGTTATAAGATAGTTAGATAGTTTTGACTTTTTTTCCCCACCTATCGTAATCTTCCTCATTAGTGGTGGCAGACGGGACTTCACTTAGATGATACAAAACTTGTCCTGAGTTGTCATTTATATATTTAACTTTGTTACACTGTTATTTACTTAACTATGTTACTCAAAAGCTAATATTTAAATTAGCTTTACTGCTGCAGTTTTAGCAGTGTCCTTCTGGAATATTTTCTTTTAGTTCTTGCGATTCAGGACACCTAGCATAAACATACTATTAGTATATTATAGTACAAGAGAAATTATATAAATGAGCCTTTGAATTAATAATAATCAGTTTGTGCTAGTAATCAATTAGTTGGGTGTTTAGAAAAATGCAAGGTTTATGCTACTAATGTAGGCATTTTATTAAGAACTGAGCTTTTAATTTCTTGCAGAATTTTCTCCTGTATAACAATGAAGGAAGTGTGCTCTAAAATTACATTTGCCAAAAAAAGTGAGCAGCAACACATTTTCTAACTGTAAAGTTTAGCATAACACTTTCAAGACTCTTGCGTGCAAATTTTGCAATGTCAGATATAAAAAAATAGAACAAAGTGACATTGAGAGTGCTTCCAGATTATCCCCATGTGAGACAGGAATCACAACTTCTTTGATGCGTTTTCTTTTCAGGTACATACAGATGTGCTCGTGTACTGACTGAGCTAACTTTTACAGATCTTACAAGACAAAGATTTATTACAAGATCTGAAGAGGATATAATTTCACACATTTGGGAGTTCTTTGGTTTTTGACCTTCCATCTTAATTGCATTCTGTCTCAGGTATATACCAAAATGTGACTATCACTGCTCTTGGTTAACATAGTGATGTACGTAAAATGTACAGACGAAATGAATAGATAACAAAACTTTGTGGGCAGCTAATTTTATCACTGATTAAAAGATAAAACCTGTTTAAGATAATCCCATTAATGGTCACAAAAGCAAAGTGTGATTTTAAAAAATGAGCTATAATTACATACTTTGCAGCTTCATTAAATAATCTTTAATTTCAATATATTTATGAAAATAACATGAAAAGCTAAAGCTAAATTAACCTCCTTAGCATTATGTTAAGCTGCAGAAAAACCAAGTCAAAAAAATTAATTTTTTTCAACATATTATATGTAAGAGAAACATGTTGATACTAAAGGCCAGCATAAATACAGTAGGAAAACTATGTCTAGTGTCCAATGGTATGCTGAAACAAATTTCTAGTACCCTCCGTAACATTTGGAAGAAAGACACATTTTCCTTGAATTACCCCTTGGCTCCAGACCTTCAAATTTCAAATCAAACAATACAAATCAAACATTGCAGACTTTATAGAAGGGTATCTGCATACATTTCAGTTACACCATGTAGAAATGACAACACTTTTTCTATATGTCCTTGAACCCATCCCCATTTCAGGGTACCATAATGTTTGGGACTGCTTGAAGGCTTCTCTGATGATGCTATGTCAAGCATCTAATGCAGCCATCTTCACCTTCAAGGGCTTGTCCCTTTAAGATTTCTCTTCAGCATATGGAAGGCCTGCACAAATGGACTTAAAACAGCTGACTGGTTTGGCCATTCAAGAATTTTCCATTTTTGAGCTTTGAAAAACTTGTGTTGACTTATCAGTATGCTTGGGATCATTATCTTGTAGGATGAAGCACCATTCAATGTCTTTGGAGGCATTAACTGGAAATTGAGAAGATGTTCTTGTACACCTAAGAATTCATTGTGCAATTGCAGTCAGCAGTTACATCATCAATTAAGATGAACGTGCCAGTACCTGTGGCAGCCATACATGCCCAAGCCATAACTAGGGCCCACGATTTACCGCGGTCCACAGAATTTAGGGTTTTGCAGCGGTAAAATGCCACGTCGCGGAATTAACCCAACTGCCGCAGAAAATACCAAATCTGAATGAAATCTCACCATTTGAGGCATATTGATATTAGTATGATTAGTTTTGATTACTTCTTTAAGTTCTTTCTTTAGCCTATTGCATCATCTCATTAATATCTCGTTCGTTGCTACTGAAATCGAACACAGTGGAGCTACAGTCCAGTTAAAAAAGCTGTCGGCGTTGCTGCAAAGTACTGATAAACTTAACGAGCTGACAGCTGAACTTGAATTTGTATCTGTTCACTACCAGCCACTTATGAACACTCTGATTTCTTTTGAGGCACAGTCATTCATGGCTGTCGATGTCTACAACAAAGTATCTGATATGCTGTCTTCCCTGAAATTGTCCGGATTTCCAATTGCAACCAGCAGTTGTGAAGATGCAAAGCATAATGCTGCTGATAAACTTGAAGAATATTTTGTAGGAACCAAACAGCCGGCAAAAGACCTATTCAGATCTGTGAGAATATTTGATCCACGACAGCTACCACTCTTATCGAAGAATTTTGCTGATCATGCACAATCAGTACCAACAATGATGGCTGCAGCAGATGAATGGCAAGCTTATCTGGACATAGCATCTCGTGAAGTAATTCCAGCTGATATCACTGCTTTTTGGCGTGCCTTAGAGGACAGACTGCCTCGCTTAGCAGCTCTTGCTAAAGTTTACATTGCGTTGCCGATCTCTTCTGTTGATGTGGAACGTTCGTTCTCAAAATATGGATCGGTGTTGTCACCACTGCGATATTCTCTATCACAAGAAAACCTACGAGCTTACAGTGCCGTTTTCTTCAACAATAAACAAACAATAACTTTAGAAACATTATTCGATAGTTTGTTGACAATAATATTAAGCCTACATATGTTTCAGCATCGTTTGCCTAAAGCAAATCTGTGGATTAAAATGTGCAGATGTGAACGCTTTGATATAAATATTTGATTAGTATTACGAATTATGATTGATTATTATTAAGGATTAACAAATATGAAAAATTGCATTTATTTTGCTTGGGTTATGAATTAGTCTTATGGAGTTCTGGTACTGCATTTGCCGCGCCGCGGAATTTACGATTTCTTGCCGCGGTAAATCGTGGGTCCTAGCCATAACACCCCTACCATCATGTTTAAAAGATGAGGTGGTATGCTTTGGATCTTGGGCAGTTCCTTTTTGTCTCCACACTTTGCTCTTGCCATCATTCTGATGCAGGTTCGTCTTTGTCTCATTTTTCCACAAGACAATTTTCCAGAATTATGAAAGCTTTTTTAAGTACTTCTCTGCAAACTAATCTGGCCTTCCAGTTTTTGTGCCTAACTAGTGGTTTGCATCTTGCAGTGTGGCCTGTGTATTTCTGTTCATGAACTCTTCTGCAGATAGTTGTCTCTGACATATGCACATCCTCCTCCTCCTCAAGACTGTTTCTGATCTGTCAGATAGGTATTTGGGGTTTTTACTTTACCACAGTGAGGATTCTTCCATGATCAGCAGTTGAGGTCTTCCTTGGCCTACCATTTCCTTTGCAATTTCTGAGCTCACCAGTGTGTTCTTTCTTCTTAATTATATTCCAGACAATTGATTTAGGCGATTGTAAGGTTTTACTGATGTCTCTAATAGTTTTATTCTTGTTTTTCAGCCTGATAATGGCTTCTTTGACTTTCATTGGCACAGCTCTTGGCCTCATGCTGAACAATGGCAATAACAGACTCCAAAGGTAATCAGTCTCTAGGTAGAAGCAAGCCTTGGTAAATTATACCTGCACTAATAAAGCCACAAAACATACTAGAATAATCACAAACACATAAGACATCAATTGTCCCAAACATTGTTGTGCCCTGAAATGGAGGGGACCATGTATAAAAAGTGTTGTCATTTCTACAATGTGTGACTGAAATGTATACAAGTACTATTAAAGTATGAAATGTGCACTTTATTCATGTCTGAATTGTTTGTTTTGTCATTTTAAACTGTGAAGCAGAGGAATAAATAAAGAAAAAGATTTCTTTGTTCTAAAAATTACATAGGGTCCACTGTAATACACATCCTTCATGTTATACGTTTTGAATCAGTCACCAACACAGAGCCCAACAATCACAATCAGGACAGTAGAAGCATGTCTCTTTGTGCAGTTTTGGTTCTAAAAATTTTTTTCCTTTAAATGCCATTGTATGTTTTGGTTGAAGGCTCTGCCCCATTTATGAATACTGATTAGTTTATCATAGAGTGGCAAAACACATGGAAATATTCAAGATTTGTTTGCAGCATGATGTTACAGCTTAACCCGATATATTTGTGTTATGTGTTAATTTAATGTTAAAATAGAGGAAAAGTGGTAGATTAACAAAAAAGCATTTTTCACATATTTTATAAAAAATGTCAATACATAAAATAGATCTAACGTTTCTTTTATTTAGAACAGTGAACTAGTATTTTGTGCAAATGATACTTCAAAGAAATGACATACCTCCAATCGACGAATGATCTCTCTGAGTGGGAGAGCAGTCTCCTTTCCCCCAATAAATGTTGTGGTTGGCAGGTGAAAAACCTTGTCCAGATCAGATTCATCCAGACCATAAAATCCTGTAGGCATTGCAATGTGCCAGATTGCAAAGTAAAAACAGCAAACATGGAAACGGGGCAGCAGGGCAGAGGATATGAAAACCCAGTTTAAAAAAAAAAAAAAAAAAAAAAAAAGCCAAAAAGCAGGATAAATAAAAAGTACAAATCATAAATATTGGCAGCCAATACAAATAAGACAAGCCAAGTAAAAAAACATTTGAAATTAAACAAAGTAGTAACAACATCCAAGTAGATGGATATCAATCATTTGAAATGAATTCCATGCAAACAAGTTGTTTTAATGAAACAGTAGTTCAGCCATTATGCAGAAAATGGCAAAACAAGGCATGAGAGCAAATACATGCAGCCACAGAGCACAGTGAGGGAGAAATGAAAAGGGTTAAAGGTTACAACAGGTAAGAATGAATTGAACAGACGTTAAGGGTCAGACCATGTTCAGTGTGGTTTTGTGTATTGTATAAGGTTTAAAAAGAGCATTAAAGGGGATAAAAACTGTTAATCATGATGTAATGAGAAATCTACATTAAGTAATGAATACCAAGCTACTGAAATAAAGGTAAGGAAATACACTCCACTTACTGAAGCACAAAACAAAAAAAGCTTACAAGAGATATGAACTTTACAGGAGAAAACCGATTGCTTAGAACAAGTGTTAGCCTTCATAAGCCACAATGTTCTTTGTTTTTATTCTATTCACATGCCACCAGGTTTATGACATGATTACAGTTAATTTAGTTTTAGAACCAGTTGTACTGAAGTGTTGAAAAAACATGTCATCTGCTCAAATCACTAAATAATGACTAAAGTGAAATGAGTCTGTAAAAACATTCAGATGACAAAAGCCAAAGAGGAGAGCTATTTAAGAGGTATGCACGGATAAGCAGAAGAGGATGGATAGATGGATGGATGGATGGAACTACTTATTTTTCAATCTGAATGTGGCTAGTTCTTCAGCAGTAAATGGCTTCAATAACTACACCTTAAGATGGAGTGCTGGAAAACCTGTTGTCAGACAGTGAACCTACAGAGCAGTCATTACGGGCACAGAACACATTTAGAGTGTTGGATTTTTTTCCAGCACATTATGAACTTGCAAAAGTGTTAACTGCGAAGCATCAAGTAAAATCAAAATGCACACTTAAAAATGGGCCACAAAGTGGTATTTAAAAATATTTCAAACTAAACAGACAAACATGCTCCTTGCATTATAACCAAGTCAGTTCAGGATAACATTCTGGCTGTTCCATAGAGAAGTCGCCAAACACACATACCCACAGGCAACTCCTGTTACCATAAGACAAGAGCAAAAGATAAGGAAAAGAGTGATTGCATCACTGTTGACCATCATTTTTTTTTATACACAATGTACTGAGACATTAAACCAAAAGGAAGTGACTGGTTTTACCAAAAGCATCACAATTACACACTCACATTTAACCTTATCTCTATGCAAGCAGTTACATTTCCATAAAGGTGAGCTAGTATGGTTCTTTTCTTCACAAAGTCCATCCTTTAGTGTACAATAAAGTCAAAACTTACCAAAAAAAAAAAAAAGACTTAAATAAATGCACTAACTTAAAGGATGACAAGTTAGACAAAGAACCACATTTTCAGTAAATAAAAAGCTAGACTTCCAATCATATTAAAGAGAACAAATCTACATACTAATGCAGATCCCCACACAGCAGCAGCCAAACAGCACTGGAAACGTAGATAAAAGCAGTGGTATAAAAGTAAATATCAACACAACATCTCACTAAAACAAGAGTAAACCCGCAAGCTACACCAAGCGCCTAGACATTTAACCTTACAATAGTTAATTATTCAGAGAAAATGTCATTTGTCTTCCACTTCAAATTACCTTCTGCAAGAAAACATACAAAAATACATTTTGATAGGTTGAAGTAACAATATGCATGTGCAATCTTGTTATATTATCACTTAACGGGCATGCTTTGTGTTTGATACTGACAGGTTTAAGTTAAAGGCTTTCAAAAGAAATTTCATCATAAAAGTAGGAAATGTCAACAATTCCGTTTTGGAAAAATAAAGTTTGCAGTGGTTTGCCTCTTTTGGCCGTCATTCTAGTTGATGTTCATTAAGGGGGATGCTTGTCCAGAAATGGAAAGTGAGAGACATTGTACAACCTAAAGCATTCCCTCTTTACAGTTTACCCCTGCAAAGGATATAAATATGCCCCGTTGAGTGACTGCAATTCATGGCCGCATTCAGGTTGAATACCCAGGGTAACCTCACCTTGCCATAAGCACATGCTCAATATTTAATTTTAGAATGTTTTACATAAAAACCATTTTAAAATACATAAAAGTTCCCATTTTAAGATATTCAACAATATAATTTTAATGAAAAGCTAAAAGTTCTAACATGAAAAGCCTAAAGTTCTAAAATTTTGGCAACTCTTATAAAAGCACTTAAAATGCAACTGTGGTTAATAATTTCCTTTATTACTTGGAATGAGAAGAGCTCCCTGGTTTCAATAGACATTTTTCAAATAATTAAAATTAAATTACAAACCTCTCCAAAATGACTGAGCCAAGCATAGACTTTCATTCAATAGCCCTCAAAGCTCTTATGACTGATTTAACTCATATCATGTTAACGGATCTTCGGTAAGGCCATCATGACATTTTACTTAACTCTTTTAGGGTGAAAGTCAACTTTTGTTGACAGCAGGGGTTGAGGCCAGATGTCAACTTTAGTTAACATTCAAGGACAGTGAGCGATTATCAGCTATAAACATCAACAAAACTCATTGTTACGTTATAGGTAGACCCTCTTTGCTAGGAGGACTGTTAGACTTATTGACTTGACATCAAATCCCTGTATGTGCGTGAGTAGCGTAAATAACGCCTAAAATGATATCAACATTGGGTGATACAGCGAAGCGAATCCACAAAGCAAAATACTCTGTGCACATTATTTTTTTGTTTTTTGCATATTATTGTGAAATCAGACTCTGACTTACCAAAATCTGATTTCGATGTAAGCAATCTGGAAATCAAAAATTAAAGACAGACAACGGTTTTCTTTTCTAGAAAGTGCCTTTCATTTTATGAGTGATGAGACAAACAGGTATGTAATAAGTATGTGAATTTATATACTGTTGAAACTCATGGAATATAAAACTGAGTGACATTTGTCATAAATAAGTATGTTGATTTATGTGTGAAACCATTGCTTTGTGTGCTTTTTAGAAAACTGAGTTTTTTGAAAAAATATTCAGCCCTGAGAAAAATGAAAAAAAAAATCAACTCTAAAAGAGTTAAGAAGCATCTTACTTTACTCCCACACATATAGAGATGAGTGATTTTAAGTCTTCAGCTAATAAGTTTTTTGGGACTTTTGACCCTGATCACGCATACCATTGGCTTGGGAATTAATATACTGTATTCTAAGTAGTGGGCGGGCAATGAACCATCATCCTGCACACGAGTGATAGCTGTGGCCCCGGTGACTATGGATCATGGGTCACCGCTTGCCACCTGGAGCCGCCCGAGGGACAATACACTGAGCGAGCAGCGAAATTGCTCCCCTCCAGCCACCACTTGCAGCATCCCCAGGCCGAAGATGACACAGCAGCAGTTACTGAGGCGCATGCGTCGCAGCTGCATTCTCGTTCATAAGTCGTAGGTCGGATGTCCGTAACCTGGGAACTACCTGTATTGCATTCACATGAGTAAATTTACTTTTCAGATTGTTTAATATTCAGCTATATTTTCTTAAATAATTTTAAAAGCAGGCAATTTGCATATTGAATTGTTACACTAAAGAATACGCTCTTCATCTATACTAAAATTTAAATGATTTTCTCTATTACAGCAGTAACAAAGCAAACAAGATTCTTTGTTTCAAGAACTTCCACTTTCAAACTGATATTTGCAAAAGATAATGGACTTGATAACTGGAATCTGCATACATTACTCTAATGCATAATATTTAGCGGAAGTGGGTCTGAGGGAGTCTATGAAATCTGGTGTGTTTGTCCTGGTCATTAAGGCAGTCAAACAAACAAGTAAACACTTCAGTAAAAATAAATCTATTCCAACTAAAAACAAGAATACAGTTCTACACATATGTGATCACTAAGATTATTAAGCAATTAGTATCAAACTAAAGACCTTGTACAGAAGTGCTGGGCAGACCTATTTGAGCATTGTTTCTTCCCACTGATTTTAAACCTTTAAAAGGACATTACGCCATTTTTCCATATGATGGTTCTGATGGTTATGGAGTACACTTTCCGAGCATTAATTATGTATATGGATTTCTTCACTACATAACAAATATTAAATAAAAAAAAATTCTGAATGATTACACTCACTCTATTGTGTTGCATTCTTTTTTGCGTATTGTTGAATCTTCTAGGATTCATTTTTTGCAGGGTATTTAAACAATATAAATATGGTCATCATGGGTATCAGATCTCAACTCAACTCAAAACTAAAGGAGACTCTGGTGCAGCACCCATGGTAACTTTTTCCTCCACAATCATCAAAATACAAAATGATAAAAATTATCATTATAAAATGGGATGAAATGTAACTCCAGATATTTACAGAAGCTATGCCAAAGTACAGGTGTTTTTCTGTTGGAATGGGGAAGTTTATAACCCTATTAAGACAGGTCACATACTTTGAATGGCTTCTCATCAGTTGCCAGTAATGATGAAATGAATAGTGTTATTTATTTGCAGGATAAAATAAATGACAAAAAGATATGGTATTTTTTGTAGTAGTAGTGACAGTTGGCAAGATACCCAGGACCTCAAACTGAAGGCAAATATGTGTCTCCGCAAGTCGGCCGAATGATTTCATTATAGTTGCAGTATTCTAAGATCAGGAGAGTCCCTCCCTGAAATTTGCACAAGCAAGAGCAGTTCTGTAGGTGAATAACACAACTTGCAGTCCTTTTTGCAAACCTGAACCTTCCCTCTAGGAAAGGGCTACAACACTTCACACACTACTTGATCAGGCAGGAAAATTCTGCCATTCACCAGGTCCCAAACCTGAAATGTAGCTCAGCATATTATCACCTCTAAAAGCAGCAGCAAAGTAAAAGCCATGCCTTATAGCACTAATGTCAGTGTTGCCCCTTTCTTTTTATATATTTTTAATAATATATTTTAAATATTTGAGGACAAGGTTCAGAATTTGAAATGGACATCAATATCAGAGATGTGAAAAGGGGGCAGGTGGAGAGCAGGTGCATTACCTCCTACCGTTAGTATTCTCAGACGATCCATGAACACTGAAAGGTCTAGAAAGGCAGCAGGGAGAAAATCCAAAGACAAAATTAGTATAAGCCAGTGATTATGAGTAGTAGGAGGAGGAGAACCACACAGTAATCAGTAACCTTTTATTAATGCTACTATTTTCGCACAAACTCAGCTGAAAATGAAATACCAAGAAATTATAGGTAGGACATTTCAAAACATACTTGGCAGACACTTTTTCAGCAACATCAATGTCTCAGTAAGCATGGAAAGTACCTGGTTAGGCTGATCATTAATTCCAATCTGGCCCTGTGTAACTATGAATGAGTGAAGAGTGTGTGTGTGTGGATGAGTGGGTCCTGGAATGGACTGGTGCCGTGCATCGTGTGCTGCAAAAAATAGGCTACAGATCTTTTGACCCTAAACTAAATTAAGCAGGCTGAAGAATGTTATGTTTTCTTGTGAAGTTAAGTAATATTTGCATGTGAATTATGAAAAACAACTGAAAAAAATCTTGCATCATAATTAGTTTGATACACTTTTCAAACTGGTAAATATCTTCAACAACAGTCTGTATTGTACAGTATTCATGGGCATGGTTCTTTTGATTTAAAGAAGTTATGAAATGATCCAATATGATGGAACAGCTGCACATATCTGGAAAGTCCTCACCGCCCCTTTAATTTCAGGAGCCAGGCAGCATATCGTATAAGCTGTCTGCTTCATTCACTCTCCCAAAAGAGTAAAACAGACTTTTTTGCAAGAGAGCAAAAAAATTCTCTGTTACTAAAATGCTGTTTCCTCCTAAAACTGGTGTGCAAGTGAAGATGAGATATTGAAATGCACATGGTAAAAAAATCACTTGCTATAAAATACTGCACTTACTACTGTTGGCTGAGAAAATGAAAGAAAAAAATCAGACAGATCTATCTTTATTTACTGTATGTCCAGTCAGCTGTCTGAGAGACATAAGGAAAACATATAAATGTGAAGTTCAAAGCAAACTAATTTGCCATTAAAATCGATAGTGTACATATCTGCTTAAAACACAAAACAAAATTAATCAGAAGGGTCACAGGAAATCAGTTTTAGAAATTAATGGCAATTGAGAAGTCAACCTTATTTAACAGAATTCACATTTTAGTTTTGAGTTTTGCATCAAGTTCAGCATTTTAGTGGATTATTTAACCACCCTCCATAAGCCAATAAAGTCTTTTCCAATTAAGTTTTCTGTATTTGGTATATAAAGGATATCAAAACTATTTGCTTCCCACTTGCTCAACGATAGCATTTCTAAAACACCCCCTTATGAGTGTCAGGCATTTCAGTTGAGTATGATGACTTATCCAAAAATATAGATGATAGCTAAATAAAGTCTTTACTGTTTATGGATCTAAAATCACAGACAAGAAATTATAATACAAGATGTGGTCAAAACATACAAAAGCCCAAACAAACAAATACACAAAGACAAACCATCATTGTTTATCTAGACATAGCTATAAATACTAAGTTGGAAGAAGGAAAGAAAAAAAAAACACTGGAATTGAGGAACAATGGTGATCTAAGTGTATTTTTAGCTACTATTGACTATAATGGTAACTTCGAACAGCACAACAGCCTAAGAAACCCTAAATAATTTATCATAATATACACACACACACACTGGAACCTCGGTTCACGACCATAATTTGTTCTAAAACTCTGGTCGTAACCCAATTTGATCGTGAACCGAATCAATTTCCCCCATAGGATTGTATGTAAATACAATTAATCCGTTCCAGACCATACGAACTGTATGTAAATATTTTTTTTAAAGATTTTTAAGGACAAATATAGTTAAATATACCATAGAATGCACAGTGTAATAGTAAAGTAAATGTAAAAACATTGACTAACACTAAAAAATCCTTGAACAACAGAGAAAACGAACACTGCAAGAGTTTGCGCTATAGCAATACGAACTGCTCGCTAAAAACACTTTTTTTAATGAGTTTTAAGCACAGGGAAAAAATGAACATTTGAAATATCCGTAATTTAATAAACCACCAAGAAAAGTAAAATTGCAACAATGCATGCTATGAACTGATCACTATAAACAGAAGTGAAGTGGAGGTTAAAATCCAATAGAAAAAAAGTCTTCATTTAATACGAGGTTAAAATAATGCTCAGATCCGTCTCTTTAAAAACAAGCCTGGTGCATTCTTTAACTGCCTTCTCGGCCTTATGCATCTAGCCCTATCTCTCTCACTCGCGCTCTCTCTCGTGTGTGTGTGTGTGTGTCTGTGTGCGTCTCTCTCTCTCTCTCTCTCTCTGTGTGTGTACACAGGGAATGTACAGGGGGAAACTGAACATGTGCGGAAATCATTTGCGCACACAAACCGAAAGGGAAACTGGTTTGTTCATATACCGAGTTTGTGGTCGTTAACAGATGCAAAACTTTGGCGAACTTTTTAGTCGTAAACTGATTTGTTTGTGTTCCGAGACGATACATATGTATATGTATATGTGGGAAGAACATGCAACCAGGTTAGCAAACATGCTGGAAGGCGGTCGACTGTTCAATAGATAATCACTTGCTCAGATGAAATCACCTCATTTACATATTAAAAAACTGCTTAAAAGATCTTTTTCTATTTTTGTATGACCTATCAAAACTGCAGTCTGCAATGAATCATATAGTTCTAGCGCTTCAACACTGACAAGCTGAATGTTAACCATGGCAATGTTAGATAAATTACTTCAATTAAATACACAGCAGATTTTAAACACTACTCTTGTTAAATACACCCCGCGCTTGATGATGTACTTCAGAATTAAGAGTTCTGATCAACTCCCAATCTTGAAAACTTTTCATTACTGCAGCACTCTAAATATATTAAGATAACTTCAGTCTGACAATTTGCTATTGATGGAGAATTTATCATAGAGGATTTCATCACAATAGTATCACAGGAACTTCCTCTGCAACAATGGTCAATTATGGCCAATGAAATCAAGTGGTGAGGCTTTGGGATTCACTCTCAGTTCTAGAGAGGAGTGCTGACTGTTAGATAAAATGACTAATGAAATCTACACATGACTCCATGTTCTTGTTTAAACTAATATTAAAACTGAACCATTTTAAATAATATTTAATAAGTATATGAGCAACTGCACACTCATGTACAATATTAAGACTAGTGTGGTGAAAATTAAAATTAGAAAAACTTTCATTTTCTCATTTTTGTTTAGATCTAGTTTTCTTAAACAAAGCATAGGATGTACTTTTTCACATAACTGTACCTTGAAAGCAGTGAAAGAGTTACAGGGGTAATCAAAAGAGCTATGTCTTATTTGAAGGCTTCAATGTATCAAAAATTGTCCTTGCCATTTTTCTCTGAATATTTAAACAAACAGCAAGGAAGACCTCTTAAACCCTAAGGGGCTCAGTAATGAGCCAAGCAAGAGTTCAAAATAATTTTTAAAAAATATTTTGATGCATCATACTGGTGCGAACTACATCACACATCAACACAAACAATACCTGGTTTTCAAGTGACAGGTGTCTTCTACATATTCATAGTGATCACATTATTACAGTAAGTACAGTTGAATTTTAATCTGGTATGAAATTATACATGGGGTGTGTCAAACAGTCACCAAAAAAAAAACAAAAAAAAAATTAACAACCTAGTAATTATTCTGTACAAGGAATACCCAAATGTTATACATCAATTGACGCAGAAAAAATGCTAGCTACCGACCAAAAACTAGAAAAACCATCACACTGCTCGTCTGAATTTTTGTGTGCTCTCACATATAACTTAAAAAAACAAATAAAACAAACTTATAAAACAAAACTAAAAATAAACAAGTAACATATCAGTACTTAAAGTAGATTCTCCTGATCAAAACAAGCCTAAGCACATTATTGTGCAATGCTTTGATCCACAGAATCCCATAAACCAACTACCAGTAGCTGAGAGTATGACATTTACAAAGACATATAACATGGCCATGTTTAAACAAAAGGTCTTTGCCCATGCATGCATAATAGGCTCCTGTCTCACTGTGTGCTTCTGAATTTTCATGTGTTCTCACAAAACAACAAGAAATATATATAAGTGATACATCACAATTTACAACACATTCTCCTGAACAAAACAATTCTAAGCATATTACTGTGAGGATCATGCGATCACAAGCTTTATACCACTGTACAACTGTGACTGAGATGTTTCCAACGATAGGTAACATGCCCACATTTCAAACACAGAGAGAACAAAAGGTGAGCAAAATAAATGAAAATGTGTTTTTTGTGTGTGTGTGTGTGTGTGTGTAAATTTTTTATCATGAACAGTGAAATCATATATCAACATCTTATTTTTTTATTACTACAAATAAACTTTACTTTAAACAGCAGATTCAGCATGGTATGTTTAGGCTAATAAAATCATTTTGAGAAAAGTGTTTTCCTTTATACACAAGTCAGACAGTAAGGACTGAACATGAGAAACCAATCATACTGCACCTAAATGATGTAAGTAGGAGTAGTAGTAAGATTGCACATATACAGAGTCAAACAAAGATCTTACTTGAATGTCCTACCAACATGAAACATGTTACCACTCCCTGGCATGTTCATATGTTGAAAATGCTTCCTTTGGTGAACAAGATTTGCAGTCTTAAAAAAAATGTGTACCTGTCTAAAATGTTCTGTAGCTAAAGAAACATTTATAATCTCACAGCTAAGACTGCAAAAAAAATAACACAGATGAAATCACTTACATTTCTTCATCATTTATATTACAAGTATATGTTAAACCAAGTTAAAATCAATCAGTCATAAGTTAAAATTAATCTGTCACAACCATTGCATATAAAATGACTTGCTCTTTAACTAGAAAATTCCAAGAAAATATTGGAATACCAATAAAAAAGAAGGCTAATTGAAAATATATTTCAATATTTTGCTTTTAAGAAAGAAATAAGTTAAAGTGATTTTCATCAGAAAGTAATACAAGTAGGAACTAAAGCATTAAATTTTAAACAACAGCAAATACAATAGTTAAGATGTCAGAGGGTGGGGAGCTTCAGTATAGTAGAGTTTAGTTCTCATAGCATTAGTGTTCTTAATTAGATACTTCAAATTAAATTGTATTTCTTTAATAGAATATCCAACTCAAATGCAGTTAAGCAGTGCAACTAAAACGTGAGGATCAACTTCCCACTCCTATAAGATAAAAAAATCCATTATGTAACACAAAATGAAGAGACATAATTTATACTTTTTTTTTTTTTTTAACACGTTCAGTATGAAACTAATTTTGAAAAAGGAATCAATTTACTATGCAGTCACTATTTTTTGTAGGCTATACAGCGGTGTTGCAGTGTCTCTGTACAGATATAATGAAATTACATAATACTTGCTGATTTTGGAATTTAAGAACATGCACAACTAATGTGTGATTACACTGGTTTATTTATTTTTTCATCAGCAGATAGTGATTTCATTGGCAATAACTCAGGGCGATAACTCAAGATATCACTGGCTGCTGCCACAGAATTTGATGCTGCCCTGATCTTGGCTGCTTATTATTAAACCAAAGTTATTGTTAGGGCAAATTTGTTATTTTACCCAATAAATCCAATATTTGTTACAGGTTGCTCAGAACTGCATGTCCTGTGCTTTGTATTTTAACGTTTTCCATGTGTTTAAAAGACTTGACACTCTGTATGTCACTGCAATAGGCTGTATTATGGCTGCAAAATGAATTCCATATCTATTTGTACCTCTTCCAAAGTAAGAAGAGCACTTCTTAGAAAAGGACTTAAGACAGTACTATACATTTAATAATAATACCATAATTCACAAAACCAAAAAGACCCAACCCACCTATCTCCCACACCACTCTATCCCAACAATTCATTTATAAAATAATCAAACCCACAGTGTTCAAAAATTGTCATTACAATGAAAAAATTATTTAGAAAAGAATAAGCTATAAACAACAGGCAGATTTGAAGATAAGCGCACTGAAAAATTGCAAACATGAAAACAAAAAAAATTAAGCATTGCTGCCAGTAAAGCCATCTGCAATTAAAATTGATTGTAACTATATTTTGCCCCTAACCTTTTAAACTGCATATTTACCCTCCCAAACCTTCAAAGGCAGTAGTTTTAGCTATTTCCACTTTAAACTGAAGCTCAGACACACTTCAGTTCATGAATGAACAGCAGGTGGCTGAGCTGGAGCACTACAGTAGGCAAAGCAGGGCATGGATGGAGACAGAGGCCTAGAGCAGGAAAAAGCCTTGGGTTAGCGACATTCAATCTCATGGAAGATTGGTTAATAAAGCAAGCTCAGGTGCTCAGCAAGGCAACCAATCAACCATTGTTCTGTAACAGCAGAAATGAAAAAGCAAATGCACCTTCATGGTGAACTGCTTACATTTTTTGTTTTGAAAACAGTGGGTTTTCAGTTTAATTTTCTACAAGTGAACAAACTTGCTATACACAATGCAACCCATGTACATGATTTACAGATGTAGCATGTTTCATCTGTAAACCTGGGGTAACCTAATTTGCTTATTTCCTAAAAAATCTCTTTTGATAATGCTGTTGGACAGGATACAATTGCTATATGAGGACTACAGGCACTGATAATTTACTGTGACTGTATAGTACCCAAAGCATGTAACACAAGTAGCTAGAAGCTGCAGAAAACTATATCCAGTATTTTTTTAAAAATACTTCAGTATTTGAAGAGATTTTAATACTCAAGTATCAACCGGTAATTAGTACAAGTGAAAATATATTTAAATACGCTATAGGCAAATAGAATTGTTCAATAATACTCTTTTTCATTTTTAAATTTTCCTTATTAACAGCAGAGAGTATGTATGTATGTGAATGAAGGCAATAAAAATACAAAAAGGTTTACTTTACATTTGCTGATTGGTTTAAGTAAAAAAAATATATTAAGGAAAACACACACAAAACAATTCTGAAAAAATAAGAACGAATAAAAGATCCAGTAAGAGACGTAGAGAGTTGTATCACTGGGATCAATACCCAGGGCTTGGAAAAAATAAAACGCAAAGATGGCTTTATGTGGTGCTTAAATTAACCTGTACTGTCCTAACTTATTATGAAGTAAAACCTGTAAAAAGATTACATATTATAGATTTAGAAGACAAAAACAAGTCTGCTAATTAAAGTTTATAATGTAAAGTCTCTATCCAAATAAGTAAGTGTTTAACCATGTACTACTCCTTAGAATTATTTAATAGCCTAACGAAAGTCTTTTTTTTTTATTTTTAAGGAGTAAAAGATAATGGGTTATAATAGATGTGATAAATAACAAAAACTGATAAATACATGGATTCACTTGTATAGCAAATACACAACATAAAAGAATTACCATTATCTATAAATGGATTCATTTATATAGCAAAAAAGTAATGCAATATTTATGAAAAAACCCACTGCAAAAAAGCAAAAATGACCATGTGGTTACAGAGGGAGATAACACTGATGACCACATGAGATGGATAGGAGAGGTTCACTGAGCTTCTGTGCATACGTGCATTGCTTAGGAGACTGTGTATGCTGTAAACAGAGAAGTTATGCAAAGAAATGTTTTCTCTCTGTCTAACTAGCTTGCCCTCACCGAGTTTGTCAGAAGATGTGATAATATCAGCTGGGACGGACGAATCCAGGTCTGCGTCCATGATTCCCAGAGGGTCCAGCTGGGCTACATGATGCCCACGAATCTATCATCAATCCAAAAAGTGGTAAAGGGAGATGGGAAAACAAAGAATGACAAGATTGTGACAGAGGATGAAATTAAACAAAATGACAGAAAAGAAAAAGAGAAGAGAAAAGGGAAGGGAAGGGAAGAACACCACATTAACACAAATAAGTCAATTCTCATTATTGCAAATATATTCCTCACCCACATTCGGAGACCCAACTGTTATTGGTGCATCATCAAAATTAACACAACTAATTCCAAGAGGATCGAGTTTTGCAATGTGGTGACCCCTCACCTAGGAGTAAAGCAACAATAAACCAATTGACATTTATATATAGGGAACTACTACTATAGTCTTTGCTTATGTGTTAAGAGAATGTTTTTTTTTTTTTTTTTTAAAATCCACAGTTTAAAACCAATATGGCAAACTAAAAGACAAACATTTGTGACGAAACATAAGGTGTTAAATTAAGAGAAAGGAAAAAAAATACCACATAATTTGGTTTGATTATAGTACCATTAATATATAAATATTTCAGCATTTATATACTGTAATCTACAACTTTTTCAAAAAGGCGCCAGTTGTCCTATGACCCTGCTGTGTGTAAGCGGGTTAGGAAGATTATTGGATGTCCATTTAGGAAGTTTGGAGTTGAAAACACATAAAACAGCCCTGTTAGAGGAGCTGTGCTGAAGGACTGCAGTTTGAAGGTGGAGCTGCTAAAGAAAGTTAAAAAAAAATGTAAATACATATACAGGGGGTCCTGGGGTTACAACGTTTCGACATACAACGTTTCGAGTTTACAACGCTCACTCCCATAAAAACTTAAAAAAATTGAGACATGAGAAGGATTAAAGATAAGAATTTTTTTTACACTAATTTTTTCTGTTACTACAGTAAAGTGTACAGTACAGTGTATTTATGTCCTTTTCCTTTTTCTGAGGCTTAAATTTTGTGTTTTTATGTTCTAGATTATGATTTTGCAAATGTGTTAAGATAGGTAAGTTACTTAGGCTAGAGTGTGTTTTGACTTACACCAAAATTCGGGTTACATCACTGTTGTAGGAACAGAACTGTGTCGTAACCCGAGGTCCCCCTATACATATATGTATACATATGTATATGTATATAAAAAACAAATCCTAAAACACTGAAATTATATGATTTAAGGTATAATTATACCAAATGGCTTCAGGTAAAATGCCACCTAGCCCAATATAGGTGTTTTAAGTATTAAGAAGATGTACCTGGAGACTCATATAGAAATATCATAAAAACAAATAAATTAGCATGATTTTACTAATGTAATCAGTTTCTTTTCCTTTTGCTGAAAAGAAGACTTAAATAAAAATGGTGGCTAGTTCCCACTCACAGTTCCAACAACATTTCTGCTTCTCAAAGATCTTTATTTGAAATGAAAACATTCACTTTACAGACTGGTGGAACAAAAATATCTGTGCAACAATGCCTTTGTCTGAAACTGGGAATGGAGGCAGTTTTGTACTGTATCTCAAGACTAAATGAGGCAGGCATGGGGATTAAATGATGTACCTCTCATTATGGCTGATATCAATTTCAGTGTAAGGTACATATTCAAAACGCTTAAAGATAACTTGATACTGTAAATTAAAATAACAGATCTGTAGAAAGAATACATAATAACAGTATACATTGAATTATGCAGTGTTGAGCCGAAATCTTACAAAATAATTTAAAATATGAATAACTGCATACAAAACAAAAATAGAATCTTGTAAGACAAACAGTATCAAATAACTTTAATTTATACTATTACAATAAATCTAGACAATCAAGGATCATTGAAAAAGTATGGAAAAATATGACCCAGCACAGTAATCAAAGTTAGATCTGGGAACAACAGTAACAAAAAATGTTTAATGGGACTACTGTTTTAATATAAATAACTATTAACCTAACTGGAATAATAAATAAAATGTGAATAAGTAACATAGAATGTGACCACAAATAAAAATAGTGGTATTTTGACATCTGAATAACAGCAAAGCAGCACATTTGGTATTCTGTATTTTATAAAATAATCTGTCCTCATCTCCTTACCTAATACCTCAGATTACTAATGCATTTTATAACTTTAATAATAATATTAATACCTGAAAGTGGAACTGCTCAGATACATATTGTTTGACCCCAAGTATCCAGCACAAACCTTGCAAAAGTTTCAACATACCTGATAAGCCCTGATGAGCGACTGCACTGCTAGGTGATCTTCTACCAGTTTCTCCACATTTGGCTGGGCATGCATCATGGACTGCACCTGTGCCATGGAGGATAGGCTTGTACCAAGAGGAAGTGGGCTCTGATAAGCAGTCCCTGGTGGGGCTCCAGCATTGGCATTGCGGAAAAAAATATCCCATGACTGCAAAATGAGTGACAGACATAAGATCGTTAACTGCATTACAATTCAGAGACAGGAAAATAAAGAATGCAGCATATTATACTTCACTACAGTATATCACATTAACCAAGGTATAAATGAAGAAAAAAAAACAAAAAAACAAAGTAGGTGGTACTTCTGAGTCACTCTGTGCGTATGACATGAGCATGTCACTGCATATTTGACATAGCTATGTACTGAGCATTTAAATAAAAAACAAAGGAGATGAATGCACTGCATATTAACAACCTGTGCCTACTACCTACCATGTAGTGCTAATAATAAAATTAATAAAAGATCTAAGAATGGCTGGAAAAGTGGAAAAGGCACAATAAGGCTGTTGTCTAATAATGCATTTCTATACTGGCAAATATAGCCTAAGTTTGTCAAATTAGCCAAAAAAATAAGGTTTGAATATCCAAATTAAAAATGGCTAAATATTCAAATATATTCAAACTACAGGGAGTGCAGAATTACTAGGCAAATGAGTATTTTGTCCACATCATCCTCTTTATGCATGTTGTCTTACTCCAAGCTGTATAGGCTCGAAAGCCTACTACCAATTAAGCATATTAGGTGATGTGCATCTCTGTAATGAGAAGGGGTGTGGTCTAATGACATCAACACCCTATATCAGGTGTGCATAATTATTAGGCAACTTCCTTTCCTTTGGCAAAATGGGTCAAAAGAAGGACTTGACAGGCTCAGAAAAGTCAAAAATAGTAAGATATCTTGCAGAGGGATGCAGCACTCTTAAAATTGCAAAGCTTCTGAAGCGTGATCATCGAACAATCAAGCGTTTCATTCAAAATAGTCAACAGGGTCGCAAGAAGCATGTGGAAAAACCAAGGCGCAAAATAACTGCCCATGAACTGAGAAAAGTCAAGCGTGCAGCTGCCAAGATGCCACTTGCCACCAGTTTGGCCATATTTCAGAGCTGCAACATCACTGGAGTGCCCAAAAGCACAAGGTGTGCAATACTCAGAGACATGGCCAAGGTAAGAAAGGCTGAAAGACGACCACCACTGAACAAGACACACAAGCTGAAACGTCAAGACTGGGCCAAGAAATATCTCAAGACTGATTTTTCTAAGGTTTTATGGACTGATGAAATGAGAGTGAGTCTTGATGGGCCAGATGGATGGGCCCGTGGCTGGATTGGTAAAGGGCAGAGAGCTCCAGTCCGACTCAGACGCCAGCAAGGTGGAGGTGGAGTACTGGTTTGGGCTGGTATCATCAAAGAAGAGCTTGTGGGGCCTTTTCGGGTTGAGGATGGAGTCAAGCTCAACTCCCAGTCCTACTGCCAGTTTCTGGAAGACACCTTCTTCAAGCAGTGGTACAGGAAGAAGTCTGCATCCTTCAAGAAAAACATGATTTTCATGCAGGACAATGCTCCATCACACGCGTCCAAGTACTCCACAGTGTGGCTGGCAAGAAAGGGTATAAAAGAAGAAAAACTAATGACATGGCCTCCTTGTTCACCTGATCTGAACCCCATTGAGAACCTGTGGTCCATCATCAAATGTGAGATTTACAAGGAGGGAAAACAGTACACCTCTCTGAACAGTGTCTGGGAGGCTGTGGTTGCTGCTGCACGCAATGTTGATGGTGAACAGATCAAAACACTGACAGAATCCATGGATGGCAGGCTTTTGAGTGTCCTTGCAAAGAAAGGTGGTTATATTGGTCACTGATTTGTTTTTGTTTTGTTTTTGAATGTCAGAAATGTATATTTGTGAATGTGGAGATGTTATATTGGTTTCACTGGTAAAAATAAATAATTGAAATGGGTATATATTTGTTTTTTGTTAAGTTGCCTAATAATTATGCACAGTAATAGTCACCTGCACACACAGATATCCCCCTAAAATAGCTAAAACTAAAAACAAACTAAAAACTACTTCCAAAAATATTCAGCTTTGATATTAATGAGTTTTTTGGGTTCATTGAGAACATGGTTGTTGTTCAATAATAAAATTATTCCTCAAAAATACAACTTGCCTAATAATTCTGCACTCCCTGTATATATAATATATAGTAGTTTTGTTATATGTACGTATATTCAAACTTGGAACTGTATGAGTAAGTCAGGAGTAGCAGAAAAGTATGCGAGGGTGGTACAGGAAACATAAGAACAGTCAGACTGTGGTGGGGTGAGCGGTAGGACTGACAGCATGGTTCAAGGTGAGAATGGGATTACATCAAGGATAGGCTACAAGCCCTTTCCTTTTTGCAACGGTGAAGGACTGGTTAACAGATGAGGTCACACAGGAACCTCCATGGGCTACGATGCTCAAGGATGACATTGTGATCTGTAGTGAGAGTACACAGCAGGTTGAGGTGAACCTGGAGATGTCGTATGCACTGGAAAGAGGAGGAATGAAAGTGAACAGGAGTAAGACAGAGTACAGGTGTGTAAATTAGAGGGAAGGTGGTGGAAGGATTCAAATAAGAAAAACTGGTGAAGGTAGAAAAAATTTAAATACTTGGTCAGTCAACAGTACAAAGCAACAGAGAGTGTGGCAGAAAGGAGAATAAGAAAGTGCAGGCAGGGTGGACTGGGCAGAGAAGAGGGACAGGAATGATTTGTGATAGAAGAGTATCTACAAGAGTGAAAGGGAAGGTCAATAAAAAGGTAGTGAGACCAACTATGTTAAATGGTTTGAAGATGGTGGCACTGATGAAAAGACAGGAGGCAGGGCTGGAAGTGGTGGAGTTGAAGAGCTACGATTTTTACTCAGAGTAACAGGGGTAGACAGGATTAGGAATGAGTATATTAGTTGGAAAACACAGGTATGACAGATTGGTGACAAAGTGAGAGAGGTTAGTTTGAGATGGCCTGGGTATGTGCAGAGTAGAGACGATGGGTGCATCAGGAAAAGAATGCTGAGGATGGAACCACCAGGCAGAAAATGACAGGGATAGTTGGAGACGGATGATACGCTCTGATGATCCTTAAATGGAAGCAGCTGAAAGAGGAAGGAAGAGGATTCAAATATACTCAAACTAAGGTTAATGGTCCTGAGAGTTACACATACATTTGTATGTGCTTTGTTTATATTTATTAAAAAAACTATAACTACAAGTGCTACTAAGTATTTAACTTTTACTTATTACTATTTATTTTCAATTTATTATATAAATGTTTTATAAAAACATTTTCCTTAAAATATTTACAAGTATTTAATTTCTGAAATGCATCTCTAAAAATTTTATGCACCTGGTTTTTAGTAAAATGCTCCACTTTAAATTTGTTTTTTTAGTAAACACAGTCCCAACTAATCAATTCATTACTAAAATAATCATCAGTTGCAGCCCTAATACACCCAATGTAACATTAGGTGAATTTGGTAAAGATGTTGCATTCATATTTGAACTTCAAATATATTCAACATGTCACCATTTAGGGCGGCACGGTGGCGTAGTGGTAATGCTGCTGCCTCGCAGTCAGGAGACCCCGGGTTTGCTTGTCTGCGTGGCTTTCCTCCGGGTGCTCTGGTTTCCTCCCACAGTCCAAAGACATGCAGGTTAGGTGTATTGGCAATCCTAAATTGTCCCTAGTGTGTGCTTGGTGAGTGTGTGTGTGCCCTGCGGTTGCCTGGAGCCCTGCCCAGCGCCCTGTGTTGGCTGGGATTGGCTCCGGCAGACCCCCCGTAACCCTGTAGTTAGGATATAGCGGGTTGGATAATGGATGGATATTACCATTTAAATATGCAAAATTAAAATAAAGTTTCAAATTTTTTTTACTCAACTTAACATTTGAGGTCATGGAACACTACAGGATTTTTCAACTTGCGTCCAAAACTAGCCCTCGGTTGATGTCAATTAATTGAATGTATCAGAAGTAATATAAAGCTAACTGAGCACTTTTGTGTATGCAATATTTGTTATGTTTTCACTTTGGGTTAATATTATTAGTTCACAAGTGCTCCTTACTCTTGAACATGCTACATGAGATTGCTGTATATCAGTTCTTGTATTTCTTAGTGATTGACCTTGGCTTTTGTTGGTCACTGGAGGAAAAAAAGAATTTTACAGGAAACTACATTATTTTGAATTCAAACAAGTAATTACTAGGAATAATGGGAATTTGGGATATAAATATAATTTCACACATCCTGCAAAAAATTGGGCTTCACAAAACATTGAATGCAATGCTGATCTGTATATTTGTATTGTTACAAAGTTTTGGAAGGATTAGATCAAAAGCAATATACAGTAATCCCTCCTCGATCGCGGGGGTTGCGTTCCAGAACCCCTCGTGATAGGTGAAAAATCCGCAAAGTAGAAACCATATGTTTTTGTATGGTTATTTTTATATATTTTAAGCTCTTAGAAACTCTCCCACACTGTTTATAAATATTCTCCGCACAGTTATACAGTAAACCCTCGTTTATAGCGGTTGATCCGCTCCAGACAGATAAATGAATTTCCAACAAGTATGATTCTTTATTTAAAAATCTAATATTTTCGCAGTTAGAGCATTGAAAACCTGTTTACGACCTTCTAAATACGTTTTTTAACATTATTACAGCCCTCTAGACATGAAATAACACCCTTTAGTCAAAAGTTTAAACTGTGCTCCATGACAAGACAGAGATGACAGTTCTTTCTCACAATTAAAAGAATGCAAACATATCTTCCTCTTCAAGGTGGCTTCAGGAGCGGAGAATGTCAGATAGAGAGAGTAAAGTAAACAATCAAAAATCAATAGGGCTGTTGCCCTTTTAAGTATGCAAGCACCGCGATAAAGCGGCGCAATGAAGGGATCCATGTGAAGGTAGCCTTTCAGCATTTTTTTTTTTACAGGCGCGTCCCTATCTTCTAAGCAAACAGCCACTGTGCAAACAGCCCCTCTGCTCACACCCCCTCCGTCAGGAGCAGATAATGGGGCCAATCATATGCCTCCCTGATGGTATTGCATGATGGATAAGTATCTGCCTGTATTTCTCAGAGAGAGTGAGAGAGACAGAGAAAACCAAACAATGAAAAATCAATACGGGCTGCTAGAGCTTTTAAGTGTGCGAAGCAGCGCGCGGGAAGCATATCGTATATCATTGAGGAGTTTTATTTAATATGCAATACGTGCTCTGATTGGGTAGCTTCTCAGCCATCCGCCAATAGCGTCCCTTGTATGAAATCAACTGGGCAAACAAATTGAGGAAGCATGTAACATAAATTGAAAGACCCATTGTCCGCAGAAATCCGTGAACCAGCAAAAAATCCGTGATATATATTTAGATAGGCTTACATTTAAAATCCGCGATGGAGTGAAGCCGCGAAAGTCGAAGCGCGATATAGCGAGGGATCACTGTAAATGGAATTGAGGTTTACTTTAATAACTAACTTATTATTATAACAACATTTTAAGCACTATACAGAAAAAAACAAGTGAAAAGAAATAATTTTGTTAACTTTGTACAATGTTCTAGTACTTGTATACAATGTTCTAGTACTTGAAGTGAATCCTAATCATTGGAGGCACTCGGTTTAGTTAGTATCTTGCAACTTCTTAGCTTTCATTATTACTTTTACATGACAACATATTAGCAAATTTGGGGGGTTTGGTCATAGCACTGCACTACACTAACATTTGAATAGGGAGTGGGGGCAGGGGATATAGCAGCCCACTAAAACCTACCACAACGTTCAACTCCTGTATGTGTTGCCCGTGGGGGATTCCATTACTGAGCTGTGGAAGTAATTAAAGTTACCATGGCATGTTGTTGACTCATCCTTGTGCTGCATTTTATTCTAATAAAATAATATTTTATTATTTTTATTATTATTATTGCCTAATTTTTATATATTTTTTTCTTTCTTCATCATCTTGTAAAGCACTTTGAGCTACATCATTTGTATGAAAACGTGCTACACAAATAAATGTTGTTGTTGTACATCAGACGTGAAGTGTGCTGATATGCAATACTAGCAGTTCTCGGTTTCTGCTTTGTGAATTGGACTTTAACAGCATGTTGCAGTCTGACCTCGAAAGGGACAACCCAATTCTCTGCAATACAAGCTAACCCCCAAGAACTGTTAATTTTTTAAAATGTATGTAAATGGTGATCGTGCAGACCCACTTTGACAATCACGCTCATTTCACTTAGGGGGACCATCCCACACCCCCGTTCAGATGACAGATCACAGTAAATTTACCCCCTCGTCACAGGTAACTTCATAACCCAGCCACAGTTGATGCACAAACCAGTGTGTTTCCTCATGCCGGTCCCAAGCAAGGATAAATGGGGAGGATTATGTCAGGAAGGCCATCCGGAAAAAAAATTTGCCAGATCAATATACGGACAATGATACAGATTTCCATACTGGATGAGTCGAGGCCCAGGTTAACAATGGCCACCAATAGTACTGTTAGCCAACAGGGTGGTGGTGGAAATTGGGCTACTGTTGGCCAAAGAAGAAGAACAGGGGGGGAGGAGGAAGGTAAAGAGAGTGAAACTGAGGGTAGGAACTTTGAATGTTGGCAGTATAACTGGTAAGGGGAGAGTGTTAGCTGATGTAATGTAGGGAAGGAAGGTTGATATACTGTATTGTGCATGCAAGAGATTAAATGGAAGGGTAATAAGGCCAGGCCAGATCGGAGGTGGATTCAAATTGTTCTATCAGGGTGTAGATGGGAAGAGTAATGGGGTAGGGGTTATTCTGAAGGAACAGTATGTCAAGCGTGTTTTGGAGGTGAAAAGAGGATTATGAAGCTGGAAATTGAAGGTGTGATGATGAATGTTGTTAGTGTGTATGCCCTGCAAGTTGTGTGTGAAATGGATGAGAAAGAAGACTTCTGGAGTAAGTTGGATAAAGTGATGGACAGTGTACGCAAGGGACAGAGAGTGGTGATTGGAGCGGATTTCAATGGACATGTTGGTGAAGGGAACAGAGGGGATGAGGAGGTGATGGATGGGTAGGTATAGTGTCAAGGAGGGGAATGAAGAAAGTCAGACAGAGGATTTTGCGAAAAGGATGGACATGGCTGAGGTGAATATGTATTTTAGGAAGAGGGAGGAACACAGGGTGACGTACAAGAGTGGAGGAAGATGCACACAGATAGATTATATCCTATGAAGGAGGGTTAATCTGAAGGAGATTGAAGACTGCAAAGTGGTGGCAGGGGAAAGTGTAGTTAGGCAACACAGGATGGTGGTCTGTAGAATGATGTTGGAGATAAAGAAGAGGAGGAGAGTGAGGGCAGAGCCAAGAATCAAATGGTGGAAGTTGAAAAAGAAAGACATCAAAGGTTGAGTTCAGGGAGGAGATAAGTCAGGCACTGGGTGGTAGTGAAGAGCTGCCAGATAGCTCGGCAACTACAGCAGAAGTAGTAAGGGTGACAGAAAGAAGGGTGCTTGGCGTGACATCTGGACACAGGAAGAAGGGGAAGGAAACCTGGTGGTGGTATGGGGAAATACAGGAGAGTATACAGAGGAAGAGGTTGGCGAAGAAGTGGGATAGTCCAAGAGATGCAGACAAGAGTACAAAGAGATAAGGTGTAAGGTGAAGAGAGAGGTGGTGAAGGCTAAAGAAAAGGCGTATGAGTAGTTGTATAAGAGGCTGGATACTAAGGAGGGAGAAAGGGACATGGCTAGACAGAGGGACCAAGCTGAGAAAGATGTGTAGCAGGTTAGGGTTAAAAAGGATAAATATGGAAACATACAAGTGAGGAGGGTGTGTTGAGCAGATGGAAAGACTACTTTGAGAGGCGGATGAATGAAGTTAATGAGAGAGAAGGTTGGATGATCTGGCGATAGTGAATTAGGAAGTGCAATGGATTAGCAAGGAGGAAGTAAGGACAGCTATGAAGAGGATGAAAAATGGAAAGGCCATTGATCCAGATGACATAAATATGGATACATGGAGGTGTTTAGGAGAGATGGTAATGGAGTTTTAACCAGATTGTTTAATGGAATCTTGGAAAGTGATAGGATGCCTGAGGAGTGGAGAAGAAGTGTACTGGTACTGATATTTAAGAGTAAGGGGGATGTGCAGAGAAGCAGTAACTACAGGGGGATAAAACTGATGAGCCACAGCATGAAGTTATGGGAAAGAGTAGTGGAAGCTAGTTTAAGAAGTGAGGTAATGATTAGTGAGCAGCAGTATGGTTTCATGCCAGGAAACAGCACCACAGATACAATGTTTGCTCTGAGGGTGTTGATGGAGAAGTATAGAGAAGGCCAGAAGGAGTTGCATTGCATCTTTGTGGACCTGGAGAAAGCATATGACGGGGTGCCTCGAGAGGAGCTGTGGTATTGTATGAGAAAGTCAGGAGTGGTACAGAAGTATAAAAGAGTTGTACAGGATATGTACAAGGAAAGTGTGACAGTGGTGAGGTCTGCAGTAGGAGTGACAAACGCATTCAACTTGGAGGTGGAATTACATCAGGGATCGGCTCTGAGCCCTTTCTTACTTGCAATGGTGATGGACAAGCTGACAAACGAGATTAGACAGGAGTACCTGTAGACTATGTTTACTGATGATACTGTGATCTGTACCGAGAGTAGGGAGCAGGTTATAGTGACCTTGGAGAGAGATATGCTCTACAGAGGAGAGGAATGAAGGTATGAAGGTCAGTAGGAACAAGACAGAATACATGTGTGTGAATGAGAGGGAGGTCAGTGGAATGGTGAGGATGCAGGGAGTAGAGCTGGTGAAGGTGGAGGACTTTAAATACTTGGGATCAATAGTACAGAGTAACGAGGATTGTAGAAGAGAGGTAAAAAAGACTGCCTACAGGATGGAATGGGTGGAAAAGAGTGTCAGGAGTGATTTGTGACAGATGGGTATCACAAAGAGTGAAAGGGAAGATCTACAGGATAATAGTGAGAACAGCGATTTTATATGGGTTGGAGAAGGTGCCACTGACCAAAAAACAGGAGTAAGAGTTAAAGATGTTAAGATTTGCACTGGGTATGACGTGGATGAACAGGATTAGAAATGAGTACATTAGAGGGTCAGCTCAGGTTGGACGGTTTGGAGACAAACTCAGAGAGGAGATATTGCATTGGTTTAGACATGTGCAGAGGAGAGATGCTGGGTACACTGGGAAAAGGATGCTAATGATAGAGATGCCTGGCAAAAGGAAAAGTGGAAGGCCTACCAGAAAGTTTACGGATGTGGAGAGAGAGAGAGAGGACATGCAGGTGATGGGTGTAACAGAACAAGTTACAGAGGACAGAAAGATATGGAAAAAGATGATCTGCTGTGGCAACTCCTAACAGGAACAGACAAAAGAATATGATGATCACAGATAACTTCATGTTTGGGATAAAAGCGGTAGTTGTCTCACTGATGATGAACAAAAAAAAAAATTGAACTGAATTGCAAGAATAAATTATTTAGAACACAAAACGCAGCATCAACAGCTCCTAATTTATGGGAGCCTCTACTGAAAATTCCCCTCCCCCAGACAGTGGAAACATCTTAAAATGTAATGTGTGTTTACAACAAATGGATGCAAAGAAATGAAAGTCTCTGCCGGAGTAGAAAACTATATATATCTCAGTAAAATATTCCAGTACTGTGCAGATAGAACAAAGCAGTGAGTGCAGCAGTGAATTTCACTGCACATCAACTACAAATGAAAGGCTTATCCCGCATTCTGAGTCTAGTGTGAAGTCAGGAGCGGATTGGAAAAGCAAAGTTCAAGAAAAATTTACTTCATTTGGCTTTTGTACAATGAAGATGAAGAAGTGATGATGTGCAAGTACTGCTGCAGAAAGCCTAATTTAGAAAGTAAAACAGGTTTTGACACTGGCTCACATTGTTTCAGACATGAAAGTCTAATAGCAGTCTTCAGAACAAACAACATGAAGTATGCCATGACAACATGTTGGCTGCAAGCGAATGTGCCAAAGAATATGCAGTGGTAAAAAGTTTCCAGACTCAAAAAAAAAGAATGACGATGCAAAAAAGATATGAACCTTCAGTAAAATAATTACAACACAATACATAGCAAAGGGATAACTGACTTTTCACAAAAATGAAACCACTTATTTTGCTGCAAAAGAAAAACGGTCTGGACATTTCCGCAACATACAACAATGATGTTCATTTGGCTGAACTAATTTCAAACAGTGATGCAGACTTAATGGAAAAAGCAGCTAGTAAAATGAACACAAATACATATCAGTCATAGCTGATAGTTCAAAAATGAGTAAAAGTGAAGCCATCTACGTCAGATATTTGATGCACTGCCATTAAACCAAACTTCTCTATCACAGAATTATCATATGCTCATAATGATGGTGTGACTGACTGCATTCATTCATCAACGGCAAACTTTAGATTAAATAAATGGGAAAAGGTTTCTGCGCTGTGGCCGCTAATGTGAACATGGGACAAACAGCTATTGTTGCAAAATTGAGAGTGGACTATCCCATACTGATTGACATTCACTGTATGGCTCATAGCCTAGAACTGGCATTTCTTGGGCATCTTGAAAAAGATCCAAATTTTGAGTCTTATGAATTACACCCTGTACTTGAATTGGAAGATCTTCCATTTCGGCACAAAGACCCACAGAAAACTGAAGACAGTTTGTGAAGAAGTTGAAGCTAGGTTCTACAAACCAAAGTCTCACATCAAACACATTAGGGCTCTCCAGGTCTTTCAGAGAGTAGAGGGTGATCTTGTGAGCCAAGCTGGGTAGTATGCAGCTGTTGCCATTGACATGGAGAACTGGGTAGATAACAGTTGCAATGCTGATATTGCTGGTAAAGGGGAAAAGGTCTCCAAAACTGTGAAGAACATGAAGTTATAATTAAACTTTATCATTTCCTGGGTACTAATAAGTCAGATGAAGCAGAAAGCTAACCTCATCCTACCTAGTGCTGTGTCTGCAATTGAGAGCTGTTTGACCAGTCTTAAAGACATGGGAAACTGACCCTCTCCCAGATGGTATGCTGGATACTTTCATCACACAGTGTCTGGAAAAACAATTCCTGATGTTCCTACGACAGTTTTTCAGGGCATTGACTTATTATGAGCACAAGGCAGCCTGACAGACATTAAACTACATATTGAAAGTTCATGTACAGCTTGTGAAAAACACCTTCATGCCAAGTTTATTAACTCCAAGCAGGTTGTCAAAGACCAAACCATATAAGCTGTGATGTCATCATTGACAATTATGAATGCTCTAGTCAGGTTTTTTTAAGGCCACTAACGATCACCAATTTTATGTTAATTGGTCGGTCAATTCCACTACCGATTGTTATTTTTTCCTTTGTCCCTTTAAAAAACGTTTTACACTAGTCTCCTGCATAACCAGACAAAGAGAAGTGTTATGCCCTACAATAAAGTGCATTTCTATAATTAAACTATAGACCACTGGTATTAATTATTAATTTTGATTAAATTCTGTAGGCTTATTGTTCAGTGACCATAAAATATTAAAACAAATAAAAATCAATATTTTAACTAATCAAACATGTACAAAAATAGTTATCTGTAATACATATGGCATAAAAGAAAACAAAACACTTCACATTAATTACCAGTTGTCCTACTGTTTACAAAAAAAACAATGTACCCACCTGAAACAAGGCTTAAATAAAAAAATATATAGTTTTCATCATTTCTCCAACAACAAATATATGTGTTATATATTCTCACACAATCAACTAATTGATATCAGCAATTAAACACTGCTTAAATGTAAATACAATCGTGCAAAACGTTTTGAGAATGACAAGTATCGGTTTTCACAAAGTTTGCTGCTTCATTGTTTTTGTTAGATGTTTCTATGGTATAATGAAGTATAATTACAAGCATTTCGTAAGTTTCAAAGGCTTTTATTGACAATTTCATTAGGTTTATGTAAAGAGTCAATATTTGCAGTGTTGGCCCTTCTTTCTTTTTCAAGACCTCTGCAAATCACCCAGGCAAATCCTGACTGATGGAAGCCCACTGCTGCATAATCAATTCTTGAAGTTTATCACAATTTGAGGGTTTTTGTTTGTCCACCTGCCTCGTGAGGATTGACCACAAGTTCTCAATGGGATTAAGGTCAGGGGAGTTTCCTGGCCATGGACCCATAATTTTGGTGTTTTTTCCCCGAGCCACTTTGTTATCACTTTTGCCTTAAGGCCCCGTGCTCCATCATGCTGGAAAAGGCATTGTTCGTCACCAAACTGTTCTCGGATGGTTGGGAGAAGTTGCTCTCGGAGGATGTTTTGGCTCCATTCTTTATTCATGGTTGTGTTCTTAGGCAAAACTGTGACTGAGCCCGCTCCCTTGGCTGAGAAGCAACCCCATACACGAAAGGCCTGAGGATACTTTACTGTTGGCATGACACAGGACTGATGGTAGCACTCACCTTTTCTTCTCCGGACAATCTTTTTTCCAGATGCCCCCAAACAATCGGAAAGGAGATTCATCAGAGAAAATAACTTTATCCCAGTCCTCAGCAGTCCAATCCCTGTACCTTTTGCAGGATATCAGTCTCTCCCTGATGTTTTTCTTGAAGAGACGTGGCTTCTTTGCTGTTCTTCATGACACCAGGCCATCCTCCAAAAGTCTTCGCCTCACTGTGTGTGCAGATGCACTTACACCTACCTGCTCTGCATTCCTGAGCGAGCTCTGCACTGGTGGTGCCCCGATCCTGCGGCTGAATCAACATTAGGAGATGGTCCTGGCACTTGCTGGACTTTCTTGGGCGCCCTGAAGCCTTCTTCACAATAATTGAACCTCTCTCCCTGAAGTTCTTTTATGGCAAAGAGGGATTTTGCAAATACCTGCAATTCATCTAATCCCTCTTTATAACATTCTGGAGTATATGCAAATTGCCATCATAAAAACTGAGGCAGCAAACTTTGTGAAAAATTAATCTGTGTCATTCTCAAAACTTTTGGCCACGACTGCACTTATAGGTTTAAATCAACTGAAATTATTAATTGCACTACAGTTTTTTTGCTGTTAACATATACGTTTACTATTTGTATATGGATGTGTTTTTTTCTTCAGTGTATCAGCTAGATATTCGTAATTCTTGAGGAGCAATTATAAAATATCTTACCATTTTAATTATGTAATACTTGTTTCTTATCAAAACGTATGCTGTATGACACACAGCAACAAATAGTAAACACAGTGCAAATCTTAAAAAAAAAAAAAAAAGCCTTTTGTTCACTAAGCAGCAATTTCAAATTCATCATTATCTTCTTTTTTTCTAATTTAAAGTGTAAACTTTTGTATTTTAAGCAAGCTCGCTGTCCAGACTCCAGTGGTATGTTTTAATAGTAATGACAAAATAAAAAGGTCTGATTTCCTTAAAGTAGCTTATTGAGCCTTTTGTCTATTGGCAGAGGACAACATTTTGGATTACTATTTTTTTAGTTTATTACTCCATTTTCTTTAATGTAAAGGCTAAAAGTCCAATTGCCTCTCGTTCACGGGTTACACTGCAGAAGTCTATTGTGCTGGGTCTACTGTAACACCTTACGTAAAGCTGCACTGCAACTAAATTACAGTAAAGCTTAAAAAAGCAGGAGTTGAAAATATTGGTTTTTGCGATTGCCATTTTTACTAATCACCAATAGTCTTTATTTATTGAAAATCAGCTGATTCCGATTGGCGGCCAACTGATTTGAGCATCGCTATTGACAATATTCATTTCATTACAGGTGGCCTGAAGACAGGAGAGAATTTTAACTGCTATATGGCAACAGACAGCTGAAGGTCCTAACTAAATGATTCAGAGAAAAGCTGTCTCAAGCTGGGTGTCAGTTTGAAGAAATATCTGTTGGATACACTTGAAGAAGCCAGTGTCTAATGACCTTCATGGCAAGTCCTACTTGGACCTGTACCAGACACTACTGCTAAAAGCACTCTATAAAGATGCAAAACATTCTACATCTTGTCCATATTCTACTTGTCTTACAAATCATCTGTGCCAACTGTCATTTTTTTTCCTATTTTAGTATTACATTTACATAGAGATGAGCAGTAATTAAAAGGCTGTTAAAATTTAGGATAATAAAGAATTTTCATTACATGTTTAATTTTGAACAGTTGGTTTTTTGGACTTCTGAGTACATAAGTCCTATTGAGAGTTTAGTTAATTTAATTTTTTGAAAACTGTGTTTTTGTTAAGGAAATTTTGAATACAGATTGCATGTGCGTTAATAATACATCTTATTGTAAACTAATATTTTGTTTAATCAATCTATATCATAGAGACAGATACACAAAAACCTTGATTATCCGTCAGTCTCCATTAACCGTGAGGGCCAAAAAAAAAAAAAAAAATTGCACATGCCAGTGTCTACCTAATATTGTACTACTGCTGCTGCTGCTGCTGCATAGTACACAGTAAGCTCTGCACACTGGAACAACTTTCCCTTGTGCTAATGCACAATGTACTTCCCCTGATCCCCAGTGTCAGTTACATACCTTCAGTTTTAATAGCGTTTCGAAACTTTTCTCTTTTGTTATAATTAATCTACTATACATTGTTACAGCTGATAAACTTGTACAGGTGGTGCTGGAATTGTCAAAAAAAACTGAAATTATTAACCATTTACAAAATGGCGAAAATGTTTCCAGTATTGCTTCAGTTTACAGAGGAGGAAGAACAGCGAACGATATAAAGTGTGATGCAAGTGAAAAATGTGTGGAAAATGGAAACCACTGACAGCAATGTTATTCTGTATTAATGTTAATGTTATTCTGTACTGTTATTTTCTTTTTTAAATCCTGTTATATTTTATTAATATATTGTGATGTGCTATATGGGAGCAGAAAGGGTGGAACGAATGCTGTAAGTGATGGGACTGGGTGAAGGGCTTCTGTTCTGTAAGGATTGTACACACCTCTTGTGAGATGAGTGACAGGAGAAATTAGGAGAAAAAGGAAGGTGCAGGGTAAAGAAGTTTTGAGTAGGGAGTCAGAAGACAATAAGCAGGAGTGCTTGCAATATAGAGAAAAAAAGAATGTAAGGGACAGGAGATAAACTGATTGGTAGGGAAAGTTTTCTTTTATTGTTTTGGAGGCGTGCTCCATAACCCAGATAGCAGCGTATAAGACAGGGCACCTTTTGATATGGAACAAAGACTCCAAGTAAAACAAAGAAAATTCCAGTACCTCTGAGTTGTATTTGCTTATGACACTGGTCGTTACAATATTATATTAATTAATTAATTTAGTTAAAACTATATGGTATCTTGTTAAGTTTGTTTTGTTAATAAATACGACCCTTCACTAAACTAATCTACTGCCTATCATTTTTGAAATAGCTGTTCTGTTATCTGTCTTTTCTCTTATTCTTCATGGCCTGACCCCAGACAGATAATCAAGGTTTTACTGTACTCTTTAAAAACTGAAACAGTCAACATGAAGTTCAATATAGTGATAAATGTGGAATCGCATCAATATAGAAAAAATATATAGTTTTTAGCTATATTACCCAGCTCTATACATAATGGTCAAAAGGTTGCCAAGTAACGTTAAAATGTTACTAGCCAGTGGCGAGTCGGTCTTTGGTGTCACCAGAGATAGCTGCCACATGGAGATGCTGAAATTTATAAAGTGACAGAACAAAATCAGACAGTGATTTTCAGTAAATAAAAAGAATAACTTTTTACTGTTTGACATTTATTCAAATCCACTACATATTAAGTCTGTGTTAATTTTTGCATTTCATGGCAACTCTTTTTCTATCACCTTTTTGCTTTGGATGAGTCAATTTTAAAATTACCTTAATAATATGAACAAATACTACTATTGGTGATGTACTGTACTACCCCCGAAACGCAGATATATTGTGCCTATGTGTTTAAAAACTCAGATTCAACTGTATGATTATATTGGTGGATGTCATCCATTTCAGTTCTTTTGCATTTGAGGACCTGCGGTCCACATGTTACACTAATTATTAAACAAATGAATGAACAAAGCAAAAGTAGGCAAAATTTTGGAGATGATGTTTTCAAATCATCTATCTAAAATCATATACTGCAACCCATCACTAAAGCAGAGATTTCTGTGAGCTATGAAAGGAAAGAAGAAAAAATAAAAAAACAACTAGCTGGCACTTTCAGTTTAAATGACTTGAAAAGAACAGCTTTAGCAAGTTTGACAACACTAGGGATAAAATGTTACACAACATTTGTCCAAGTAAAAGTATGACAAATCCTTTCATGTAGAGATTTAAAAAAATTTAACTTCTGCTGTCGACATGAAAGCTAAAGATAGTCAAAATTCCCTAATGGAGACAGACAATTAAAAGAATATTGAGATTATGTCAAAGTGCTATAAATGACAGCAACAAAGCTATCATGAAAGCATTTCAAACTGTCTATTTTATGGCGAGAGAAGATATTCCTCATTTAAAGTAAAAATGATTTTTGAAATATGTTTTTTTCAAGTAGTGGTGTGCCAGGAACACTCTCCCTACTGGAGGTACTGCTTGAAACCGACCACTGTAATATTTAAGATGCATTATGCACTTATTTTAAAACGTAGGAGTGCAAGGTTAGATCTGTGCTTGCTTATATGAAAACAGTCATCACTGTCAAAAGAAAGTCGTGTCTATACATCTGTCCTGTAAA
Source organism: Polypterus bichir lapradei (assembly GCA_026402145.1). Taxonomy (NCBI): domain Eukaryota; kingdom Metazoa; phylum Chordata; class Cladistia; order Polypteriformes; family Polypteridae; genus Polypterus; species Polypterus bichir. The sequence goes on from JANRMT010062796.1 coordinate 75,641,398, forward strand.
GGGAATAAGGGCAGAATTTATCTTCCTGACAGAAAAACACTGAGCTAATATTTGGGAAGGCAGAGACAATGCTCCAAGAAATTAAGGGGTATTCTGAATGAGAAGAATGCACTTATTGGAAAAGTAACTGGGTTTGGAACTAGTGACATAGCATTGGTAAGTCAATTTTAAATCTAGTAATTCATCCACAGAGTAATGGCAAATCCACATCATCAACAATATGTAAAGTACGGTGATGTGCTGCATGTTAATTAGCACATGTAAGTAAGAATTTCACTGTGCTATGTACAAGTGATAATGCTGACCCTGTAAATTTCATTTTGCAGAGTGATTCTGTTGACAATAGCATTGGCGATGCATCCGATACCATTTTTCTCAGACTAAGTATGACTACTGATACTAATATTTTAGTATTTGCCGATGCTGATACCACCATAGTGAGACTAAAGGCTGGAAGATAGTGTTTGTTTATTATGACTATCAACAGTCAAGTTTACCATTAACATCAAATATAAGAATGATCACTTAGAATAAAATTTAAAATTAAACAAATAACTTTAATACATTACCTAGAATTGATTACAGCACATTTTTTAAATGGCTCAAGTTTTACAGAAAAATAATTAAGTTACATACATACAAATAATATATGTAAATCAAACCCACATTGTTCCAAGTCTAACAACATAGGATATAATAGTACAAAAGAGTGTTCACAGGATTTTGACTAAACATAATAACATTTCTCTTACTGTTGTCCAATATTTTTGTGATATCTAGTTCAGTCATATAAAGCCGTACTGGCCAAAAGTCACTGAAGTATCACCTGATACTGTATAGGTCTAGGACTCTTTTAGGAAGTGGCAGATTCCTTTTGATGAACAGAAGCATCTCTGCATTTTAAGTATGCAGTAAATAATCTCTCACTCTCTACATTACTGCATAGGGCTGAAAGGTGACTTTGAGAGTCTGATCCTGGACTATATAAGTCTTCTTGTGAAAGATCATTTGGACCCACTGAAGGTTGTCTATACGGCAAAGACTACAGTGAAAGATGCAATTATCTATCAATTGAAAAAGGCTTATTCCCATCTGGACAAAGCTAGCGGCAATGTGAGGATTATGTTTTTTCAGTTTCTCCAGTGACTTCAATACCATCCAGTCACCCCTGTTAAGGGGTAAGCTCAAGGATTATTCAAGTGGATGAGCCTATGTTGTACTAGATGATAAACTATTGAACAGACTACAGTTTGTATGGCTCAAATACTGTGTCTTTGATTTAGATGTGTACAGTGCATCCGGAAAGTATTCACAGCGCATCACTTTTTCCACATTTTGTTATGTTACAGCCTTATTCCAAAATGGATTAAATTCATTTTTTTCCTCAGAATTCTACACACAACACCCCATGATGACAACGTGAAAAAAGTTTACTTGAGATTTTTGCAAGTTTATTAAAAATAAAATAACTGAGAAAGCACAAGTACATAAGTATTCACAGTCTTTGCCGTGAAGCTCAAAATTGAGCGGAGGTGCATCCTGTTTCCCCTGATCTTCCTTGAGATGTTTCTGCAGCTTAACTAGAGTCCACCTGTGGTAAATTTAGTTGATTGGACATGATTTGGAAAGGCACACACCTATGTATATGAGGTCCCACAGTTGACAGTTCATGTCAGAGCACAAACCAAGCATGAAGTCAAAGGAATTGTCTGTAGACCTCCAAGACAGGATTGTCTCGAGGCACAAATCTGGGGAAGGTTACAGAAAAATTTCTGCTGCTTTGAAGGTCCCAATAAGCACATTGGCCTCCATCATCCGTAAGTGGAAGAAGTTCGAAACCACCAGGACTCTTCCTAAAGCTGGCCGGCCATCTAAACTGAGCGATCGGGGGAGAAGGGCCTTAGTCAGGGAGGTGACCAAGAACCCGATGGTCACTCTGTCAGAGCTCCAGAGGTCCACTGTTGAGAGAGGAGAACCTTCCAGAAGGACAACCATCTCTGTAGCAATCCACCAATCAGGCCTGTATGGAAGAGTGGCCAGACGGAAGCCACTCCCTAGTAAAAGGCACATGGCAGCCCGCCTGGAGTTTGCCAAAAGGCACCTGAAGGACTCTCAGACCATGAGAAACAAAATTCTCTGGTCTGATGAGACAAAGATTGAACTCTTTGGTGTGAATGCCAGGCATCACATTTGGAGGAAACCAGGCACCGTTCATCACCAGGCCAATACCATCCCTACAGTGAAGCATGATGGTGGCAGCATCATGCTGTGGGGATGTTTTTCGGCGGCAGGAACTGGGAGACTAGTCAGGATAAAGGGAAAGATGACTGCAGCAATGTACAGAGACATCCTGGATGAAAACCTGCTCCAGAGCGCTGTTGACCGTAGACTGGGGCGACGGTTCATCTTTCAGTAGGACAACGACCCTAAGCACACAGCTAAGATATCAAAGGAGTGGCTTCAGGACAACTCTGTGAATGTCCTTGAGTGGCCCAGCCAAAACCCAGACTTGAATCTGATTGAACATCTCTGGAGAGATCTTAAAATGGCTGTGCACCGACACTTCCCATCCAACCTGATGGAGCTTGACAGGTGCTGCAAAGAGGAATGAGCGAAACTGGCCAAGGATAGGTGTGCTAAGCTTGTGGCATCATATTCAAAAAGACTTGAGACTGTAATTGCTGCTAAAGGTGCATCGGCAAAGTATTGAGCATGTACAAAATACTTATGTACATGCGATTTCTCAGTTTTTTTTATTTTTAATAAATTTGCAAAAACCTCATGTAAACTTTTTTTCACGTTGTCATTATGGGGTGTTGTGTGTAGAATTCTGAGGAAAAAAATGAATTTAATCCATTTTGGAATAAGGCTGTAACATAACAAAATGTGGAAAAAATGATGCACTGCGAATACTTTCCAGAGGCACTGTACATCCATAAGGAAAAGTCCTGCCTCAATTTCTCTTCACCCTGTACACCTCAAACTATTAGTATAAAACCAAGTTATTTCACTTACAGAAATTCTCTGATGTTTCTGCACTAATAGAGGGTACTGACAAGGTGGAAAACTTCCTGGTGCAGAAAACATTGTTTTTATTGATGTAAGATGCAAAGAAATGGTTATTGGCTTTTGCCACACAGAAGATCCTCTATGCCTGGTCACTATTCAAGGAGTGGATGTGGTGCACTACAAGATCTTGGGTGACCACATCAATGACAGGCTGGATTGGTATCGTAACACGTAGGAGCTATATAAGAAAGGACAGAGCAGACTTAATTTTCTTAGAAGACTGCACTCCCATAATGTGGACAGTGACATTCTTTATATGTTCTATTACTCTGTGATGACAAATTTTCTGCGTTGAGGTGCGCTGGGCTGTCAGCGTGATTTCAAGGGAGGTGCACCAAATCATCAAACCAATTAAAAAGCATGCTTAGTTATTGGATGCACTCTTGACTGTTTTAGGTACTTTCAAAGGAGTGGATGGAAACAAAACTGAGGGCCATTATGAACAATGATGCACATCTTAGCTCTGACAGGCTAACACTGAGGACTTTCACCCAACGAATCATTCAGAAAAGTGTGTCAAGAAACACTAGGGCTCCTTTATACAGTATCAATTGCAGTCTTTATAATGCCTCAGTGTAACTACTCTTCATAAGTCAAGTTTTCTTTTTATTTTTCTGACTTTTAGTCATGCTGGTGTGTATTTGAGATGGGATTTGTTGTTTGCCATAATACAATATTTGTTTATTTTATGTAAAAAGCCAAATTTCCACCTGGGGACAAAAAAGTGTCATTTACCAATCCGATAGCCTAAAGAACAGCAGAGACAACTAGGCTGAAGGTAGAGACTTGGTCATTATTGACAGTAGACACTGCATCACTCCTTGCCAGGCCCTTATTACAAATCAAGCAGTAGAGAGGGAGAGTACCTTACTTGAAATGTCTCAACGATTTTGAACTGTTTAAATGTGTTCTCGTAATAGATATTTTTAAAAATATTTTGAGATAACTGATTTTGGGCAAGTTTAATTTTACACATGGTTAGTTTTACTTGTCAAAATATGGCCAACATGTGAAACAGGATTAAAATGTTAATTTAATGCAATAAAAATAATTTTCAGATCTACCCTTTATTACTCAGTCAGAAGCATGTCTACACTCCAATACTCACCAACAATCCAAGCATGCCATGTACAAGGTTGGAATGTAGCTATCTACATCATCAGCAAGATTAGCAATGAGGAAATGTAATGACCAGTGATCAGAGAGAAAACAAAAACAACATGGATGATAAGTACAATGGTAACATGTATTCTTATACTGTCCAGTGAGTATGACAAGAAAGTCTCTTGGCAATTTGCTATTTTCAACAAAGGGTACCATACTTCATGTAGAGGCACTGTCACCAACTGTAAGTATTTAACTTTCCTCCCAAAAAGCTACATATCTATTTCATCCAAACAGAAAATTACCTTTTTGTTTTGACCAAATACAGAGGAGAACAGACAATGTACAATTTTAAAGAAATTGCTTTTTCAAAAACAAAGCTATTTTGTTAAGCTTTGACAAAATGCAGCAAATGCATTAGGGCTGTATCATAATACCTTGCTTTTAGAAAACGATGACATGATCAGTCAATTGTCAAATTGTTCTAATTTACTGTGTGGCACATTTGAACACGAGAGTGGAAATGACAGCATGAATTGTGGCCTTTTAATAGATAACCATATACAACACTGATGAACAGAGGCTTCAAATTCACCTCTCCAGTTGTAATTAACATGGCCACAGTTGTAAGTCCAGCCATGCATCTATTTTCTCACCAACTTCTCTCTTTTAGAGCCATGTAATACTTTAACATAAGTGAATAATCTCAGAGACATGTAGTTAGCAGGGAATACTTAATTACTGAAAATCGATACAGCAAACAATACATTTCCATGTAAATTGAAAATAACCTTTTTTGTTTGGTATATTAGGCTGATATGGTAGAACTCTTTTACTGTTTACACTTGACTTAGATTTTTCTTTTCTGTCAATTGTCTGATTAAGTCAGTGCTAAAGGTGTTGTCCTGAAGTTTGTTAATGCAGCTCTTTGTTGATAAAGTAATTTCCAAGGGGTTTTCACAATCTACATTTATATTTACTTTCAATTATTTTATTTTTACAAACTAATGTTTAATTCACAGAAAAAATATTTTGTACAGTATGTTGTACCCTAATAAGCCTTTTGGTTACATATGGGTTGAAAAAACTATATTAATTTAAAACTAAGCTCCAGGAATATAAAAATTTACATCAAATGACATGGGGTGTTGGGGTTAACATTGTGGTAATATTTTTGGTCATACTGTCCAGCTGCAACTGGCTTTATGCATGCTTCTCATGGAACATGACAAACTCAGCAAAAAAAGAAACGTCCCTTTTTCAGGACTGTGTATTTCAACAATAATGTTTTAAAAATCCAAATAACTTTACAGATCTTCATTGTAAATTGTTTAAACAATGTTTTCCATGCATGTTCAATTAACCATAATCAATTAATTAACATGCACCTGTGGAATGGTCGTTAAGACCTTAACAGCTTACAGAAAGTAGGCATTTAAGGTCACAGTTCTAAAAATGCAGGACACTAAAGAGACTTGTCTACCGACTGTGAAAAACACCCAAAGAAAGATGCCCAGGGTCCCTGCTCATCTGCGTGAACGTGCATTAGGCATGCTGCAGGGAGGCATGAGGACTGCTGATGTGGCTAGGGCAATAAATTGCCATTTCCGCACTGTGAGATGCCTAAGACAGCGCTACAGGGAGACAGGAAGGACAGCTGATCATCCTCGCAGTGGAAGACCACGTGTAACACCACCTGCACAGGATCGGTACATCCGAATATCACACCTGCATGACAGGTACAGGATGGCCACAACTGCCCGAGTCACACCAGGAACACACAATCCCTCCATCAGTGCTCAGACTGTCCGCAATAGGCTGAGAGAGGCTGGACTGAGGGCTTGCAGGCCTGTTGTAAGGCAGGTCCTTACCAGACATCACCAGCAACAACGCCGCCTATGGGCACAAACCCACCTTCGCTGGACCAGACCGGAGTGGCAAGAAGTGCGTGAGTTTCTGCATGACAGCAATGTCAGTGTTCTGCCATGGCCAGCGAAGAGCCCAGATCTCAATCCCATTGAGCACGTCTGGGACCTGTTGGATCGCAGGGTGAGGGCTAGGGCCATTCCCCCTAGAAATGTCCAGGAACTTGCAGGTGCCTTGGTGGAAGAGTGGGGTAACATCTCACAGCAAGAACTGACAAATCTGGTCCAGTCCATGAGGAGGAGATGCACTGCAGTACTTCAAGCAGCTGGTGGCCACACCAGATACTGACTGGTACTTTTGATTTTGAGCCTCCCTTCATTCAGGGACACATTGTGAAACATTTTTAGTTTATGTCTTATGGTGTTGACTCTTTTAGTGTTCATACAAATATTTACACATTAAGTCTACTGAAAGTAAAAACAGTTGAAAGTCAGAGGACGTTTCTTTTTTTGCTGAGTATATTTGCGTAAGCAACAAACACTGGTAGAATATTGAAATAAAATACAAAGAACAATAAAAGACAAGCAAGCAACACAAGAGGAAAAATACCTTCAGAAGCAAAGGCTGTTATGAAGACTATGTCAAGCAGTTCAGCAAAACAAAAACTGATAATGAGCAAGACACTTATGAGGTGGCATTTAGGACATAAATTATTCTTTACAGTACATATACTTTATTATCCCCCCCCCAAAAAATAAGCAAAGTTACAGCCCAGTACAACATAAATTAACAAATTCAATGAGTTTTCAGATGTTCTTTAATTGCCAAAAATTGTGTTATAGTTAACTCAGAAAAATTCACTATTAAATGTATGTATACACCGTCTATTAAACAAAAAACCTCAAAGAGATGAGCAACAAGCAAGCTGTGATGTGCAACAAGAACTGGCAATTTGTGCCAAGTGCAAATAATACTTGCCATTCAATAATTCTCATGTTTGAATGAAGTGAAAAAACTATTTTCAAAATTGGACATTGTTAGTAATGTTTGTAGAGCTATTGGCAGAAGTCGATCAGGGGCCGTGCATTTTGTGTGGCACTACATGGAACAGGAAATGTTTGCTTGCAGGCTTTGGGTACGGACATGTACATACAGTATATGCTGCATGCTTGGGGCTAAAGCACAACAAACCTCAGAAGTGGTAACAGGAAGGTTTGTGTAACACTATTTTACCACCAACATTAAAAACTAAAAAAGTTTTATTTCCCTTTTCACAGGCATCTAAAGGTGATGTTACTAGTACAGTGACAACATCAAATATAAGAGGGGTATTTGTGTGTTTACACATAGAGTACATATGGTGAATTAATGCAGTGCTAATCATCTTTATTGTATTGTGAAAAATAAATCCAAACAACTAAGTATGGAGTTTAAATACAGCACACAGAGCAATAATGCTTTGACAGTAGGAATGTGTATCTGTATGAAACTGGTTGAAACCAACACTAACTAGCCACTGCAAAAATGCATGGGTTCCACATACAGATTAGGCAGCAAACCTGTTTGTAAACGGAGATTGGCTAGTGTAACAAAAGCAATACAGGAACAAGACTAATGCAGCTAATGAAGAAGTAGCATTAGACTGAAAGACATCAATAAGCACTCCAGAAGTTGGAAGTAAAGAGCTGTAGTCATATTTCACACTTATAGTCAAGCAGATCTTCAAGGAGTCAATTTTATTCCACAATTACAAATAATGTACTATATTCTAAGTACACTCCATTTGTAAAATATTCTTTTCCTAGGCACTGTGCCAGGTAGCCTTTAACAGGACCTCAGAGATCTCTCTATTCTATTTTTCTTTGCAATTACTACATTTTAGAAAACTATATATTTTGTTTTTAAAGAATTACTACGCGCAAGCCACTTTGCGTTTCTGATGCTCGCATATGGCAATACGGATGTACAATTTAAACAGATTGTTATTTTCATGGGAATTGTTACATATGCATAACAGAACTATTTTACATTACAGCAAGTAATTAACCATAGTAAAAAATAATAAAACATAATAATATGAAAGTAAATTATGTTTCATATTGCATTCGAGTTTTTTTTTGAGTAATACAATTTCGTTCTGTTTGGCTTTGAAATTAACACGCAAATATTTTTTAAACTTACACTTTTACAATAACACTTCAGTAAAAACAATTTTTTTAATTAAATTTTCGCTAATATCTCATTGAATTTTGATTCTTTGGATTTGCATTGTGACAACACAACGTATAACTGCCCATGAAAGAATTTTGTTTCCGACTTTTTCGAATGTTTGTCTCTGTGATTTGTTAATTGTCTTTGCAAAATCTATCCTAACAAGAAAAGGTTAATGTTTTAATACGAATGGCATATCAAGATCTCCTTTGTTATCCAATGTTATCCGAAGAAGATGTAGTACATTACCTTTCATGGATATATCCTTCATTCAACAGTAATTCGGACAGTGGAAGACCGGACGGCATTAACGGTTGTAGTTATTCTTGTTTTCATCTTCCGCACGATCACCACCAACTGTTTCAGCATAGTCTATTGATATGCATTTAACCAATTTGCCATGTAACCAATCGACAATTTTCGTGTTAATTTGCTCGACATTATCGTTTCTCGGTGCTAGGGTGGCCCGTGTACTCATTTCTTCTGTTGATATCCCTTTGGGATGAAATTCATCAATAAGATTTGGACATAATACAGCTTCTTTAATTGGAAACTTAAAGTGAGGAAAACGTTAAAATTTATAAGAGCTGACAGAGCAGGAAATGTGTCTGTCAAAAGTATTTACATGAATGAGATATGAGTGAACTGTGTGCGTGTTTGAATATGGTTGAGAGGAGGTTGTGTCTTGAAACAATCTCATGTCAAAAGTCTCGTATTGCGGGACTTGAAAAAATCTTCAAAAAAGTCTCGTCTTGTTGCAGGATTTTTTTTATATAATAGAGAGATTAATGTTAAGATTACATTTGATCTAGCATCTGTCTTTTCACTAAAAATGTTTAAATGGATTTTAAATTAATGATATGTTGCAGTCATCACAAACCTAAGCATTTACTAATGCCAACTGCCTTTTGGGAAAGCGGCGAACTTAGAAGAAGTCGCTGGGAGAGTGAAGTGGATCTGAAGGCTAACAAACATATGTAAGAGACTCTCAGGAATGTAATTTTGGGTATATTAAATATTAACATAGTCAACAACTAGTATAGCAATACACCTTTTCAGAGGTGTAGCTCATCCAAGATGGAAATAGTGAAGAAACAGAGTGAGGAAAAAAAAATATATGGTAGAAAGGTTTCAGAACTGGCTTGCCTTCAAATAATGAGGAATTTCTGATTGTTTTCACAGACAATAGATTAACTGTCATATGTCATTGCGAGTCACAGCAAATTCAGGTAGTGTCAAGTGTGTTTAAATGCACTTTAATAACTGGATTACTCAGAAAAACATGATTTTCAAAATGCCTTGTAAACCCTTATTCTGGCTAGAGAATCAGGGTTATTGGACTAGGAGAAGGTTAACACACACAAATATTTCTCAAAAACTAACCTGGTTATTTAGTCATGTAAATCCTTAACTGGGTTAAGAATTTTGTAGTCTTTGAATGTCTGCTGCACTCTGTTTGCCTATGTACGCGTTAGTTTCAGACATGCTTTCAGCAGCCACAGGCAGAACCATTTGCAAGATAAATTTCCTGAAACAAATGCTTGGGAAATCAAATTATTCCTTCTCCTGGTTGAAATAATCTGTGTCAAATTTAGCAATTTCTGAAATAATTGTGAGCCTAATGTACAGAGCATGATTTGTCAAGGCTCTATCCTCTCTCTCTCTCTCTCTCATTCCTCCTAGGGCACGAAGCAGAAAATGGCCGACAGTGGGGTAACTCACATTGAAATCGTAGTTGAAGAACTTCAGGCACTCGACGAACAGATTCAGAAACTCCTGTCCCAATGGAGATACCTTAGGGATCTGAAGGCCCGGCTGTTGGATAAACCGTCCTCACCATCTGTAACCGGCGAAACATCAACCCCGCGTTGTGCCGACCTCACCCCCGCGTCTCGTAGGAGCGACGCCGCTGATGACCTCGGTGGATTTCAGCTATGCAGGCGGGGGTTCAAGGCCAGAGCACCTCCATCGGCACAGGTGAGCATCCTATCTCAGAACCGGTTTGACCCTCTCCACGTCCCCAGTTCGCCTTCAGCCCCTGGTGATGTAATAGTGGTAGGTGATTCTATTGTCAGGAACCTTAATGTCGCATGCCCTAATGCAAAATCGTTTGTTTCTTGTTTTCCCGGTGCTCGTGTCCGAGATGTGATGAGACGTGCACCAGCAGTCTACGAGAAACACAAGGAGAGGGCAGTTGGAGCAATCGTTTTGCATGCCGGCGTAAACGACATAAGGCACCGACTATCAGAAATCCTGAAGGCTGATTTCGCAGCTTTGATTAAAGACACGAAGGAGAGGACCCCATCGGCAAAGATCTTAGTTTCGGGTCCACTACCTCTCGTCAGACGATCCAACGAGTACTACAGTTGGCTGCTAGGATTGAACAACTGGCTACAGGGTTTCTGCAAGAAGAAGGATGTCGGTTTCATCAACAATTGGAATCTCTTTTTGGAAAGGCTGCGTTTCTTCAAGCGTGATGGCCTGCATCCGAACAGTTTCGGCGCCCGGGTCCTCTCCGAAAACATATCGAAGGTAATTCGTTTATCTTGACTATCTATCTCTGCTCTTAACCCCTTCCGAAATGATACTGTTGTGCTAGGACATGATAAGTGTTTAATAGAATCTTCC
>JANRMT010062796.1:75682275-75696550 GCA_026402145.1 Polypterus bichir lapradei
AACACAATGGGCAGCACATTGAACACATTTTATAAGTGGTCAGAAACTTGTAAATAACTCATGAAAGAATAAAGTTACGTTACAACCAAGCACACCATTGTTTTTCTTGTGAAATTCCCAATAAGTTTGATGTGTCACATGACCCTCTTCCTATTGAAAAAACAAAAGTTGGATCCAAAATGGCCGACTTCAAAATGGCCACCATGGTCACCACCCATCTTGAAAATTTTTCCCCCTCACATATACTAATGTGCCACAAACAGGAAGTTAATATCACCAACCATTCCCATTTTATTAAGGTGTATCCATATAAATGGCCCACCCTGTATATTTATACAAATAAAAATACACACACAATATGTATACGTATCTACACACATGGTAACCTCTCCATATTCGCAAAGTTGATATTCACGGTTCTGGTTATTTGCAAGTTGGCCATGAACTATTAAATGGAAATATTTTTGAAGTTTGTTGAAAGATTGCAGAAACTCACAGACAATATGCAAGTAAAAAATATATAAACAATATGATCATATAATTATAGTGATATAAGTGTAAGTTAAAATTTGTCAGTGTAAGTGCATATTATATTTTTAGCATCAAGTTATTTTAAATTAAAAAAAAAAATGGAACTGTGAGGTGTTGCAGCATAGGTGTTAAATGCTGCACTTCTATTCAGTGATCTAGTCGACTGTAAGTGAGCAAGCAGATCTCCTTGTGTGGAGATGTACTGGTTTCTCAGTTGTTTTCCATCACTGAATTGACACTAAACAACAGTTCCAGGTCTGGATCTCAACTTTGAGACACTCCCTCCACAGCCACCACATAACGCCCCTGCAATTTGTCTCATCCTTTGATTGAGCAGTTTACATTGCACAGCTCATCTGGGACCAGCGACAATTCCATCAGCCACAGTTTTTCTCTGTCTCTTGATGAGGAATATTCTTTTCTCAGAATAAATTTACTTCAATTAATGGTTGGATGTCTCTCATTTTTTTCAGTATGAAGGATTGACAGCTTAAAACTATCCAACCACAATTTACAGATCCATTACAAACACGAGTAGCCTGCAACTCTTTACTAATAAGATCAGCTGTACTATTTGTCCATAGCAGCTGATAAAGTTATCTAGATTAGCAGTACGGTCAACACTTCCTGTACTCATTCAATGGGTATGACATCTGCTGTGCAATTAATGTAAGCTAAGCAACTAAAATTTGCTGTATTCTGAAACAATAGCTAAATGTAAAAATGGGTATAGTAGCCAATAAGTTAAATTAGGTGCCGAATCTGTAACATTTATAGTATTACAAAAATTAATTTAGCTATGACATCATATACATACATAGATTCATTACACACACAGAGTGATATATTTCAAGTGTTTATTTCTTTTCATTTTGCTGGTTATGGCTTACAGGTAATGAAAACTCAAAATGCAGTATCTCAGAAAATTAGAATATTACATAAGACCAATAAAAAATGATTTGTAATACAGAAATGTTGGCCTACTGAAAAGTATGTCCAGGTATGCACTCAACGCTTGCTCAGGGATCGTTTTGCATGAATTACTGCATCATACGCCGTGGCATTGAGGCGATCAGCCTGTGGCACTGCCAAGATGTTACGGAAGCCCAGGATGTTTTGATAGCGGCCTTCAGCTTGTCTGCATTGTTGAATCTGGTGTCTCTCATCTTTCTCTTCACAACACCCCATAGATTCTCTATGGTGTTTAGGTCAGGCACATTAGCTGGCCAATCACAGTGATACCATAGTCATAAAACCAGATACTGGTACTTTTGGCAGTATGGGCTGGTGCCAAGTCCTGCTGGAAAATGAAATCGGCATCTCCATAAAGCTTTTCAGCAGAGGGAAGCATGAAGTGCTCTAAAATTTCCTGGTAGATGGCTGCACTGACATTGGACTTGATAAAACACAGTGGACCAACACCAGCAGACGATGTGGCTCCCCAAATCATCAACTGTACAAACTTCACACTGGTCCGCAAGCAACTTGGATTCTGTGCCTCTCCACTCTTCCTCCAGACTCTGGGACCTTGATTTCCAAATGATATGCAAAATTTTACTTTCATGTGAAAAAGAGGAATTTGGACCACTGAGCAACAGTCCAGTCCGTTTTCTCCTTATCCCAGGTAAGATACTTCTGACATTGTGGCTTGACACAAGGAATGTGACTGTTGTAGCCTATGTCCCGGATACTTTTGCTTCACAATTCTCTCAAGGCTGCGGTTATCCTTGTTGCTTGTGCACCTTTTTCTGCCAGCTTTTTTTCCTTCCACTCAACTTTTCAGTAATATGCTTGGATACAACATTCTGAACAAGCCAGCTTCTTTAGTAATGACCTTTTATGGATTCCCCTCCTTATGGAAGGTGACAATGACTGTCTTCTGGACAACTGTCAAGTCAGCAGTCTTCCCCATGATTGTGTGGCCTAATGAACCAGCCTGAGAGACCATTTAAAGGTTCATGACACCTTTGCAGGTGTTTTAGGTTAATTAGCTAATTGGAGTGTGACACCATGAGTCTACAATATTGACCTTTTTCACAATATTCTAATGTTCTGAGATACTGAATTTTGGGTTTTCATTAGCAATAAGTCCTAATCAGCAAAACGTAAAGAAACAAACGCTTGAAATATACCACTCTGTGTGTAATGAATCTATATAATGAGTTACTTTATTAATTGAATTACTGAAATAAATTAACTTTTCAATATTCTAATTTATTGAGATGCACCTGTATGTATGTCTGTCCGCTTTTCATGAGAGAACTACTTATCAGACTTGTATGGTTTTTTTTTTTTTTTCTCTATAATTTGCTATAACATTTCGGTTGCTTTTGCGACTTCTCTCATCGTGCTAAGAATCATAGTTTTCTTGCAGGAGTGATATATCCAAGATATAGGTTGAGGGGAAAGTATATTGTAAGGAGTAGGGAGCCGGACAGCGCCCTCCTCAGTCATGCTTAGCTAGCAATACCTGTTTGTTTATTGATTTTTAAAGTTTGTCCCGTTTCACTACTACGTGGGTGGAGCCGCAGGGGACAGCTAGTATCAAATACATATTACACAGAATTTTACAGATGTGACATTAACTTTAGGCTATCTAACTATTCACCTTTCTAGTATACTCATATTATGAACAGCAGGTGCAATAATCTTCCTTTAATAAATGAACAGTACTTAGAAAAATTCATGATTTTGTCATGATTATATAATTTAAAAAATATATTTTTTCAAATCATAGCTTGAACTTCATTTTTTATTTGTAAAAGGCAAAGCTATAAACCAGCAAAGTTAAAGTGCTGAACACTGCCCAGTGAAGACTGTTTTACTTACCTGCTAAATCATAACATAAACATGAAATCATTTCCTCAATGATTAACCACTTGTAACTCATTTTATGTGAAGTGTGGAAGTTAAAGCAACAACAAACAAAAGCTCCAATAGATCAATATGCTTTCAGTGAACAATCAGAAAGGTTGTGTTGGTAATGAAATCCTCTTTCTCCAATACAATCTTAAAATGCTGCTTCAAGACGATAGGTTCCTCAGCTTCCTGCAAGATGCATCTTCCCATTCTCTTTTCAACAAGATTAGGCAAGATTTCTAGATTTACTTTATCTATACACTACACTAGAAAACCCAAACTGCTAAAATTGTTTATTTGCTTGATATTAGGGTTTTCTTTTCCTTACCTTATGCACACTTTTGGGATTCTCTAGCCAAGCATAGTACATCTCCTCCACATAGTTTGAGCTTGTCCCACTGAGAAAGGGCTCAGCAGCAACAGGTGCAGAATAGCACCTTACAGGTGAAAACGTCCTTGGGGCTGCTGGCTGCTTCTGTGAATAATTGTGAACAGTCTGCAAAGCCGTTAATGGCCTCAACTTAAAAGCACAAGTCCTTAAACGGTGCATTTTTAGAAACAGTTCTCTTTAATGTCCAGTATGTGCTCCTCGTTCTAAGCCAGCTGGTGGTGGTAAAGAGACCAAGAAAAAGGAAAAGGGAAAAAAGAAAAAAAAAAAAGTTAATTTCAAGCCACATTATTCTGCATCATAAAAAACAATCCGTTTACCAAGAGCAAACATCTAATATCATAGCCCACTGTCAAAGATTGCATCTAATTTTGATACTTTACAATGAAAACGTGTACACAAAAACTAGTTCTTGTGAATTTTACAGCTGTACAGACTAATCAGTCACATACCATATTCCTCTCAAATCCACTGTCAATGGTGCTACATATTTAGTCAATCTTTTTAACCAAATGAAGGTTTCTGATATTAACCAATTAATTAATGTAAAAGAAATTCTGCATGTGAAGACTGTTAATGGCTGCCTTTTAAAGAACCTTTGCTTCTTTTCTTAATGCATTTGAACCTTGAAAAGAGGAGAATTCCAACTAGTTTAGTTTATACATTTTAAGCATTTATTTCAAAAAAGTGTCACATTGCCTAGCTCTCCTTACAATGACACAGGAGCTGCAAAAGAGACTTATTCAAATATGAAATTTAAATTAATATTTCACTTTTTTTCCCTGGAGATGCTGACAATTATTAGCAGGAACGCTTAATCAATCAATCATATCACCAAAGCCAAATAATGAACTAAAGGAAACTGATCAGTATTAGATACACTAGACTGGTATGATGCCGCATTAAGTATACAGTAAACCCTCGTTTATCGCCGTTAATCCATTCTAGACTCTACCGCGATAAATGAATTTCCGCAAAGTAGGATTCTTTATTTATAAATCGAATATTTTCGCAGTTAAAGCATAGAAAACCTGTTTACGACCTTCTAAATACGTTTTAACATTATTAGAGTCCTCTAGACATGAAATAACACCCTTTAGTCAAAAGTTTAAACTGTGCTCCATGACAAGACAGAGGTGACAGTTCCATCTCACAATTAAAAGAATGCAAACAAATCTTCCTCTTCAAAGGAGTCCGCGTCAGGAGCAGAGAATGTCGGAGAGAGAAGCAAACAATCAAAAATCAATAGGGCTGTTCGGGTTTTTAAGTATGTGAGGCACCGCCGGACAAAGCAGCTGCAAGGAAGGGAGCAATGTGAAGGTAGTCTTTCAGCATTTTTTAGAGGAGCGCCCATATCCTCTAGGCCAGTGTGCGAACAGCCCCTCTGCTCACAACCCCTCCGTCAGGAGCAGAAAATGTCAGAGAGAGTGAGAGAGACAGAGAAAAGCAAACAATCAAAAATCAATACATGCTGTTCGGGCTTTTAAGTATGCGAAGCACTGTGCGGGAAACATATCGCATATCATTGAGGAGTTTTATTTAATACTCAATACGTGCTCTGATTGGGTAGCTTCTCAGCCATCCGCCAATAGCATCCCTTGTATGAAATCAACTGGGCAAACCAACTGAGGAAGCATGTACCATAAATTAAAAGACCCATCGTCCGCAGAAATCCACAAACCAGCGAAAAATCCGTGATATATATTTAGATATGCTTACATTTAAAATCCGTCATGGAGTGAAGCTGCGAAAGTCGAAGCGCGATATAGCGAGGGATCACTGTACAATAAAGAAACAATGTGCTTTTGAACACTACACAGCTTTTTGAGTAAAATGCCAGTTGTGTGATCATATTCAGCTTGGGTGCCATCAAACACAAAATAATTTTATGAAGCACTTGCTCCATTTGGCTGTAAAAAAGTAAAAAAAAAAATAATAATAATTACACTCTTTGTTTAATATATCTTAAAAAGGGTAAAACTCAGACAATTATATTGCTGACCTCAAAACTAAAGGGAAAACCACACATTTTCTGCACTACAGTTTAGTACTACTTTTTTTTGAGAAAGTTAATACATTCAGTATAAACAGCTTGAATGCAAAGTTCATTACTCTGATATTCATGACTGCAAGTAAACAATGCCTCCATTTAAAACAATTGAGAAACAGAGTTTCTCATGCAGAGTACATGATACTTTAGTTGATTTGATCCTAAAACTAGGCTAACTGGCAAAGGTCAAAATGGAAAAAATCATTCCGTTCATTTAACTACATGTGCTCATCTGAAGTCATGTTAACAATTTGTGTATAATCTAAATGCCAGGGAAGAAAAAAAAAGGGTATAAGAATCAGCCCAGAATTCCAGAACTGGTTCATCCCTAAGTAGTATGTTAAGGATATGATAGGATATGCCAAACACCAAAAGGGACCCTGATATGGGCTTATTTATCTGTGCCATTCAAAATCACCACCATTGTGCTTCACTTTGTAAGATAATGATTCTACTTTTGAAGGAGGCACTTTGTCAGAGTGGGCAGTGTTGCTGACTCTTAACTCCAAAGTCCTCAGTTTAAATCCTAGCACTACCCAAACTGCATAAATATCCTCTGTCTGCCTATATAGGCTTTGCTCCCAAGTTTATGCCCACATCTCATATGCTCCAAAACCAGGTTCAGCTCCTGCAAATGCCTGACTTTTGGCTTATGTGTTTATCACTGATGTTTAAAACAATCAAAAGAAAATGACTCTCTAGCCTGAAGACTTTAAAAATGTGAGGCAGACAACTGAAATTAAGGAATTACATGGGTTGATATTCCTTTCAGCTAATGAACACCATTCACATTGCCTAGCATGGAGAGTCTGCAGGTCTGCTAACCTTTTTAAAATCTACTTACTAGCAGTAAAAATTAAAGGAGCTGTGATTGCAATACAAAACAGAAATCCTCTTATATCAAACCTGGCCAGGTCTGTTGCATTTCCGACTTTTATTTGAAATAGTCGGATCTTTTCCCTTTTTGCTTTCTGAACCTTTTAACATGCATTGTGTTCACTTTTTCAAGCAGTGTAACAGCCTTTTATCTATATCATGTATTTCAAAAGAAAAGAACACAATAAAATGGGAAATTGCTCTTATGACATCAAAATGGTCTTGCTCTCCCAACTATATCTTTCACTATAATTGATTAGCAGAACAAACTCTGTGCAGAACATACAGTATTTTCTCTATGCTAATGCAAAAATGTCATACCTGAATACAGTGTTTAAGTAGCCCATTTAGTTTGCCTGTTGAAGCATAATGTGGATCCCCAAACAGATATAATAACCACTTCTAAGTACTGTAAATGGAAGGAATATTGTAGAAAATTTTATTCATCAATCTACAGCATTACCTCCAGGGCTGTGGTGTCGAAGACAATTTTGGGTACCTGGAGCCAGGGTTGGAGTCGGCAAAAATGTACTGACTCTGACTCCTAATAAATTTAAATTGTAATGAAAAAAAAAATACAGCAAGTTCAAATGTCCCATTTCACAAACAATAACCATAATTAAGTACTTCACTGATGTAAGAATAAAGCCCAGTGCATAGTTGTTTTACTGCTAGTGTGAAGTTCAGCTGAGCTATTATACAACCTGACATTCACATATTGTAATCTGGATTATAGTACATTACAAAAAGTGTTTTCATTTTATTTCAGATATAATGTGTTTAACAAGTTAATTTGAGTGTAAACAAGTGTAATGATGTAGGTGGAGGTGTATGCTATGGCCTGATGTGTGTTCAGAGGTTCTTGTCTTTTGTTTAAACTGGCCAATACGGTAGAGAGTCAGCTTCCTAGCCAGTGGATAAATGACGTGTATGTTGCCTTCCTTCAATCAACATGGAAAATACAATAGCATATTAAAGACAGAGGAGTTGGAGTCAGAAGTACCAGAAACTAAGGAGTTGGAATCGAAGGATTTATCTATCGACTCCATAGCCCAGGTTACCTCAGTTGTCTTTTACAAAATTTATATGAGCAAAACCCTATGATTTAATAAAATAAAAAAATATTTCCCTCTGACTAACCTCCCAAAAAAGACAAAACACTTCAAGCTTGCATTATACTGCAGCCATTACACATTGAAAATGAGGCTACAACTGTTCAGAGTGTTGACCTGCAAATTTTTTGTACTTTGGTTCCAAAATACTCTACAATAATTCACATTGTTGTTTCCATATGAATATTTATTTTTGCCTACTTTTATACTGTAAGAATAATTAGTCTTATAATTAGTAATAAAAAATATTACAATTTAAGGTTATGAATCAACTGTTTTAGAAAAAAAAGACTTAAGTGAACAAGGAATTGTAATAAATGTTCACAACTTTTCAAGGACATGATTAGGCAAATATCAATTCAAAAACAGTATAACAAAAACTCAGAATAAGTCAGCTATTACTCTAGGGTAACTACAAGCAAGACCTCCAAAGCTTCTATGTCAGGCATTTGCATATTAAATTCCACCTTATAAATCTTTCAAGATAACAATGTTTTCATTTTTGGCAAATACTCCAATTCAGCCGAGTTCAGCTTAGTTAGTCCTTTTTATTATGTTTTTACTATTTTGATATAAGCAACCATTATTAATCTTCAACCATTTCTGAATAGTAAAACTATGAATGACAATCAATCTGATTTAAAAGGAGTTCAAAAAACTGCACAAATTGTCTTCTGTTTATTATAATATAGCTGAACCAACAGACAAAAGGGTCCTGTATACCAGGGCTAAAATCCCTTGCTGTATGAGTAATAGGTTTTATATGTGGCACAGAATTAAACACTACATCGTTCAAAAAGGATGAAAAACCACATATGGCATGACCAGCTTTCAAGACACCCATTCATATGAAATAGCGGTTTTAAATATTCACAGAAGAGGATTTGCCCTTTAGAATTTCAGTTGCTGCTGAACACAATAGGACTATGTTTTTCTCATTGTGATTGGTCTTCTGTTTTCAGTAACAATGAGGAGCTTTGGACCCAAGCACACTTACACTGACAACTTCAAAATAAATGACTTTTACATTGGAATGATACTTTTTAAAATCTAAAACCTTACATTTTACAAATTCCATTGTCAAAATTATTGCTAACAAAGGAAACAAACGTAAAAACAAAATTCAAGATTTACTGTTGCAAGCAAAAGTTTGGGCACCCATGCTCAAAGGGTCTGTTACTGTGAATAGTTAAGTGAGCATAAGATGAACTGATCAACAAAAGACAAAGTTAAAGATGACACATTTCATTTCAGCATTATATGCAAGATGAGTGTATTATTTTTATTTTGAACAATTGTACAGTGTGTACAGTGAAAAAAGGAAAGGAGCATCATGCAAAAGTTTGCACAACCCAAGATATCTGAGGTCTCAGATAACTTTTACCAAGGTCTCACACCTTAATTAGCTTGATAGGAGACCCCAGGTGATGCAAATTGCAAAGCTGTATAAATTTTTAGACTTCTCAAACTTTGCCCCAATAATCAGCAGCAATGGGCTCCTCCAAGCAGCTGCTGAGCACTCTGAAATATAAAGTAATTGATGCTCACAAAGCAGGAAAACGTTACAAGAAGACAGCGAACCATTTTCAGGTAGCCATTTCCTCAGTTCATAATGTTATTAAGAAATGGCAGTTAAGAGAAATGGTGGAGGTCAAGTTGAAGTCTGGAAGACCAAGAAAACGTTCTGAAAGAACAGCCTGCTGGATTGCTAGAAAGGCAAATCAAAAACCCTGTCTGACTGCTAAAGACCTTCAGGTGGACCCAGGAGTGGTGGTGCACTGTTTTACTGTGCAGCGACACCTAAACAAATATGACCTTCATGGTAGAATCAGTAAAAGAAAACCCTTTCATGCGTCCTAGCCACAAAATACATCACCTGAAGTCTGCAAATGAGCATCTAAACAAGCCTCATGCATTTTGGAAACAAATCCTGTGGAAGTCAAAACAGAATCCTCTGGCAACAATGTGCAAAGATATTTTTGGAGAAAAAAGGGTAAAGGAACAAGGGAAAAGAACAAATCTCCAACTATTAAGCATGGGGGTGGAGTGATCATGCTTTGGGCCTGTGTTGCAGCAAGTGGTACAGGGAACATGTCATTGGTAGGGGGAAGAATGGATTCAAATAAATACCAGCAAATTCTGGAAGGAAACGTCACACCATCTGTAAAAAAAAAAGATGAAGTTATAAAGAGGATGGGTCCTACAACAAGATAATGATCCGAAACCAACCATGGAATACATCAAGAGGAGTAAACTGATGGTTTTGCCGTGGCCCTCACAGTCCACCAACCTAAACATCACTGAAAATCTGTAGATAGATCATCTCAGCTGGCCACTAAAGGTGTTTACAAGCTGTGATACAGTACTTGCCCAAAGGGGGTGTCACTACTGACCCTGTTGGGTGCCCAACCTTTGACTCCAGGCCCTTTTCATCTTTTGGTATTTTACACCTGTGAATAATGAGAATAAAAATGTAAACATGCTTAGAATATTAAAGAAATGTGTCTTTTAGTGATCAGTTTATCCTCTGCTCACTTAACTATTCACAGTAACAGATATTTTAAGCAAGGGTGCAAACTTTTGCATGCATGATGGAAAACCAAAAGACCTACTCAAACACTGCTCAAAACCAAGAAACCAAACCCTCAGACCACTGCAAATTACATGTAAACCAATTATATTGTTCAAGGTTGTACAATTTACCATTACTTGCATAGTTCATGGCACAACATAATTATTACAAAGCCTCTTTCTCCTCACCACAGACATGGCCTAAACTATGCAAAGGAGATTTTAATAAACCTGAAGTACTCTGACCTGAAGACACCAAAGCTGAAAACTGAAGTAGTTTTAAGAACAAAAATGTCAGGTCAACTCTTAAGCATGATAATTGATTTATTGTAACCTGGGATGTATTGCAACTAGAATAGCATGAACTATATTGCACTCATATTTCATTTTTGTGCTCTACTGTTCAGCAGGTAGTCACAAAATAAATCCAGTTTGTTCCTAACTTGTACCAAAACAGCTTTGAGCGCTGTGTGGTGCAACTATAAAAAAAATAGTATATTTAAGTGCTCACATATGCTAATATGCTCCAATTCTCAATAGAAGAAAATTTTAGAAGTGTAGGATTCTTTAAACAGTTAGAATGTATGCAAGCAATGCTCATAACATGAACAAAAGTGAGTATTTTATGTAACTGTGTAGAACTATTTAAACTTCATCAAATCAGCTGCACCAGGCGTAAAGGCGAAAGTCCGGCGTCATCCTGCCAATCACCTGTCCTTCAAAGAAACAGCACAGCTTACAGAGCTCGCCAACGCTATGTTACAGACAAATCAAATGTATGTTTTTATTCTGAAATAGTAAGCATAAAAAAGCAGTTCACGTCTCAAAACGGACTCGTCGGGGATCAAACCCGTGAAGTTTTGATTACCAGTCAACAGCTGATACCATGTACCACTGAAGCAGTCGTAGTAAATGCGTGTCAATGTCGCACCCTAACGCGTGTTGTTTTACTGCAGTTATATTTTTGAATAAAAGCGCACTTGTTCCATTATATTTGTACCTTTTGTGAAAGTGTTTTTAATATTTGAACTTCAGGCTTCACACATTATAAACTTCATGTCTACATTTTGTCAATTATTACTAAAACATGAAAAAACATTTCTTTTTTAATGATTTGTTTACATAGCTCGTGGTAGACACGGAAAACACATGAAATGCATGTGTTCCAAATAACGATATAGTATTTATAAAAGGTGTGATGTTGCTTGACTTCTCACTCTATACAACGGCAAGCAACTGACACACAGGTAAACAGACTTGAGCTGTGCCGGTGGAGGATGTGATAGCAGACTGCTTGCTGCTTATCAACACATTTAAAGGACAAAAGACACTGATGGAGAGGCAAGAAGCGACTTAAGGTGGGACGGATCTACGAGTTTTTTCGTAGGCTCTGGTAATTCTATTGTTAACTAAAATCATTGTCTTAAGATACTTAAATCAGATGTGTGGAATTACTACAGCTTCAAACAACGCATTAGTAAAGAACAATCAGATAAAAGCAAAGCCATACGTAAGCTGTGAAACTCAGACATTAACTACTGCTGTAACACAATAAATTTGAGAAATCATATACCCTGACATCACCCATAAACATAATCTCAGTTGACATCCAAACAAGTAGTGCCCAAACAACCTGCAGTGGAAATAGTGTTAAGCTCCAAGCTTCTATTTAATTTGCCTCTTGCCCAAAAAATAAGAGAATTTATAGCAGTTTTTATTTGTAAAGAAATGAGACCCTATACTGTTGTTGAAAATGAGGGCTTTTGACAAATGATTCAGGTTTTTGAACTGCAGTATGATATACCAACCAGAATGCAACTGGGCAAAGTTTATTATACTGAGGCTTTAGAAAGGTCTTAAGCAAAGAATCGCCTCGTTTCTCAGGCCTGAAAACAGTGTAGCCGTAACTTGCAACAGCTGAACATGCAGGGCAGCAAGTTCCTATGTGACAATCGCACATTAAAAATGACTGGGCACCAGTGGAGGATGTGTTGCAGACAAGACAGCTGTATGCCAGTCACACCTGGAGTAACCTCGCTGCATATATACAATGCTGCTGCAATAACTTGCTGTTATTCAAAAAACTTTTCTAGCATTTTCAATGTGCTGTTCTATTGTGCAACCACATAAACCACAAGTTTGTGTTTTGCCAAATCCAATAAATATTGCTAGCTGTACTACTGCGGTTGAAAAAAAGTTTGCAATGAGCCACACCCAGCAAAGCAAGGAGGCAACTGTTGGAATTTTCAGAGCAACCTGCGATACAAAAGTAGCCGACTTGAAGCAGCTACATAATAATGGAGTTACCACCGAAGATGGAAGGTTCTTTATCTTTTATGTCCCATTCATTCAATGCAGCTGTCAACAAGCATCAACTCTAGATCCTTGTTTTAAAATGTTTCCTTTTGTCAGAGGACTGTCAGGACACATTTTTAGGACTGATTCACTTGACTGATTCAAATGACAACTGAAGATGTGTAATTTATAGAATTATTAATTTGACTAATTTAAGATTATTTTAAACGTCCAATATGGGAATAAATTTGTCTAACATTAGATGGAGGGTGTATAAATGGAGATTTATAACACACGGTTATTGAATAACATTTATTATTTAAGAAGCAATATTTAATTATTTTAGAACAACATTATTCACAAGATGATACAGAAGTAGATTGCATTGCACTGTATTAAAACAAAGAGCCCCCATAATATGTGAGCAATATTTTGTTCCACGTCTTCCAAATACTAATGTTAACTTTTTATTACCAATCAAGTGTTTCTTCTTAGATGACATTGTACTTTTTGCATATGTTATGAAGTCACTATGTAGAGATCCTTCAAATAAAGTTTCACCGAAATCTGTTGCATTATATTAATGTTCTCTATGCATAGTTAAGTAATTTCTAAAAAAGAAACCACATCAAATATATCAGTGCACGCTAATTCAATTAAGATAAAATCGATATGGGCCATTCTATGTCAAATCAACTGATTTTCCAGAAATCCCATGCACTCTAAAAAAATTCTGAAAAAAATACCAGGTGTACCCATGTTATTTAGGAGACACAGATCAGGTTGAGGTGCATTTACAGCATGTTGCCCCACCCACCACATGACAAAACAGTTTGGGATCCTGGTTGGCAACCCCCCAGGCAAACACATGGTTCAGTCCCACCCTCTGGAAATGACCTTGTATCTGCAGCAGCCAGGTGTAACGTGGGTGACCCCTTGACCTGGTCCAGCCACTCAGGTCCCCGACAATGAGTATCCTGCGAGCTGGATCACCCTCAGGGAATTGCGCCATATGGCCACAGAGCCATAACCGACGCTCCCTCACAATGCAGGTAATGTGCCCCGATCAGAGCCACCATTGATTCTGCGAACATCACAGCACTGTCAGCAAAGTCAAGATCAGAGAATCTCTCTTCACCAACAGATGCCCACAGCCACTGGACCCCACAACCCTGCCCAAAACCCAGCTCATGCAAGCATTGAACAGAGTGGGAGCAAGAACGTACCTCTGATGAACCCCAGAATCAACTGGGAAAAACGCAGACATTCTGCCTCCACTCTGTACAGCACTCGCAGTACCAGTGTACAGGCAGGCCAAGATATCTAGAAATTTTTAGGGGATGCCGCAAAGTCTCAGGATATCCTACATTTATTACAGGGAGACACCCTGTAAAATTATTTTGATGCAAGATCAATACTTTCCAAGATGTAGCCAAGTTTGTGAGGGAAGAGGGGTGTCATATTTGATATGGCTTTATTTTTTCATCAACTTCACATATCTCAAGAACTAATCCACCTAGCAGGCTCAAATTTTGCATACTGGTACCTATATATACTCAGCAAAAAAAGAAACGTCCCCTGACTTTCAACTGT
>JANRMT010062796.1:75706643-75735626 GCA_026402145.1 Polypterus bichir lapradei
ATAATAATAATAATAATAATAATAATAATAATAATAATAATAATAATAAGTTGCATTTATAGAGCACCTTTCACAAACCCAAGGTTGCTTTACATATAAATGAGGAGGAAAAAAAAAAGATCACACAGAACACAACATTTCGTTGAAGAGGAAAGTTTTGAGTTGAGATTTAAAGTTGGAGAATGAGGAGTAATCCCGGAAAGACTTAGGAAGAGAGTTTCAGAGTTGAGGGGCCATAACACTGAAGGACCTGCCTGCCAGTGTGGAGAGTCTGGTGCGTAGGACAGTAAGGAGAAGGACCTGAGAGAGCAACAAGGAGTGTATGGAGCTAGGAGCTGAGTGAGGTTGAGAGGAACAAGGTTATGTAGGGCTTTGAAGGTGAGAAGCAGAATCTTGAATTTAATCCTTGATGGAACTGGTAACCAGTGAAGCTGGGAGAGAACTGGGGAGATGTGAGCAGAACGCTTTGAGTGGGTGACGACTCTGGCTGCAGAATTCTTTTTGTACTGTAGCTTCTGTAACAATGAACCAGAGTTTGAGCATCGTTAAAAGACAAAAAACTATGGTGTGAGGTTGAAGCCTAAATATACAGTATCTGCTCTGTAGCAACCTATCTGTACAGCTTTATCTGCCTTAAGCAAACTGAGACTTCTGTGTAGCTGGTGTATAGTGCCCCATGTGTGTGGCATTATCTGCACAGGGGCAGCTGCTTCAAGTAAAATGAGACTTCAGTATAGCTGCTTTATAGCACTCACTACATTGCACATTATAGTATCCGTGGCATGAGCAGACCAAAGGATTGTCTTCAGACTTGAGCGTCACTTGACACTTGTGCCACTTACCAAAGCTACTTGTTCAAGGTGATGCTTCTTAGCTGCTAACCCCTGTGGAAATATGGCGATCACCCATACTAGGTTTTCTTAACACTATTATTATTAACTTGTTATTGCACTAAAGCAAAATAAATACAAACCAGCAATAGTAACAAAAAAATAGGAGATATATTTTAAAATAGTTTTATTCAGAGATATGTTAGTATGCAAATGATGATGAGGATGAGTCCCTTAAAGACTGGGTGTGTAGCTTGTTAAAAAAGGTTCTTCAGTCCTCAGAGGTCTTTTATCTTTCAGTTTCAGTGGGAATGTAGATGTTTTGTCTGGGTGATGGTGAAGATCTTCTTCCTTTTTTAAAAGGCACAGCCATTACTTTTTTTATTGTTGTTACTGGATTTCCTGGTTTTGACCCTTTCCTATGAATTAAGGTAATGTTCTGCTTTATTGGATCTGGATTTGTTCTGGATTTGTAGAGTATCTCGTTTGAACAAATTCTTTTGGTGTTGCAGGATAGAATGGGAATTAATACAAGATGAGTATCCCTAATCTAAAATTTCAAAATCTCAGACTTTTTAATCACTGACATGATGCTACAAGTGGAAAGTCCCAGCCCAGGGGTCATTTTTACAAAACGTTACTTGGATTGAAGCATGAAAATACGTGTACACTGTAAAGTGCATGTGAAAAACACATGTGCAGATTTAAAACAAATGTATTTTTTCAGAGCTGGGTGGTGGGACCTGTTGGTGAGTTGCCCATAAAGCTTAGAGTGTCACAAAGAATGACAACACAAATGACAATCCACTTTGTCCCGTGAGAACCATTATTTAGCTGGTTTAGCTGCTTGATCAAGGGTTTTCCCAAAATATCACATTATGTATATATAAATATTACAAAATCTGAAAATATCAAAATTCCAAAATACTTCTGGTCCCAGGCATTTTGGATTAGGAATACTCAACGTGTGCCTTCAAAATTCAGGTCATGGTCCATTTGCAGAAGAGAGCTGCCACATGTGGGGGATTTCAGATACCTTGGGGCTTTGTTCATGAGTGAGGATAGGAAAGTTTGTGAAGCTGATCAATGAATCAGTGGAGCAAAATCAGTTTTGCAGAAGTTGTACAGGATCGTGGTAGTAGAAAAGGATCTAAGTCCTCCAGTACTGCTTTTGAATTGCTTCTCAACCTACATCCCCATCCTCACCCATCTATGGTCCTAAGGTCCAGGCAGAGTTAAAAAAATGAGACGGTAGTGTGATTTTAATTATGCAATATTAATTATGCAGTTCTGTAGTGGCGAGTGGCTGGGGGTGGTACCCAGCCGGGACGCCCAGGAGGACCAGAGGAGGGCTTATGCCTCCTCCAGAGCACGAGGGGGTGACCACCCTGGTGGCTTTGGAGACCACGGGAACATAGCTCAGAAGCTCAACCCTATAGGGGCCTGTGGTCACCCCAATGTCTATGGAGCCCTGGCCCTCAGCACTTCCGCCACACCTGGAAGTGCTGGGGGGAAGAAGACCAGGGACACCCGGAGTGTCGGCGGAAGCTAATCGGGAGGCATCTGGAGCACATCCAGGTGTGTATAAAAGGGGCTGCCTCCCTCCATTCGATGGCTGGAGTCGGGTGGAAGAGGACAGAGCTCAGAGGAGAGGAGTGGAAGCTGACCAGAAGAGAGAAGAGGCATCGTGAGGCCTGGACTTTGGGGTGATTGGTGCTGTGGCACTGGGTTATGTGTATAAATATTGTAAATAAACGTGTTGTGGTGCTTTAAAAACATGTCTACCTGTTTGTGTCCAGGCTGTTCCCCACACTGTATTATGTTATTAATGTATGTGTCTGCATTCTGCCCTGTGACCTTTATGTCCAGAGTCGTGGTGAGGCCACCTATGGCTTTGAGGTCTTTTCCTGTCTTATGGTTTGTGCTTTTCATTTTATTATTGGATTTCTTGGTTTTGACCCTCTCTCATAAATTAGGTACTGTTCTGGTTTTGCTTTATTTTGATTTCGCCTCTGTGTAATACCTTTGAATCCTTTTAATAAATAATTGAATATTATTGGGACCTTGTTTTTTTAAGGTTTTTATTTACTCACCAATGAGAAGATATTTTTTGTCTTAAAAGGCTTTGCCTCTTTTTTGGGCCCGTGCAGGCAAAAGCCTGCCTGTTGAGTTTACCTGAAGTAGTGTGTGTGGCCTACTCTGTTGGTGCAAACCTGTAGACGAGCATAGATTGGAAGAAAAAAGAAAACTTTTTTTTTTTTTTTTGGTGTGTTCGCGAGAAGCATCTATTGTGATAGCCATGTCTCTATCTGTCTGTGCATCTGCAAGAAATGACTTCTGCTCCCTTTGGACTGATTTTGTTGACATTTGACTCATGCTATTTTCTGAGAAATCAAATAGATCACACTAAGCAAAGTTTTGAAATTTCAAAATCTCCCATTGAAAAGCATTGACAAATTTGCTAACTTGTCTATTGTAAACCAAATGAATATTCTGTTCAGCTCCACGTACAAATTGGTTTACTGTACTAATATTAGTGTGGCAGTGATTACGCCAATTTGTATATTTTGTTGATTTTTCTCTTTTACTCATCCAACAGCTGCTCTGATTCTCAGTTTAACAGCAGGTAAACGGTGTAGCTCAGGTAAGTCAAAATGAGGGTCACCTGAGGGCCATATGGGTCACATTTGTGTTGTCATGAGGGCCACACACAACAACTAATTGAAGTCATTTAATAAAAATTATTGCAGAATATTTTTATTACTTAAACTTAGAAACGTACGATGTGCATACAAATGGTTTAGCGGCTAGCCACATTCATGAATGCAAGGTAATGAAGTAGTTTAATAAAAGAAAAAAAACGTTTTTAACGGCAACATAGACTTGTATGCAGCAGCAACAAATACATTGTACAAAAATGACAACAGTTCAAAATGAACACATTTATTTATGACTGTTCAATCATTTTTAGTGTTTTGTCCTGCGGCTTGACACCTCTTTTTAATGACAATTGTTGGTATATCTGGCTGAAATGTCTGTGCAGTTCCGACTTTGATCAGAGATAACAAGTGTTGATCAGTCAGCCTTGTTCTCTGACAAGTTTTTGTTTATTTCATGAAGGAAAATAAATGTCTACGGTGGACTGGCGCCCTGCCTGGGGTTTGTTTCCTGCCTTGCGCCCTATGGTGGCTGGGATTGGCTCCAGCAGACCCCCGTGACCCTGTAGTTAGGATATAGCGGGTTGGATAATGGATGGATGGATGGAAAATAAATGTTCACACACGTACGTAGAACCGAACATTGCCATAATCTTTGTGGCAAACTTTTTGAAGTTTTTTAACTTTTCAGGAAGGTATGAAAAGAAACCAGATATCCCCGCTTCAAGATACTTTGCTCTGAGTGTAGAATCTGACTGCATTTGTAGTAATTCCATCTGCAGGCTTTCTTCTGCCTTGACAACATCAAAGGTAAATGGTGCTGAGAATAATGCAAAGTGGTGTTCAAAAGATGAGAAATCAAAAAATCTTTCCTGAAATTCCTTTGATAACAATTCCAGGTGACTGTCATACTTAGCAAAGGTAAGTACAGACTCAGGATTGGCAGTGTTTATCAGCTCTTTGCACTTAGAAAAATGAACTAAATTCTCATTTGACAACTGTGACTTCCATAAGCTTAGTTTTGCAAATAAGCACTTGAAGTCATCATACAACTGAGTGATGAGCTTGTTTTTACCTTGTAATTTCAAATTAAGATCAGTTAGTTGTGCAGTAATGTCCACAGCAAAAGCCGATCCTGGAGCCAACTTTCATCTTTTATTTCATCTGTGTTTTGACCTTTCATCTTCAAAAACATAATTATTTCTTGTCTCAACAAATAAAATCTTTTCAGTATTTTGTGACATGACAACCAGTGGACTTCTGTGTAGAATGGAACATTGGTGAACTGATTATCCATATGTTCCAACAACTGGCTGAATTGACGGTGGTTGAGAGCACGGCCTCTGATACAGTTCACTGTTTTTGTGACTAAACTAAGAACATGATCCATTTTTAAAATCTTTGAACACAAATTTTGCTGATGAATAATGCAGTGAAAATGTGCAAATGATGAATCTGGATGCAAGTTTTCTATTTTTGTTCGTAACTTGGCAGCAACACCATTATGTCTGCCAACCATATTCGCAGCACCTTCGGTAGATAAGCATGCAAGTTTACTCAAATCCAAACCATAGTCATGCAGAACCTGCTCGACTTTCTCAAAAATGTCCTGGCTTGTTGTAGTGTCATGCATGGGGATCAGTTCAATCAGTTCTTCATAAATATTAAATTCACTGTCACAGGCCCTGATGAAAACCGCAAGCTGTGCTATTCCTGTGATGTCAACGGTCTCATCAATAGCAATAGAAAAATGTTCAAATCTTGATGATGCGGCCTTCAACTGTTGTTTCAAATCACCTGACATTTCATCAAACCGTTCAGCAACAGTGTTCCTGGTTAATGAAATATCTTTCTTTCATTGCTTTACAAAATCTTCTTCACCGTAAGATTTCCCACTCATGGCTATCATTCGGCTGAGTTCATAGCTTGCAGTAACGGAAGCAACATTCCCTTTCTCAATTTTCGTAAAAAAGGTCTGTTGCTGTCTCAAATTAACATTCAATTCCTTGAGTCTTGAAACACGCATTGGGCCTTCATATTTATCGTAAGATCGATGGCTCGTTTCATAATGTCTTTTCAAGTTGTACTCTTTGGGCGTGGCAATGCTGTTGTTGCAAATTAAACAATCTTTCCATTTACCATTGTGCAAAAATACTGTAATTCCCATTTTTCTTGAAACACTCGCCCTTCTTCGTTCAGTTTACTTTTTCTCTTAGCTGGAGGAGCACTAGCCATTTTAAAGGGGATACGGAATCTGAGAACTTTACGAATGATGAATACGAATTACAATGAACCTCCATAATCTGAAAGCAAACAATCGATTTTCTGTCACTGGGATACCCGTCAAACATGTTTGTGGGGTGGTCTAGAAAAGCTGGCCAGCAAAGAGTCAATGTGAATGCCAAGCGTTGCTATGGAATTCAACTATATTATTCACTAGTTCAAGTAGCCCTAGCTCCTGTCGTGTTTTTTAACCTTGAACTAATCAATATTTTTTGCAGAGAAGCGGTAGGATTAGTCACTGCTTAATATGGCTATAAATATCCCTCGAACCATTCCAATTTTATTACAAAAATAAATTCTCGCTACCACTGAATCTATAGCAACTAGTGAACCAACCGCCACTCTACAATCAAAACAAATGTGTCCAAGCATTGTGTTTACCATGGCAGGTTGTTGACGTGGGTATGACTATTAACACCTCTCTTAGCTAGGTCCTTATATAGGAGTCTTACAGTCTGAGATCTATTTCTT
Organism: Polypterus bichir lapradei; assembly: GCA_026402145.1. Classification (NCBI taxonomy): domain Eukaryota; kingdom Metazoa; phylum Chordata; class Cladistia; order Polypteriformes; family Polypteridae; genus Polypterus; species Polypterus bichir. Next base: position 75,712,885 of record JANRMT010062796.1, read on the forward strand.
TTGTCCCGACACTTGGCATCTCTTGTTAGTAACCAGTTCGTTATTGTCAGGCTTGAAATCTTGTGCAGCTTCAACTTTTATGAGGGATGAAAGGTGCTCGACAGTAAGTCTTGAGCGATGTGGGGTTTTGGTAGCTTTCATTAACGAAAACAATTGCTCACAAAGGTAAGTGCTTCCGAACCTAGACAGTACTCTCGATGCCAACTTACGGATTTGCACATACGAGGGTGGCAGGTAAGCATACAAGCCTGGCACACCAACTTCGTTGTATTTTGCCTTCAGAATAGAGTCTGACTGCAGTTCAATCAATTCCATTTGGATATTCTCAGGCACATTCTCAACGTTGTAAGAGTTGTAAGTCCTGTTCGTGTGAACTGAATTCATTGCTCAGTAATTCAAGTTGGAAAACAAATCCTCCAGAAATCTAATTTTACTTTACTAAGTTTACTTCAAAGTTTATATTGTAAAATAAGCCGATATTCAAAAAGCCCCCTGACCTACACTAATTTTACAAACTCAAACTCACAAAAATTTGTTAATAAACAACTCATCAACTTCTCGCGTCCACTTCAGATCTTCAGCTGTAGTTTGCACTAACTGTTTGTTACAATACTAGCACAAAATTACATAAAACTAGAGCAAAAAAACGTGAAATATCCGTCCAGCCATTCATCCTCTTCTGCTTATCCGAGATCAGGTCACGGGGGCAGCAGCTTGAGCAAGATGCCCAGACTTCCCTCACCCCGGCCACTTTTTCTAGCTCTTCCGGGGGAATCCCAAGGCATTCCCAGGCCAACCTAGAGACATAGTCCTTCCAGCGTGTCCTGGGTGTTCCCCAGGGCCTCCTCCCGGTTAGAAGTGCCCGAAACACCTCACCAGGGAGACATCCAGGAGGCATCCTGATCAGATGCCCCAGCCACCTCATCTGACTCCTCTCGATGCAGAGGAGCAGTGGCTCTACTTTGTTTTCCTCCCGGATGACTGAGCTTCTCATCCTATCTTTAAGGGAAAGCCCAGACATCCTGCGAAGGAAACTCATTTCAGCCGCTTGTATTCGCGATCTTGTTCTTTCAGTCACTACCCACACAGCTCATGACCATAGGTGAGGGTGGGAACGTAGATCGACCGGTAAATTGAGAGCTTTGCCTTACGGCTCAGCTCCTTTTTCACCACGACAGACAGTTGCAGAGCCCGCATTACGGCGCACCAATCTGCCTGTCAATCTCCCGCTCCATTAAGTGAAAATATGCGAGCTATTACTACTTGTGATGGTCAGTTCTGCCTAGTGGCCAGTCTCAGCAGCCTAGCCAGTAGTGTAGCCTGCCAGGCTGCTGCAGCCTAGCACATCAGTTGCGACGTCGCGGCTCATTAACTTTGGTCAAGGCTCATGAGGAGTGGTAGTGTCATGCCTAGGGTATCAAGGAGGTGACTCCGCAGCTGCAACTATACTAGCAGATGATGTTTCAGGTACCGTAATGCCATGGGAAAACGCGATTTTGTCAGAAGGTGGAAGTAAGAAAAGTCAATAAGTAACGCCGAAGATGCAGAATGATGCAATCACAAACGATAGTAATCATTTTGTACAAGTTTAGTGCTAACTAGGATCTATCATGCGGCTGAACAGATTTCGCGTGTTTGACCTGCCTGCCTCTAGATGCCTCTTGTAGCCTTTGATGAGTGTGGAAGTATTTTTGACCATTCTTCCATACAAAATCTCTCCAGTTCAGTTAAATTTGATGGCTGCCGAGCATGGACAGCCTGCTTCAAATCATCCCATAGAAAACATCAACTTTGTGACTGATGCTTGAACATTAACCTGAAGAATTTGTTGATATCGGGTTGAATTCATCCAACCCTCGACTTTAACAAGGGCTGCAGTCCCTGAACTAGCCACACAACCCCACAGCATGATGGAACTTCCACCAAATTTGACAGTAGGTAGCAGGTGTTTTTCTTGGAATTCCTTGTTCTTCCTCCGCCATGCAAGGCGCTTTTTGTTTTGACCAAATAACTTAATTTTTGTCTCATCAGTCCAAAGCACTTTGTTCCAAAATGAATCTGGCTTGTCTAAATGAGCATTTGCATACAACAAGCGACTCTGTTTGTGGCGTGAGTGCAGAAAGGGCTTCTTTCTCATCACCCTGCCATACAGATGTTCTTTGTGTACAACCCCAAATCAGAAAAAGTTGGGAGCGTGTGGAAAATGTGAATAAAAAAGAAAAAAGCAAGTTATAAATTCTCCTCAAATTTTATTTCATTGCAGACAGTATGAACTTAAAATAATTCATGTTTTTTTTTGTCAACATCATTTGATTTGTAAATAAATATCCATTCTTGCCATTCAGGCTTGCAACACATTTCAAAAAAAGTTGGGACACTACAGCATTTACCACTTTGTACAGTTCCCCTGTCTTTTAACAGCACTTAAAAGATGTTTAGGCATTGAAGAAATCAAGTGACTAAGTGTTGCAGGTGTTAGTTTGTCCCATTCTTCCTGCAAACAACGTTTTAGGTGCGCAACAGTACGGGGTCTTCGTTGAAGCATTTTTCGTTTCAAAATGTGCCAAACATTCTCTATAGGAGACAAATCAGGGCTGCAGGCAGGCCAGTCAAGCATTCGCACCCTCTTCTTAGGCAGTCATGCCTTTGTTATGCGCGCAGTATGTGGTTTGGAATTGTCTTGCTGAAATAAGCATGGGCGTCCCTGGAAAAGACGTTGTCTTGAAGGCAGCATTTGTTCCTCCAAAACTGAGATATACTTCTCATCATTGATGGTGCCATCGCAGAAGTGCAAGTTACCTTTGCCGAAGGCACTGACACAACCCCATACCATGACAGACCCTGGCTTTTGGACTTGTATCTGGTAACAGTCTGGATGGTCCTTTTCCTCTTTGGTCCGTAGCACACGGCGTCCATTTTTTCCAAAAGAGATGTGAAAAAACGATTCGTCTGACCACAATACACGTTTCCACTGCACAATGGACCATCCCAGATGCCTCCGAGCCCAGAGAAGTCAACGGCGCTTCTGGACACTATTTATGTAGGGCTTCCTTTTGGCACAGTACTGTTTTAGCTGGCATTTCCTAATGTAACTACGTACTGTAGTGCTTGAGAGTGACTTCCTGAAGTGGTCCTGAGCCCACGCAATTATATCATTTATTGATGAATGACGGTTTTTAATGCAGTGCTGTCTGAGGGCTCGGAGATCACAGCCATTCAGTTTAGGCTTGCACCCTTGGCCTTTGCGCACGGTAACTTCTCCAGATTCCCTGATTCTTTTCACTATGTTATGCACTGTAGAGGGAGAAATGCCCAAATCTCTTCCTATCTGTCTTTGAGAAACATTTTTCTTCATCATTTCAAAGATTTTTGCCCACACTTGGTGGCAAACTGGCGATCCTCTGCCTATCTTTGCTCCTAAAGGAGTAGGCCTTTCCTCGATGCTGCTTTTGTACCGAATCATGATTGCAATCACCTGTTAACATCACCAGTTTCAAATCACATCATTATTTAGTTATTATACCTCATTACTACCCCTGAATTGCCCCCATCCCAACTTTTTTTGGAATGTGTTGCAAGCCTGAATAGCAAGAATGGATGTTTATTTACAAATCAAATGATATTGACCAAAAAACATGAATTATCTTGTGTTCATACTGTCTGCAATGAAATAAAAGTTAAGGGAAATTTGTAAATTACTGCTTTATTTTTTTATTCACATTTTCCACACTGTCCCAACTATTTCTGATTTGGGGTTGTAAATTGCGCTGAATTGTAGAACGATGTACAGATACACCATCTGCAGCAAGGTGTTCTTGCAGGTCTTTGGAGGTGATCTGTGGCTTGTCTGTAACCATTCTCACAATCCTGCTCATATGCCGCTCCTGTATTTTTCTTGGCCTGCCAGACCTGGATTTAACAGCAACTGTGCCTGTGGCCTTCCATTTCCTGATTACATTCCTTTTCACATTTGATTTAATTTCATACCACTAAATACTGCTTCACTAAAATCTTTTTTCAGAAAACACCCCAGTACTCGGATGTTCCTAGGAAATGGAAGACATACCACTGTTATCTTTTTTGTTGAAAGTAGAGTCAATTATTATGCAGGCTGAGAGGGGTTCCCAAACCTTTACATATGACTGTAGACTTGCATCTATTTAATTTCTTTTTGACCGGAAGGATATTTAGCATATATGGTTATACATATTTGCTGCTGGGTATAACTCAACAAAGTGTATTTAAATAAAAATAATTCTTCATAATTATTGTATTTTATTCAAGAACACTGCAATAGCCTAATATAAGGCATACAAAATTGAAAAAAGTAAACTCATGGGTCATTTATTCTCAATCTTTAAAAAATACAAAATGAACTGAACATGAACTAGTTCAAAATTGAAATGGTGAACTATGAACGGGAATTTATTAATTTTAATCTGTGTGAACTGAACTTTGAGCGAGTTCTTGTGAAGCATGAACTTGCACAACACTGAACACTGGTTGGGTTTACAAAGGAAACTGCACTTAATATGCGGGCAGAATCTTTGGCATGCAACAATGACTGTGCCATGTTATGCAGTGTCTGTGGAGCATGAAGTGGCTGAATGTGCCACAGATACATTGGACAGGGCAGTATTGCACTTAATGTATGCCACTTAGCGGTACAGCAGACTAAAGTGGGTTTACAGTTTATCACTGCCCAAAGAGCTGCTTTTGCTTCCGTGTGTCTTCAGGAGTGGAAATAAAATCATTTAGACAATCGTCACCTTTTTTATTCCTGTTGTACAATAAATCAGTTCCTTTCCAAGTCCACGCATTTACAAAATTCTAATGAATAACTGCTTTAACTAATATTAATGACTAGATTGGGAGTTATTTCAGTTGCTTTTTACTTTTACAGAGTAGTATTGATAGTGATTTTTAATCACAGACACTCCATAACAGCACAACAATCAATGCCATTTTTATACCCCTTGAATCTGAATCTGCTGTGTATGAAAGCTACGGAGACACCGCAAGATGATTTAGGCCACGTTTTGAACTACATGACTTTTTACTATAAAGTGACATGAATTTAATTTTATTGTAACATTTGATTTCATTCTATTATGTTATTTTTGAATGTGCCTCATTGTTACAAAAATACTTAATAAACAAAAATGTAAAATCTTGAACATACAGTACTAACTAAAAAATGCGAAATGTTCAAATTTTCCTGTTAGTTAACTTGGTCTGCAAATACACCTGAGTATTACACTAGCCGTTGATTTACTAAATTGTTGCATTTCAGAAATATGCAGGATCACAGTAAATATACATAATGAAAATTAATGAAACTTTAGAAGAAAGCAATTAATTAAAAATTGCAATAACAAAAAGAATATAATTTGAAAACACAAAGGAACCAAACAACGATAAATAAAACCAAAGCCAAAAACAGAGCCCGGGCAAACAATGACAACTATCTCTAGTTATTGTTTTTCATTTTAGTACTTAGGAAGGTTTTTTTTGTGTTCCATTTGGGAGTTTTTTGTGCATGTAGAATTATTATTTATTTAATTTTGTGTCATTTAGTCTTTTTAGCATCATTCATTTTTGATGAAACATCATTTTATTTCCTACGGACGCCACAATCTGCAACACCATCTGGTCTTCTGGATAAATATGGAGCTGTGTGGAGTGGCCAGTATCTCTTGGTGAATATTCTCTTAATAAACCTTCTTAGTGATAGTTAGCTTACTATTCAAGTAGGCCTAACATCAGGAGTCTGTACTCCTCGACTTTGACCCTGGTTTTGTTCTCTTTGAGTTCTGCTTTTTTGGTTTTGATCTGGACACAACCCTGACATCCTCAGCTTTTTGTCTCATCTCAGCCACAACACCTGCAATGCTTATTACACCATCATGTTGAAAGTATAGCAAAAGCTTTTATATTTGATATTTTAGAATGGTAACAGATAGTTTTATGATGCAAAGCTGCCTTGTCAACACAGTATGGAAGATGAGATGAAAAGCTTTCTTAAAAACGACTGCATGTTTGATCGTGCAGGAGAGGGAAGGAAACCCTGTGCTGTGATCATATTGAATGAATGTTGAAGGAAGCAATACAATACAATTTATTTTTGTATAGCCCAAAATCACACAAGACGTGCCGCAATGGGCTTTAACAGACCCTGCCCCTTGACAGCCCCCTGGCCTTGACTCTCTAAGAAGACAAGGAAAAACTCCCAAAAAAAACCTTGTAGGGAAAAAATGGAAGAAACCTTGGGAAGGCAGTTCAGAGGGAGACCCCTTTCCAGGTAGGTGGGGCGTGCAGTGGGTGTCAAAAAGAAGGGGGTCAATACAATACAATACAATACACAGAACAGAACAGAAGTAATCCTCAACACAGTATAAAAATCCATCCATTATCCAATCCGCTATATCCTAACTACAGGGTCATGGGGGTCTGCTGGAGTCAATCCCAGCCAACACAGGGCACAAGGCAGGAAACAAACCCCGGGCAGGGCGCCAGCCCACCGCAGCAATATAAAAATAAAAATTTTAAAAGTACGGAGCAGAATTTAACAGTAGATGATATCACATAATATGATTTGAATTTGTGCCACTGCAGCTTATAGTATTTGCCATCCATTTTCCATTTCACCCAGTAAAACCATTTATAGTTTCTGCAGAAATACATTTCCCACATGGAGTGTTTTCTTCTGTGGCGGCACATTAAACCAGCGAGTGAGTTTGGCCCACAGGATGATGCCAGACTTTGAATGCAGTTTTACTTTCATGATGGAGCCGAATGGAGAGCAAAAGGCACTGAAAGGCAGAAGTAGGAGGACTTTGTCCTTTGTTTATTGTTTGTCACTCAGCGATGTGCACAAAAGTGCGCAAGTCCTGCTGACCCTGCACTTTCTGTCAATAAATGCTGATGAAATATTCACGAAGAAAGTGAAATACGTTTGCACTTACAAATATTGTGAACACTGGCCTGCCAAAAACACTCAAGTCTTTATCTTCCAGGCAGCTAACAATGCAGTGGCTCCTTGGACTTTCCTACAAAGGTACGCTTGAGAGGACAGTTGCGTCATGAGTCTATGACTGTCAGTCTGACCTTTGCCCTGTCTGGCATGCTGACACTGCAATGAGAGCTTCTCACCTACTCATCCGCCACTGAAAGCCGCTCAGAACAAACACTAATCTGGCTAATGAGGCCCAGCCCAGCGACTGAGGCAGTGAGCCCTGCACTGAAGGACCGAGTGTCTACATGCAGCTTGTTGGCTTCACTTGGGTAGTTTTGGGCAAAGTAGTAAAGCTGAAGTCCTGTTCAATGTGTGTGTGTCTGAGTGTTTTCCCTCACTCAGGCATAAAACCAAATGTTTAAATGACAGAAAAAACACACTTGGCTGTTCCATTCAGGCTTGACGTCCATCTTGTGACTATGGCTGTGGTCGATGCCAATAGGGGTGGTTGGACAAAATGCAAAAAAAAAACAAAGAATCTTTGTTATCATAGCAGTTTGATTCAAAGACATACCTCACTACGTGCCACCCTACTGCTGGCACAAAGAACGTCCGGTAAAGTAGTAAAGTGCGTGCAGTCTTAGATTGAAACTGCTGCCATGGAGGTCACTTTCATAACTTGAATATCTGGTGCTTCAGTCAGTTTCTCATTTGACATTGTCTTTCTCTACTGCCATTTAAAGCTCATTTTACAAAAGCTCATGTTGGAACTTCTAGGAGTCTGCTGCCTACCATCGGTCTGATGGGGTCTCTCCAGCTTTCCATCCCCACCTGCTATAAAAAGCATTCTTTCATTTATATTTGTTTGCTGCCATCTTTGTTTTTCAGGAGCCTCCGATTCGTGCTCGTCTCAAAGACATTAAAACGATCCTGACTTGGCAGGAAACAGATAACTAGTTTCTAGAGTAAACCAGGAGATATGAGCAAAAGGCAAAACAAAAGTCAATACAAATAAACAAAGGGACCGAAACCCAGACGAGAGACAAAAATCAAAGGCAAATAATAAGCAACAAGTCAAAAAGCAGGCACGACAAGAAAAGTATTCACAGGAAAAGTCAAAATATCAAGTAAAGTTTTATCTGCAGATCGGATAAGGCTTAGAGAATGTGGAAAGCAGCCCGGACACAGACAGGCAGACATCGTTGTAAGTCACCCAACACATGCTTTATTTACAACTATTATGTACAGTGCAGCACACAAAGTCCAGGCCTATCCAAAATGATGCCTCTCTTCAGGCCGCCTCCTTTCCACTCCTCCCGAGCTCCGTCCTTCTCCGCTCCCGACTCAAGCCACTGACCAGAGGGAGGCGGCCCCTTTTATAATCACCCGGATGTGCTCCAGGTGCCTCCCGATAATCTTCCGCTGGCACTCTCCAGTGTGGCGGAAGTACCGGCTGTGCACCCGGAAGCACTCCGGGTGTCCCTGGTCGTCTTCCCCCCAGCACTTCCGGGTGTGGCATAAGTGCTGAGGACCAGGGCTTTCCAGGCACCAGGGTGCCCCCTGGCGGTGACCACGGGCCCCTATAGAGTTGAGCTTCCAAGCTCAGTTCCTGTGGACCCCAAAGCCACCAGGGTGGTCGCCCCCTTGTAGTCTGGAGGAGGAGTAATCCCTCCTCCGGTCCTTCGATTCTACCCCTGGCCGCTTGCCACAAGAGAAGAAGGATAACCCTTTATCCCGTTTGCTGATTAATTGAAGGTCATGACCCTGGAGACCACGCCCTGACAACAGTACATAAAATGGCTTCCAAAACAAGTAAAAGGCTATAAAATCTCAAATTTCAACCTAAATCCTCACAAAAACAGCACACAGCACAACCCTCTGAGTTTAGGGCCTAGCTGCCCTAGGACAACATGGTGGTGTAGTGTCGTGACTTCAGATTACTCAGACCCGCGGCTCCTTCTGATCCTATCAGTTTACCCCCAAAGCTCAAACACGTTACCAGCAGGGCCGGTACATACAAAACCAGTCAACCTTAGCTCTGTGATGGCATACAACCATGGTTCACATGAAGAGGGTCTTTCTCTTGGTTGTTTTTCTGAAAAATGGTTGTCATTCTACCTAAAGATCTCAGTACTTTGCATCACTGATAACCAGTTGGTCAAAAGATGGACATGAATATGGACCAATCTTGAGGTGTTTTACTTTGTAGGGTTGACATTTTCCTGAGAGTATCTGCCAAAAAATGGATTTGGTTTCTCTGCAGTTGTCTTGTTAATTCTTCATTTACCAACAAAAAAATTCTGCTTTAGTGAAGTTGACAGTTGACTAACGGATAAGGTGTAGCGCAGCATTTGCATCTTAGATGTTCATTGCACAATGGGCATATGTCTAAGAAACAAAGATATGACATTTTACATCACTGTGTTTGTGTTTCCTTGCTCTGTAGTAGTGGGGTTATGTACTGTGTTAGCCATTATGGATGCAATGAGAAGTGAAGCATAGTGACACCTTTTATTGCCTAAATGAACACAATAGGGCAGCACGATGGCTCAGTGGGTAGCGCTGCTGCCTTGCAGTTAGGAGACACGGGTTCGCTTCCCGGGTCCTCCCTGCGTGCAGTTTTGCATGTTCTCCCCGTGTCTGCGTGGGTTTCCTCCCACAGTCCAGACATGCAGGTTAGGTGGATTGGCAATTCTAAATTGTCCTTAGTGTGTGCTTGGTGGGTGTGTGTGCCCTGCAGTGGGCTGGTGCCCTGCCCAGGGTTTGTTTCCAGCCTTGTGTTGGCTGAGATTGGCTCCAGCAGACCCCCATGACCCTGTAGTTAGGATATAGCGGGTTGGATAATGGATGGATGGATGAACACAATATGTAAGCTGTCAAAACAGCTCTGGCCCCTTCTTCAGGCAGTTTGTGATACAGAAACTGGAGTTCCCTGTGTTTACATACTGTATACACCAGGAAAGAAATGACAAATCGAAAACTGTGTCATCTTCAATGTCAAAAATGAGCAGACTTCTCCAGCCTAAGATTCATTTAGCAGGAGAGGAGAACAATGTATGGTTAAGATCTTTTGAGAGACAAGTGTTATGACCAGATATGAGGAGTACTTACATCTCTCTGACTTACCCAGGCAATTTAATTACAGATCTACATTGTAAGCAAAAACTCATCAACAATTTCAAAAGACTTTGTTGGACCATTGTCATACTGTATTTTTACGGTAGTGGGACATGTTCTCTTCTTTTCACTTTTTCTTCTTGAGTCTTCACAAGTAACCAAGTTTCCATTCTAACTACAGGTTAGTAGCTAAACATGAGTAGACACTGAAGATGCATTTTAATGGCAAGTGTAAATGTAATTCAACAATTTTATATGTGGATGCAATCTACACATGAATACACGTTGAAAGGAGCAGTCACTGCAGTCCATACATAACATGTTTGAACCAAATACGTCCAGCTGCATTAAAACGGTTAAGACTGAAACCCCTGCTACTTCTCTGCCTCCTTTACTGTTTGCCCATTCAATTCAAACATTTTTGTGTCAGAATTCTGTTGTTTTACATTGTTGAAGGTAAAGGCCGTCTTATCATTTGTTCACCACACATGTTTTTGCGTGGGTATGGAACATTAAGTTTGAGACCAGTGGAACTGAGGCACCTCTCAAATGATCATATAGCAGTAGAACAGGCATGGTGTGCAGCTGCTGGGTTATTTCACATTGCTGGGGTGGAAAGCCTTTTTATCTTTATCAGGGGTGCTATTGTGTTTGGGGTGAAGAAGTCGATCACTTGCTATCAGAATGGACATGGCTTTGTATAACAGTTGTGCCATTTTACATAACGTGGGACTCCTCGTAACAATTTGCTAACACAACAGTAGTGCGTACTTCACATCCCACCTGTTCACACCAGGTCTACACCCTTGAACACTCGTTGACACACATTAGGTGTCCCAATGTTGACACTGCCATCAGTGCCACTTTCTGTCCACCCGACCTATTATGGACATTGAAGGTGACTTTCTGCCTTGCATATCTTGATCATTCATTGTAAGCCGAATGGGATAAATGCTTTTGAACATAAATGAATGCCCGCAAGGTTCGAGTTCTAAGGCTTATATATAATATTTTTATTTGCATTTATTTACAGTATCTGTCTGATGCCTTTATCCAAGGTGACTTACAACATTTATGATACAGTTTGTTGCATCTCTTTTGGTTTTTCAATTGGAACTCCATCAGGTCAAGTTACTTGCTAATGGCCACACAGTGTCGGTAGCAGGATCTGAACCCACAAGCTCATTGTTTGTAATCTTTGGTACAAAGCCTCAAGCACTACACCACACTGCTTGCCCTACATGAAGCATCCTACCTAAATGTTGACAAGTCAACTGTGAATCATACTTTATTTTTTAGTGTTTTTAACAGGTGGAGTCTCTGAGGCTAGGAATTTGCACTGGCAATTGGAAGGTTGCCGGTTCGAATCCCGTAAACCCCAAAAGTGACTCTACTTTGTTGGGCCCTTGAGCAAGGCCCTTAACCTGCAATTGCTCCGTCCTGGGTATGATGTTAATCTGCATCCAACCCTGCATGTAGGCCCTCCATTCTGTAGAGAAAAATCTGGGGTTTGGTGGCAGAATTGGCACTCCAGCCACCATGAAAAACATCACACTGGATCCATTCCATCTGAACTAGTGTGGTGCAGAGGTGTCACGTCACCCGTTGCATGGCGGCACTCGGGTCTTAATCTGGGATCCTGAGTTGGTTTGTCATGTGGTGGGTGCGGTAATGCCACTTCTATAAAATCATTTACATGACAATAAAAGCAGTTATTGAGTAATATGACAATCACACAAAACATAGAGAAACCGTATGAGTGTCACTTACCTCCATTCCTGCAAATCAGCCCTGCAGTGAATTCTGGGTGTGTATATTTACAGTTACGCTTATTTACTTAACAGATTACCTTACAGATTTACAAATCACAAGTAGACAGCTCAGTTGTTTCTGTATTTCCACAGTATGAGCACCTACGCGCTAAATAACTTGCTAAGAGTCAGGTAGCGAGTCGGTAGTGGTGACAGAGTAGACATTTTTTTTTGTTTTTACATTCCAAAGCCGTGGCTTCTAGGAATATAGAAAATGTTTTGTGCCAGATTTTAATTTTGCCAGGAAATTAACCTGGTGCAAGGAAGGAAATAAATAAACCAATCAATATTCTCCCAACGTCAAAGTTTCAGTATTTAATTGCCACTTGGACATCTGCTGGTACCCACAGTGAATTAGAAAAGTATGCTTTGGGTTGAAAACGTGACTCCCACACACCTCGGGTTCTTAAGGTAAGATGAGCTCTACAAACACATTCAAGATCAAAGTTATCACTGGTGTAGATGGTGTCTAGGTGGGGACCAGAGGTGCAGGTGACAAGTTAACACTGTAGAACATTGACAGGGCTGTGCAAGGTCCTGATGTTAGCAGATCAGATCAGATCAGATCAGATCTAGATAGATAGATAGATAGATAGATAGATAGATAGATAGATAGATAGATAGATAGATAGATAGATAGATAGATAGATAGATAGATACTTTATTAATCCCAAGGGGAAATTCACATACTCCAGCAGCAGCATGACCAACAGACTTTGGTGGGCGCATCGATAATAAAACAATTGCAGGGTTTGCTCAAGAAATAAACACTTAAGAATATTGATTTAACAGGGCAGTCTGAGCCTTTGAATGGGGCTAAGGCCTGCTGGGAGATCAAGAGCCACCAGACAGAAGTGTTTTACGAGCTGTCCCCAGTAATAGTTCCAGGTGAGGGCTTAGAAGATCAGGCATCGTTGAGTCAACAGTGGCTGAAGTTGATGACAGAAGGTTCAGAGACAAGGTAAGGAAGGTTGAGTGGAAGTAGAGGTACTGGTGTAATGCTGTGACCGAGGCTGGCCAGTCTTATTCTGCATAGGTAGGCCCTGAAATACTTTCTGTTGATCGTGTTACTCAACCATCCTTGGTCTTTTTGTATATATAAAAAAAGTTTTTATGTTACTTTGGCCCTTCTTGACATTATAATTCTTATCATTAAGTAAAAGGTGAGGATAAAAACACACAGACACATTAAGGTCTACCGAAGTTGTTTTTTTTTTTTTATTTCATTGATAACATTTTAACATATCTCTTTAAGTGACAGAACACATAGAACACATTCTAGAATAGAGCAATAATTATAATCAGAATAAGTATTTAAATATTGGAAGAGAAACCAGAAATGACAAAAGTTTCAACTCCAGAAAACTTATTTGTGTTAAAAAAGGAAGAGGATAAAGAAACAGCACATAAGCGGTTGGGCTTATCGTATGGCAGCTGTTTGGCAGCTCTTGTCGACACCGAACCACCTCGGAGTGTCTCACCGTGGATGAACCGCACTTGCTACGTGACCTGCCCCACGAGTCACTTATAAAAAGTGCCGTGGATCAGTAACGCTTTCCCATGTGGAAGAAGAGTCAAGCAGGTGAATTTTTGAAATACATTGGTTTTCTTCGTTGGTGTGAATAGTAAAAGTGAAGGAAGCATTTACCCGATTTGTCTTTCAGGTAAGAATATGGATGTAAGGATATTAGCATTTTCCAGCGATACTCTTGCTGTTGCTTTGATCTGTCATTCAGCCGGGATGATGGCGAGGATTTACTTGCATTCCCTACCACTACCGACCCACCACAGGGCGTTTGAGGTGACAGTACGATACAGCTGTACAGCGCAGATCACAGTCGATCACGCCTGAAGCATGGCACCATGTCTGTGTTCTCTGTCTATGACACCATAAAAGTTTACAGTGATCTAACACGACACTCTCGTATGTCTGGAAGAGTTGTGGATATCTGGAACAGCAACTCTGTCAAAGCAAAGGCCCTGTCAACGTTTAAAAAAAGTATGATTAGCTATTGGCCAAACACAAGCACAGCACAGACTCTTGTTCAAAAGTGTCTATAAGAGTTTGGTTATGTTCAACTTCAGCTCTAATGCCATTTTAAGTCAGTGTTTGCTAAAACTACTGTTGCCGTATGCTTTAATGGCTTTACACTAAAGACAAAACGCTGCAGCACAGTTTGATCACTGCTACACGAAAACGGAAACGGAAGCCTCTTTTGAGTGGTTTTGCTCGGGCTGTCACAAAGCAGTACGTTATTAGTAATGGGTTGCTATATCTGGAACTGTCACGTTGTTAATTACATTTCACTGTAATTGTAATGCTAAGCATTGATGGTCTCTTCAACCCAGAATGTTAAATGATACGTTTTGTGACATTTGGTTTATTGTCCAAGCCTGCACTGCTTTTTAGTGCTGGTTGTTAATGCCATTTTTTCCCAGCATTGTTACACTAAAATAATGTTTTCTATGATGATTTTCTTAACCTGTAACACAATGGCGCTACTGCCATGTCTCCTAAACAACAAACTTTGCAATTCCATGGTTAATTACATTTTAGTAAAGCAATAACGCAAAATCTAAAATGTCAACCAAGTTTTCTGGAACTCTCTGGTTAAGCTCTAATGTCTCAGTGTCGTTTCTCTAAGATGTGTTCCAGTCAAAACTGTTACAGACAACCATAATGGAAAACATCAGTTTTAGCCAACGTTTTCCAGAGAACTGGAGTGTTTTTAAGACACCTTCCTTGTAATTTCACATTGCACTTTAGTGCCATTTGAATAAATCTGCAACATAGCAGCACATTTGTATTATTTCATACCTGCTGGCACCTTGTCCAGGGTTGATTCTCATCTTGCACCCTGTGCTGCTGGGATACGTTCTGCTCCGTGTGACGCTGAATTGGATTGGAGGAAGTAAGCAGATACGTATGTAAAGCTGTAAGGTTTAACCGATTATAGCAAACGTCTGGAGAAGCTGTAAGAATTCTTATCGATGTACTGAAGTCTTTTTAGTGCAATTTATTTAATTTCATATTGTTACCATGCAGTTTTAGTATCCTTTAACTAAAACTGAATTTTTTTTAATTTTAATGATATTTCACAGAAATTATACTACTTAAAAGTGAATACGTTTACGTTGCGGTGCATTTTTTAATGATGGTCCACTAAAACCCTAACATTGTAATCTGATGTTTCCCCAAAAACTGCAATGTTTTATTGGTATTTCACAGAAACGTTAATACGATAAAGTACTTTTAAGATAATGCTGAAGTGCATTTTTTACAATGTTCTGCTAAAACTGTAACGTTGCCGTTCCTTTTTTACAATCCTTTTGCTAAAGCTGTAATGTTGAAGAATAGTTTGAGCCGATGTTGTAATATTTCAACGTCTTAGTGACGTTTCATTAAATCTGTAATGTCACTATATAATTTTAGTATTCTTTTGCTGAGGTTTCAGAATGTTTTTGCCACAGCACTGCAGTACATTTTAGAATAATATTTTCCTGAAAGTATTTGTTTAGTTTTATTAGTCTGAAGAGACTGAAAGTTTAAATATTGGGTGTTTTAAGACCCTGAAGCAATAAAGGAGCAGCACTAATTCATCAGTTACAACTATATACGGCTACAATCCTGTAACAGCCAAACCGAGATTACAAATACTAAAAGTAGATTTATTAATGTACTGTGCGGTTTTACTGTTGAAATTGTTTGCAAGCGCAGGCAGTGAATTTTTGAACTTCCCAGCTTTCTGAAAATCTTAGTATCAGTAGACATTTAAGTAAAACAAAACACACTCGATTGCCTCAAAGAGCCAGCTTCCAGTGTCCTTGCTCGCCACATTCTCTGGACTCTAATAGTTGGTTCATTCATCCTGTGGCAGTTGCGTCGTATAGTAAAAGCTGCAGTATGCTCGAGGCAGCTGAACGAGAGCGGGACTGTGAGATCCAAGTGAGAAAAGCGCTACAAGCTGCACCACACCCAGCTGCTCAGGCCTCCTGTTTCCTCTTGGCAGCTAATCTTCGTGAGACAGCTGGTTTCGGCAAGGTTAAAATTATACAAAAAATAGGAAAGTTAATAGAGGACTCAAACAGCGCCTCGAGAAGCCCAACCGTGCAGATACGCATGCCAAACAATCAGCATTACATTGTCATTGTTTCTATAGACAAAAATATTATTTATGCAGTTACAAAGCCCCAAAAAAAGGAAAAAGTCAAAGTGTACTGGCATTCAGTAAAAACAACAAACCTACCTCCCCATTAGATGTCATGCAAAGGAAAACCACCTATGTTATACGATGAAACTGTCAGTTTGTTTTTATCTCATTTGAATATTACTTAGATGCAAACACACTGAAGAGGATAACAAAAGAACAACAATTTCAACATGCTATTTTCATGTCTTTTTTTTTTTTTTTTAAACGTTGCTATTTCATGTATATACTTTTGTTTTTTTGTTTCGAGATCGAACAGCCATATTGAGCTCAGGCAAACCAAACAAAAGACGATTTGTGCTGTGAGCGTTTTTATTTTTTGTGTTTTTTTTCCTTAGTTTAAATATAAAGAAAGTGAACTTTTAGAACAAAAGCAGCAAAAAACAAGTGAAAATGAAACCATTAAAAAATGGAGAAGTAAAGGACTGGCGTTCAGAAATGATTTGTGCGTCGACAAGCGTCGAAAAGAGAGAGGAAGAAGAGGAAAGACTTGAGAGGTGCAAATACCCAATGCCCCACCCCGATGCACACACCCCTCAGCAGCACGTCCTGTCTGTACACTTTGGGAAGAGCTCTTTCTTTCAGAAGCCCACTGCACATAGGATGCTCGCACTGCGGGTTTGTGGACAGAATCGCTGTACAATCTGAGAAACTGGGCATGCAGTCAGTTCGTGTTTCTCCAAGACTTCCATTTGATTCCACCAAAAATCTAACCACGAGTTGCTCAAGAGGTTTTGTAAATCCATTTCTCCCCCTCTTGGCCTTCTTGTACTAATACCTTGTATGATAGAGAATTTAATTCCTCGATCTGTTCAGTGGAAGGAAAAAAAAAACATTCCCCAGGACTGAGATGGCATTACCATAATACCGTACATCCATGAGCACTTGGCCTACTGTATAGCGAGAGTGTGCTCACAAAAGCATTTCAAGCAGGTACTCTGGAGGGGGCCAAAAGCCCACGGCCATCCCGCCATGAGTTTATTATAAGTAGTCCTCGGTCAATAGTGGGGTAAAAAAAAAAAAAAAGATGCAAGTGATGTCCCACAGAAAGCTCTCAACAGCCACTCATTGGTGAAATACAAAAACAGAAAAAGAAAAAGAACGTTTTCGTCCTCCCCATAACAAAAAGCCAACTAGACTTTTATAATTAAAAAAAAAGCACCAACTCTTACCTATACTACTTAAAATAATACTTAAAAATAAAATAAATATAAAACATATTAGGATATGCTGTGCTTCCTGTAAACGTAAAGAGCAGCTGATGGCCAGCAGGCCTGACTTCAGTGCCAGCTGAGTGGGCCGTGTGTCAGTCCCGGGAGGCCACCAGGCTTAACCCAGACTTCCATTCTTTTATTAAAAAGACTGAATCTGAAACCCCTGAAATTCTGAACTCTGGCCATTTCTGAAACAAAGGAAATGGCATAAATAAAAATCAGAAAAACGGGCCAGCTTTTCACTCAACAGAAGAAAAAAAGAATAATACACACAATCATACCTGCAACTCCCCACAAAAACAAAAAATAAACTTTCAGAAAGGCTGCCTGATGGAAAGTGATGCGAGCAACCCTTTTTCCTTTCTTGTGAAAAGAATTGCACTCAGTTGGTATGCATCAGGGTCTCCCTCAGGTGGACCCGGTACCCTTGTTTTCTTCCTCCTCAATGATGCTAGTTGCCAGCC
This sequence comes from Polypterus bichir lapradei, assembly GCA_026402145.1. Lineage (NCBI taxonomy): Eukaryota > Metazoa > Chordata > Cladistia > Polypteriformes > Polypteridae > Polypterus > Polypterus bichir. The sequence continues at coordinate 75,730,654 of JANRMT010062796.1, forward strand.
TGCTCTTTGCACCTTTGACCTTTCTTAAATAAAACCTCCAAGTATGACCAAAAAAAAAAAAAAAAACCAACAACAACAACAACAAACAAATTAATTCACATTCAGGTACTCTGGCAACACTCTCCTCCCCACCCCAACCTGAACCAACCCACCTTCTCCAAAGTGAAACAAATGAAAACCAATTTGGATTGATGATGACACATTTCAGCATACAAAATTGCAAAATATGCTTAAAAGGGTTACCCAAGCACTACACCAATCACTTATAGAATATTAAACAGTCATGCTTTGGCAAAAAAAAAAACAAAAAAAAAAAAACATAAAAAAGTGAAGGAAAAAATCAAGATTCTCATTTCTACAAATCACTGCCATCAAGAATATGAATTGTACAAATTACATATACAGTTGCCATATTATTCTAATAATAACTTTGTATCTTTACATACCGCTTTTCTGAGAGTTTGTGCATCTAGAGACAGCTTGATGAGACACATCATAGATGATTTGATAGAATCATTACACAAACAAATGTGTGATTAGAATAATACTGTTGTTTTGTTTTTTTTTTTTTCTTTTCTTTTCTTTTTTAAATTGTTGGTGTCACTGGAGATGCAGCCACCGGAGATATTAAAACATGTGCACAGCACGAGCCACCATCAGCGAGGCCACCACACTCACGCCTCCTCTCGCTTGCTCTCTCTTTCTCTCTCTCTCGAACCCCAGGCGGGATCAAGTGCAAAAGCGCTCCCTGAAAGCAAATAAAAAGAGACGTGTGTCCTGTTCAGCGAGGCCTAAGATAAAAACCAACCCTCCCGACCTGCCAGCGTGCTGATGGAGAGAACATGAAAACCAGAGGTGCAGCCCCTCTGTCTGTGTGGGATTTCTGCAGAATGTCGGTGAACAGATGCAGACAAGTGAGGATGTCATTTGCTTGTGTAAGTTGTGATATGCACCTCTGGTCTTACAGATTTCTTACCTCTGTTCAGGTATACACTACATTGACACAAAGGATGAATCATATAGTATAGTGAGACCATAAAGGTTACATTTGGACTTCTTATTGTCAGGCTGATTAGCACAAAAAGGGCAAGAATTTGAACTTCTTGTTTTAGGAACAATTAACATAAAAGTGAAACAGTCTTTTCCATTTCTTTCTAAACTATTAGTCAGTCAGTCAGTCATTTTCCAACCCGCTATATCCTAACACAGGGTCACGGGGGTCTGCTGGAGCCAATCCCAGCCAGCACAGGGTGCAAGGTGGGAACAAATCCCGTGCAGGGTGCCAGCCCACCAAAGGACACACACACACTAGGGACAATTTAGGATCGGCAATGCACCTAACCTGCATGTCCTTGGACTCTGGGAGGAAACCCACGCAGACACGGGGAGAACATGTAAACTCCACGCAAGGAAGCAAACCCAGGTCTCCTTACTGCGAAGCAGCAGCACTACCACTGTGCCACCGTGCCGCCCCTTCTAAACTATTAATAAGCAGTAAAAAATGACAATCTTCATGCGTTCAGCCCCCTTCTTTCGGCTCTACATTCTTTAATTTTATATGGCCACTTATTCTATGTAAAAACTGGATGTATTTTCTTTATTATTACATTTTTTGTGTATGTGTGTAATGGAAGGTGGCACAATTGTTAGCTCTGCTGTCTCATGAAATCAGAGCCCTAGGTTCAAATCCTGCCACCAGGCTGTTATCTGTTTGGGGTCTACAGGTACTCCCCATGTCTACGCGGGTTTCCTCCCACATCTCAATACCACCCAGTGTGAGTGTGTGGGTGAGTGGCCCCTCTGATAGACTGGTGCCACTTCTAGGATTGTTCCTGCCTTGTGATTAATGCGTGCAGGATAGGCTCCAGCTCCACATGATGCTGAATTGGATTAAGTTGGATTGGGAATGTTACTTGGGTTGTAATATTTGGAAAGCACCCTTTTGATTATAGATTGGGTCTGCTTAGAGGATTCAAATGGCAAGAAATGTTAACAGTGTCTGGTTAGCTTTTACAGGGGCAGAGGGTAACCATAAAGCATGGGACAAGGGCAACTCGCAGTAAAGGTTAGTAGGCTTTGTTAAACACCCTTTCCCTTGACACATTATTTTTAAAGGGGTATGTGTCTAGCATATTACATCAGTTTTTTCCGCAGAGTAGAGGTGCACTGTATTTGTGTCATTTTATTATTAAATATTTGGTTGATACCTTTATCCAGGGTGACTTTCAATATCAGAATACGTTACAACTTTTTTGAAGTTGGTTAAGTGATTATTGAACCAGCAACCTTATGGTTAAGAAGGTTGAGGTGGAAGAAATAAGTGGATAGGACTGGCAAGCTTTGTTGGGCTGAATGGCCTGTTCTCGTCTAGAGTGTTGTAAAGTAAAGAAACAGGTGCAAGTGGAGTGTCTGCTGGCCCAGGTGAGGACCACTACTACATATCTACATTGTACGTGTGAAATGAGAAATATTTGACCTGCTTACTTCAAACTCCTACCTTCATTGTAGTGGTGCTGCTGGAGCTCCTGAGCAGTGGAAATGAACGTTCTGCCACTTCCCGTCACGGCGATGCCACACGCGGGTCTCTTCAGACTGGCTGCTGCGCGGCCGGCCCTGGCCGTCTACAAATTGTGTCAGTCGGATATATGCAATGCAAGCGGCATCCTCACCAATCAGGTGCACGTGCGGATTCAGGATCGTTGTGTGGATTGGCTTGCTGTTCTTAGAGAGGACTGGAGGCAAAAACAACAGAATTAGGTACACTAGGTGTTTAGCATTCTGCTTAACAGTAAATAATTAATGGAAGAAGAAACGGGTATTCAACATTTTGACTTCAGCATGACAATATCACTAAAGCTCTAGTGATTTCTCGACTCCCCTGGTATACTGATGTATCTCAGTACCTGAGCATCATGTTGTAGTTGAAGAAAATAACCCAATGGCATAAAAAATTGGCTACATGACAAATCATGATAGCTCAGGGATCAGGTAACAAAACAAGCCTGAGGAACCAAGCGCTCCCTGATGGTTTGTAAAATGTCATGTTTTTAGTTCCTGTTGGCCGCCACATTGAGAATTTTTCAAGAAACTACACTGCTCTTCTTTGCAGACACAGAAAATGACTTACGGTTCTCGAAATAGAATCTGTGAAAATCCATGCCTTCCACCAGATTGCCAAGAGCTTCAGGTTCAAAAGAAGTCAGCCCAGGATCACAGATCTTCCTGTGAAGGAACAAAGCAATCTCTATGAGGACTCATGTGAATGAAGTACATAAAGGCTGACGCACAACATGACAGTGGGCACGTTGGACAAGAGCCTTGAGGGATTCTCAAACCTATTTTCCAACTGTAGGGAGCAACATTTTGCACAGAACCTCATTTTATTTAAAAGAACTTCAGTGGCCAATTTGTGCATCTCATCTGTTCAAATTTTAACACATTAACTAAGCTGGTAATTACATTTTTAAGGTTACATTTTATTGGAGTGATGCATTGCATACTTAACATGTTTAGTTTACTTTTTATATTATTAAACTGCTATTCTTTTATTGTTTTTAGTGTATATTGAGCGGCAAATCAACAGCCAAACTGCAACCAGGAAAGTGAACACAAACAATAGAAAGGTATGTTGTCTCAAGTAGTAACTTCTAAAGTTCCCATAGCACATGAACACAGCAAAATCCAATAAAGATAAAGCAAGCAGATGGTCGACTTGCCCAAGACAGGATACAAGTTAAATTCTACCAATGCTATTAGTCCCAAATAGCACTACTGTATGGTGTAAATGCTTGTGATCCAGATCAGGATGTTTCTTCTCATAAGGCAATATAAATCAGGATCAGTTTCATGACAGTTCTCTTAGCTTGCCACAGTACAAACACCAGCTAATGATTTTTCAAATAAAGAGCAGTCATTAAGCATCAACTGGTGCAGCTTAATTTTAATCTTTTATATTAATTATTCATTATATTGATTTTCTTCAACATACCACAGACATGTGATGACACTAAAATAGCATATTATGACTGGGGGTCCTTGTGTGTGCCTGGAGAAGGAGGTATCCTCTCATCATGTACCCAGTGTTCAGTGGGACTGCTACTTGCTTCCTGTGATCTAAACTGGATAAGTGGGATAGGAAATGGGTGCATGCATTGACCTTCGTGCTGTAATTGGCACAACAGGTTATATCCATAATGGCAGCCTGCTTTCTTTTTTAGTGTGTGTTATTAAACTATTATTAACAAAATAATTAAAATAAATAAAGTTCCTTCATCTCTATTGAATGATGGATTACATGTTTACATGTACGTATTTGGATGACACCTTTATTCAAGGCAACTTACAACATTCATGATACAATTGGTTATATTTTTGTTTTTTGGTTTTCCAATTGGAGCATAAGCAGGTCAAGTGACGTGTTCATTGTCACACCGTGTCAGAGACAGAATTTTAACCCACAACCTCAAGGTTTGAAGTCCAAAGCCTTAACCACTACCTTTTGCATACCCTTTACAAGAACAACCATAAGCCATTCACTAATTATATAAACATAAAATGCTAATGGTTGCCTAGTCTGTCACACAAAAAGTTGTGCATCCATGGTCCTTAAACCTTGATCTTGGTCACAATCAACAGCTGTTGCCATGAGCTTCATAACACAACCTGTGGTCCCTTGCCATGCCGGCTCCAAAATTGGCCTGTAACTCTATCTCACAGCAAGAGGATCAACCTGAACAAGAAGTGCAAGAATAAACAATTTAGAACACATACAGTATCAATAGCTCCTTATCTTCTGCACCCATTGGAGCCTGTGTTGATAACCCCTAGGACATGGAATGTACGTGTTCAGATGAGTTGGGGGGAAAGAAAACCAAAGACAGACGTGTCTATCTGTTACTCCCAGAATTTGAAGATATGTAGCTAATGTAGATAGATAGATAGATAGATAGATAGATAGATAGATAGATAGATAG
>JANRMT010062796.1:75736196-75761795 GCA_026402145.1 Polypterus bichir lapradei
TTGGTCTCCATATTAAAATAATGACATAATACGAAGTCCGGAGAAGGACTAAGGATTTTGTGTGACAGAACTGCACATTTTGAAAAGGCACTATTCAGACACATTGTGGATATGGGGAAAGCTGTAAATATAGTCAAATGAAAAGTAACAGAAAAACTGCAGAAGTTCTGTATGCCATAGAGAGCAATCAAGACTGGCTACATTATGAATGATGCAAGACAGGAATGCTCCTTTTATTAAAGCAACATGTGTTCACAGACTGGTATTATCAAGGCATACAGCTTAACAAGGCAAAGCACAGCATTACAGAGACAGATGTTTCAATGTTGTCGCACCTCCTTTGGCAATAAGCGCTGCCTCCTGATCACATGTATACTAGATAATCGACAGTGGTGGGGAGGGGCGTGGCCAGAGGCAGGCAGGACATGAAAGGAGGGGCAACAGGTAAAGTCAAGAGACAGTGCTGAAATAAGTGACACTTGGAAAGGATCGGCTAAACGACTTAAGGACTATAGACAACTGAAGCAATGATGACAAAGTCAGCAGAAATGGACGGGATTCTAGTCCATCTTTGTTCAACCCCATATTAATTTATTCACACATGAGTAATATAAAGTTGACAGCCTACAAGACTAATCTTTGGCAAGGGGCATAAATAAAAGTTGTGTGAGAAACTGGACAATCTACATAAACAAGGACAGGAGGCAAAGTGAGGTCTTCAGGGCTGTGAAATGCCACAGTGCCAGTCCAGTTTTATCTTTGTTCTTCTCAATACTTTAAGGTAGTTCTTCATGCACTTGTTCTTGACACTTCTCTTGACCACTTCTTTACTGTCTGGTCCAAACCACATGCTGTTTATGTTTTTTGATGCTTCATTAGGAGGCCCTGTGATTGGCAAGGTGCTGTGGAGTCAACGCCATGTGACTGTGTGCATCTGAAGATGAGTGTTTAGTTCCTTGTATTTCTGCATTTTGTTGGTTATCACTGGATTATTCAAGATTTTCTTTACCTTTGTAAGTGCTTTCTGACTTTTGTTTCTGCCTTTTACCAGACTGGTTTTGTTGTCACACTTTTGCCTCTAGACATCCAACGTTTCACTTTGTGACTACAGAGCAAGTGATTCCACAGAAAGCTACTCTAGAGGCCCAAAAGAGACTCTACTTCCTGAGGGTTATTAGGAAGAACAACATCCCTGAGAAACTGCTGGTGTCCTTTTACCGCTGCACAGTAGAGAGCATCCTGGTCTACTGTCTCTGTGTGTGGTTCTCCAGCTGCACAGTAGCACAGAGGAAAGAGCTCCACAGGGTCATTAAGGTCGCCCAGTGGATAGTCGGCTGTCCTCTCTCCTCACTAGAAGAACTACATAGTTCCTGTTGTCTCAGGAACGTCAAGAAAATTCTTCAGGACCCATCTCACCCAGGACATGCATTGTTTGAATGTCTGCCTTCAGGCAGACGTTTCAGATCCATAAAGACTAAGACAAATAGACTGAGAAACAGTTTCTATCCTTCAGCCATCACCATGCTAAATGCTGCTAAGTGGTCAATCTGACCGAGAGCACCTTCATGTTCACAATACAATACACTCTCATGTTTACGATACAGCTCTAAGTCAACATTGGCTGAGGGACAAGTGCAATATGACATAAGCTTGAATGGAAAACGGTGTTCTGCTGTTATGGACTATTTTCTCTATATATTTATTTATTTTAGTTTTAACTTGAGTGATTGTGGGTTTTTTTTTATTTTATTTTTGCTTTGGAAAATTGCACCTAAATTTCGTTGTACAGTGTCTCATTGCTACAATGACAATAAAGATATTGATTTGATTTGATTGATTACTGTGAGCACTTGGCACACTTGAAAACTCAACTCGCAGTGTTTTTGGCCTACAGAAGCACGATTAGGTAAAGCACAATCTCCCATTTTATTTAACAGCAGGACTTTGTGGGGTGGCGCATTTTTGAATCACCCTTTCAATGCCGACACTATTTATTTCAGAATGCCTCTTTTCAAGAAGGTATCACTCCCTGTAAGTCAAGACCAATAGGCTTTCCAGGTGTATTACAGTCATATGAAAAAGTCTGGGAACCCCTCTCAGCCTGCATAATAATTGACTCTACTTTCAACAATAAAGATAACAGTGGTATGTCTTTCATTTCCTAGGAACATCTGAGTACTGGGGTGTTTTCCGAACAAAGATTTTTAGTGAAGCAGTCTTTAGTTGGATGAAATTAAATCAAACGTGAAAAACTGGCTGTGCACAAATTTGGGTCCCCTTGTAATTTTGCTGATTTGAATGCCTGTCGCTGCTCAATACTGATTACTTACAACACCAACTTGGTTGGATTAGCTCGTTAAGCCTTGAACTTCATAGACAGGTGTGTCCAATCATGAGAAAAGGTATTTAAGGTGGTCAATTGCAAGTCTGAAGAGTGACAGCATGGGATCCTCAAAGCAACTCTCAAAAGATCTGAAAACAAAGATTGTTCAGTCTCATGGTTTAGGGGAAGGCTACAAAAAGCTATGTCAGAGGTTTAAACTGTCAGTTTCAACTGTAATTAATGTAATCAGGAAATGGAAGGCCACAGGCACAGTTGCTGTTAAACCCAGCAGGTCTGGCAGGCCAAGAAAAATACAGGAGCGGCATATGTGCAGGATTGTGTAAATGGTTACAGACAAGCCACAGATCACCTCCAAAGACCTGCAAGAACATGTTGCTGCAGATGGTGTATCTGTACATCGTTCTACAATTCAGTGCAATTTGCACAAACAACATCTGTATGGCAGGGTGATGAGAAAGAAGCCCTTTCTGCACTCACACCACAAACAGAGTCACTTGTTGTATGCAAATGCTCATTTAGACAAGCCAGATTCATTTTGGAACAAAGTGCTTTGGACTGAAGAGACACAAATTGAGTTATTTGGTCATAACAAAAAGCGCCTTGCATGGCGCAAGAACAACACCACATTCCAAGAAAAACACCTGCTACCTACTGTCAAATTTGGTGGAGGTTCCATCATGCAGTGGGGCTGTGTGGCTAGTTCAGGGACTGGGGCCCTTGTTAAAGTCAACGGTCGGATGAATTCAACCCAATATCAACAAATTCTTCAGGATAATGTTCAAGCATCAGTCACAAAGTTGAAGTTACGCGGGGGTTGGATATTCCAACAAGACAATGACCCAAAACACAGTTCGAAATCTACAAAGGCATTCATGCAGAGGGAGAAGTACAATGTTCTGGAATGGCCGTCACAGTCCCCTGACTTGAATATCATCGAAAATCTATAGGATGATTTAAAGCAGGCTGTCCATGCTCAGCAGCCATCACATTTAACTGAACTGGAGAGATTTTGTATGGAAGAATGGTCAAAAATACCTCCATCCAGAATCCAGACACTCATCAAAGGCTATAGGAGGCGTCTAGAGGCTGTTATATTTTCAAAAGGAGGCTCAACTAAGTATTGATGTAATATCTCTGTCGGGGTGCCTAAATTTATGCACCTGTCTAATTTTGTTATGATGCATATTGCATATTTTCTGTTAATCCAATAAACTTAATGTCACTGCTGAAATACTACTGTTTCCATAAGGCATGTCAGATATTAAAAGGAAGTTGCTACTTTGAAAGCTCAGCCAATGATAAACAAAAATGCAAAGAATTAAGAGGAGTTCCCAAACTTTTTCATATGACTGTATTTTCAAAGCAACCTGGGCTTGGAATAGCTTTGGTTACAAGATGAGTCAAAGATGTACAGCACCTTCAAACTGATAGGTTACCTCTCTAAGAAGTTTACCTTTCTCTCTTTTCCGCCAAACACTGGCAGCAAACGCATTATTGTTATTTGCTAAGAATCAGTGTGCTGTTGCTTGGGCCTAATAAGGTGATCATCCAATGGTCGTGTAAGATGTTACCCATCAATCACACATAAAACATTCTATTAAGAAAAAGCATTCAGGAGCCGCTGTTACATATACATTATGGCAATGTAAAAATAACAGATAAGATATGTTAAGCTACCCAATCCTAGGACTACACAGTCCTGTCTCAGAAGTCATGCTCTAGTCCTGCAAAGTGTAGGTAATCTATAGATCTGAGTATACATCTCAAGTTGAGCTGAGATTCCCACTAGTTACTTACGCGTAGGCCTCAAAATCCCCATTGTTCACTGCTTCAATCAGCTGTTCAGTTATCTTGATGATTTCCTGCTTGCGAGCTGCAAAGAGAAGTAGAGGAATCAGAAGTTATTCACTGACACTTTCTTTATAAGTATGACAGGACAATGAGGAGGACCTTTGTTATCTCATTCCTCCATTTTACAGTATTAGTAGAATTATGTGAAAAACTGACAGCCAGGCAAACTTGTGTGAAAGCAGTGCTTATGAACACATTTTGTCAATAAGCTACTCTTAGGCAGTTGTCTCGGCATGCAAACACCAACACATACTCGCCCGCTTGCCACACACACCTGGACCCTGTCGGGCTCTGCTTTGCCACCACCTCACTCATCTCGAGTCAGTCATTGGCTTTTGCAGGATCTTCTGTGTGCAAAAGGGGAACCTGAGCAGTGGAAAGGGACCCGAAACGTGACCACAGTTGTCTGTTATGCTGTACTATCAAAATAGTCGATTTTTTTTTCTTTTCCTGCTATATTGCCAGCAGGCTACTTAAAAAAAAATTAAAAAAACAGGCCACACCTCTGTTGGAAACCTGAACTTTGACGGCACAGAACTGAAAAGAAATCAAAATACAACACCCAAATCCTCTGACTCTTGTTATTCTAGGCAGTAGGGAACAAACAAAGTCATAAGATGGACAACAACAAGAGGAGCTCGTCTAATCTTGACAATTTATGGATGAGGCCTACCTGCTTTCAGGCTATTCATGTTGACTGTGCCAGCCCACACAGCACTGCATGTGAGGTGCCTCCCCTGTCTTCCCTCCTCGTTTTAACTTTGTTATCTGAAACCAGACAACCTCGCCTTGCTATTCTCGTCACACCATCTCCCAGATCAGATTTATGCCCTCCCCTCCCCTCCCTCTCCCTTATCGCAAGCTCTCCTAACACCAGACTGACTGCACTTCAAAAATACCTCACAGGAATTCAAAAGACAAGCACAGAGACCAACTGATCAGGATCCACCACCATCTCACAACTCTGATGGCATATCTCTCAAGTCACAAATTTAGCGCTCAGGATGGAGCTCGGCTCTAGTGGCCTTTACCATGCAGACAATCTTGTGATCAGGATATGTTATCATTCGTATTAGCATTAGTTCAGACAGCTGCCATATTTGAAACCAACCAGTCAGGAGGGGGCATGCCACAAGAAAAGCTCACATGATCTTGTTGAAGAGTTTTGGAATACTTGGTATGCTGGGAAGTGGATGAATAGGAGGCAGAATTGTTTGAGAGTTCTAGTGTCTAAAAGTTATAAATCTCGTGATCAGAATACGCAATTATTTATACTAGCTTCACCTCCAACAACCAAACACTCAAAATAAAATGTCATCATTTTTCAACCTGTCAGGAAAGGAGATTAGAAACAAGAGAAATGTTCAAAGTCATGCTGATCTGGTTCTGGAAACTGAGTTGAAAAGAACATAATATCATTGTAAAGTTATGGAATCCCGCATTTGGAAACTACTGTCAAAAGGATCTCATTACCTACAGTAGCACCTAGGGCAGCTTTACCCATATGCATTTTTATAAACCAGATGTTCATTTAATGGCTACCATTATGCAAGTAGCCAACTTAATGATCATGGGCTACCTCATCATCTTCATTAGCTTCACTTCAGACAATCAACATATTTAAAAACAACCAATTTGGAAGGTCCTTGCCTCATGATAAACATCCATGTTATTTACAACCAACTTTAGCATACTGAATGATGGAAACTGCCCTTGAGTAAGATCCGATCCACAATCATTCAGAGGTCTGGATGCTTCCATTAAGAATCCTGCTGACCTTGATACTGTGACATCTTGTAGCTTTGCCTTTAACACCATTGGGATTTTTTGACATGGTTACCTTGTATGATCAAAAGTGACTACGTCTGATCAGAATGTAATATCATCTTAGAGCTGTGGTGACTTAATTTTTGGAAACACTGCATGTGAAAAACCATCTGATCGTACTACAGTTGTGGTGGCTTCCACTTATATATCATGAACATTACAGAAGGATCATTCATATTTCACACCACCTGCAAATTGGAGGCCAATCAACCAAACTAATTCAGTTCATTTAACCAGACATTTTTTACCTACTTAATCCAGATCAGTGCCTGTATTTATCAAGCATCTCAGAATAGGAAAATCGTCCAAACATCTCAGAGCGACACAAATTTGATCCTACTCTTAGGAATTGGAGAAAGAGCATTTTATCAGTTTTCCTAATTTAGGTAACTACTCCCACCTTAACCAGGATTTAGGAGAACTTGTAAGCTGTCCCAACTCACTTGAAGCTGTCAGAAAATAATGTTCAGGTTCAGATTGGCATGCACAATATTTTGGAAACGCCAGACAAAAAGAAATGTTAAAGCGTGCTGCATTACTGCAGATTGCTGGTTTCCTGTAGTTGCTGGTGTGAAAGACACCACTCACATAAATGGCCCCATGTGTGGAAGAGCGCACATATGTGAATCGCAAGCAACATCACAGTATCAACACACATGTGGTCATGAAAGCAAACTGTTCTTGTAGTAACCTGAAGATAGGTGGAGCTGGAAATGTCCCACATGTACGCTGAGCTCTGCATTCCACGAACCCCTGGAATATTCGCATTACACTTTAGAAACCAAGGTTCAAGAAGGTAGGCACATACGTCCAGAAAATAAGGGGAGAACACGTCTGGTGACTGTGGAAGACAATTTGGAACACGGGAAGAGAGAAGGTGGCTTCAGTAACAGCTGTGGCTAGTTTCAGTGTAACTGTCACTTTACACGGCATTTCACGTGGCCATCACCAAGGGAAGGTAATTCTTTTGAAGGTACAGCTGTGGATCATTCATGCCTGTCATCAAGGCTTTACTCTCATTCAGGGTGTGTCTCGGTCTTTCTATTTCGGTGCTTGTTACAGTTCTGGTACTTCATGAGAGTTGCACAAGCCTTTTGTTTGAACATATTCACATCTCTTTGAATATTATTATTATTTATATTAATATTATAAGGTACTTTGTGGTGAAGCCTTAGAATTAGTATCAGAAAACTACAAAACATCACCATGATTTCCAAGGAAATTACATAACACCTTCATGAGTGGTATTTTGCAGCTCAGAGAGCCATAAAATCATGATTTAATTTATTCTCAAATATGAACTTTCAGTCCTAGCCGGGAGTAAGTGTAGGAGGCTTTATGAATACCTTTGCCTTAGTCAGACTTTTCGTGCACTTCTTAGGAGTAAATGTGAGATGCATGATAAATACAGGCAAAGGATTGTGGGGCCATAGCCCATTCAAGCAGTATATCGTGCAAGACAGGCACAAACTCAGAAGAATTCCCATTCACGCATAGTTTAAAGTAGCTACTTAACCCAATGTGCACACCTTTAATATATGTGAGAAAAATCCAAGTACCCAATACCTATGAACGTACAAATGGCACACAGGAAGTGTCTATTCAAGGATTTAAAGCCAGTATACTACAACTGTGACGCAGCAGCATTATTTATTAAGCCACCCCATTATAATTCAATTAGTTCTGATGACATTTGGATCCACTTATAAGTTTCACGATAAGTTCATCTCAAAAACTCTTCAGAATTCGACTTCCCACAAAGCCAGCTATCATCATCCAGTGCTGGTGAACTCATCTGGGACATCCTGAATGCTGAGTCAAAAGTCAATGCAATTTTATTTGGAAACTCTGAACTAAGAACCCAGCTGACTAAGTGTTCTTGCCATTGAGCAGCTGGGGTGGTTTCACCCCTGCAAGTCACAAACCCATTGATTGTTTTACAAATCTAATTACACCAGTCACTTAAGCAGTCAATCCAGCAATCAAGATGCCTCATGGTGCCTACTGTATTCATTTCAGACAACCAACATGTTTGAAACCAGCCTATCCGAGGACAGCATGGTGAAGGATAATCTTGTCATCATTTTGGGCTGGTGGCCACGTTTTGGAAAGTGATGTTTGAAACAGCATACAGGATAATTTGAAAGCTCTAGATGCTTTCATGTAGAAATTATAAATTTACAATCCAACTGACCAACATTTCTCATCACCTTTTAGTACTGGTGGCTTCACTTTTAACAACGTGGCACATGAACATGAATACCCTTCATATTATATTGTGGCTCATCCTGATAATCAGTTTGTTGTCTTCCACTCAGACATCCTGTAGCAGAGTAGTTCAGAATCACCTATGTTAGTCAACATCTGGAAACTGTAATGTACTTATCTGAAAGAGAATGCCAAGGTAGGCTCAGAATGGACACACTGCATGTGAGCATCAACTAAAGTATGTAGATCCACTTGGACGCAGTACTGTCTTGGGTCTCTGAGATTCCAGGATAGCAACTCTGCATTATCAGAGGCAAACTGAACTGGCAAAATCATCATCTTGTATTGCAGGCACGATGACATTAGGTTAGAACTCTTCTGAGTAAGTACAATGGCCAGCGTCAGAATAGACATGTTAATTCTGGCAGTAAAAGAAGTTTAAAGGCACCTAAAAAGAATTTTTCTTTGATGGAACAGATGCAGAGCCAACTGGAATAAGAGAGACAGCTGATAGTCTCATCAATGTGACAGTTGCCTTGGGCCACGGAAGCCATTAATGTGACGTGACAGACAAGGCAGCAGGAATGTTGGCCTATTATCCAAACAGAATTCAGCAGGGCCGAACGGTTACTCCTTACTCACCATACAAGCTATTACAATCCCCAGGAGCTCACTTTAACCTTGCTGAGCACTTTGATTTTGTTGCTTTACAGGTTAGGATGTAGCCATTCCATTCTTATTTCATGCCACAGCCAAAGGTGGCAGCAATTAGGTTAGCATATCTGAGTGTACATGCTAAAATACTGCAGGAGAGTATAGATCCTGACCAGTGTTGAATGGTCATAATCCAAAGCAAAAGCAGAACAAGGGATTCTCCACATACCAAACCACAACATACACAGCAAACACAAGGCCGGACCATCCCGACCGACTCTGCCTATGTGTGTTACTCACGCTGAGTAGAAGAGATGGAGGGGCAGCTGGGATTAGGCAGGGAGTGAGATGAGAACGGCTGAGGGCCTTGGGGGCGTTGGGACCCCCCATCAGATTCAACCTGGGTTTGGGGACTGGACCCTCCACGCAAACTGCTCACGATATCTGTCAGTCTGGATGCTGCATAGAAAGAGGATGGAAGCATGGAAGAAAGGTGCCAACGTGACGAGAAAAAAAGGATGAAGAGACAGCAAATGGGCAGACAAATACAAAGGAAAAGCAGAAACCAACAAACAAGCAAATAAAAACAAAGACAACTCCACTAAAACAACAAGTGTACTCAAGAATAATGGTGCACATGCAAACATGCAAGCTCAGGTCAACAGCTTGTGCCCATCCCTGCAGAAGAGGCAGTTTTGACTACCTCAGACTTCTACCTGGGTACAAAGGAAAATGGAAGCTGAGGTGTCAGTAGTCATGTGTCCAGCAGCTAACCACAGCCGAATGAAAGACCACGTGGCCATTAGTGGATTAGAAATCAGTAAATAATCAAAGACACATCCATGGCAAAGAGATTTTGCAGACCAAAGTCACGGAAAAAGTAATCTTCTTGCCAGATAATCACAAACTTTATTAAACATCATGGCCATCAACACAATCACAGGCAGGGCTCCTACCATCAAGACACACTGATCATTGGCAGACCATCACCACAACTGGGGAAGGAAGTCTGCCTGTCATCAATCATAGATATAGTCAGGACAGTTTTATAACAAGACAAATGGAGAAGCAACATTCTTGAAAGATGATACCCTGGTGACTTTAAAAACAAAAAAACAATGGCCATCTAATTATCCACAGAACAACTATTATCAGAATTTAAAACATCAGCTGTCTGAAGGCAGGGCTATCTGACCAACAGTTTACTTTCATTTTCGAAAGTAAAACAAGATCATGTCCATAGCCACAGTGATCTACCAGATGATCCAAGCCAATTATTAACAATGCAAAGCCACAGTTAATCTGATCATCAACAGATTGAGGTCTTCAGGGTTACTCAACAACTGGCTGATCACAGGGACTGTCAGGACAATCTGACCACCAGCAGCTTATAGGCAAAACCACTCGGAGGCCATAATGTCTGATCTGGCACCAGCCAGAGAAAATGTCTTTGCCAGAACTGATGCAATAAAAACAGCCAGGGCTGTTCATGTATCAAGTTACAACCACAGCACGGGCTTTGACTGCTAAGACAAATGCTGAGAAAAACCAGAACTACAGTACCAGCTCTTTGCTCTTTAGCTGATCACAGCTGCGGCCATCCGCTTAATAGTAGTAAGTGGCCAGTACTTCAGAAATCTTCTTTTGATGTGATCACACCCATCAGTGGTTTACAGCAGAAGCTGACAGAATATGTCCATCAAATGAACACAGCAAAACTGAGTATGTGATGATCATCATACCATAACCATGGCCAGATTAATCTGTTGGCAGGTGACCACTGCTATGACAGTAGTCATAAGTGGTACCACTTGACCACCAGTTGTGCCCAGGCAAAACCAGGCCTATCTTTTTCTCAGCAGTCCAAATCGAGAAGGACAATTAGGGGTGTTCGAGAATCAGAAGTCACCCTACAGCTGAACACCTGACCACTGGATGACAACACATAAAAAACCCATCTGAATGCAACAGACTGCCTGTCATCTGAACACAACTGACAATCAAGTGAGCTCAGATACAGCCATAGCTGAGCTACAATCAACAGCAGACCAAGACCACGCCAAAGGCAAACAGACCATTACCTGAATATAAATTTGACAAAGCCACTGCCTGAGCAAGGGACAGTTTATCAATATCTGATCACAGTCTTGGAGATTCAGCTAACAGCTGAGCACAGTTCTTAGGCCGTGTCCACACTACTACATTTTCAGTTAAAACTGCAAACGCTTGTCTATGTTTTTACCTTTCGTCAACACTCTCCAGAGTCAGATACTTTTATGAACACCGCGTTAACACTGTGGTGTGGATGAGCAAAAGGAGTTTTCCAAAAACGACATTCTAATTGTGCTCTGATTGGTCCGTGCTAATTTAGTGTGCCTTCCGTGATTGGATTCTGATTATTACAATGTCTCATTCACTGAAGAAAACATTTTTCCAACATAGCAGACATAGAAGAGTTGCCTTCTATGGTACTTGTTGTACTGGTTAACTGTATGCATCTAAATTGCATTTTGTAGCTGCATACATGCGTTAAAGGCAAATTATTTACCAGTGGCCCATGGCATGCGGTTTTACCGATACAGTGAAAATTTCCGAGCACTGTGAAAATCAGATTTTACACAACTCAGTTGACAGCCTCTCATCAGCGTGTTTTTACTTAATCTGTAGGAGGAGCGCATTGTACAGCCAAATTATTAACAAGGCAATAACAAAGTGGATGAGTGTAGAATGGAGCTGAGTTCACAGTATCACAAGACAGAGAGAGAGATATGGAATCGTAATGCAGTAAAGGGAAGATGTAGACACACGCACGCACGCATGCATTTATTTATTTACTTATGTACAAATGTTGTTTAGTACAAGATGCGCTCTGGTTGCTGTAGATTGCTTGTAATCAACCATCCCATGAATGAACTTGGAGCTAAACACTGTCGTTTTAACATTTGCTTTGTTTTTTATTTTGATGACAAGACCATCGTTGCCAATTGTGAAGACTGTTACTTTCAGCTATAATCAGCGCATTAACGTGACATGGGGACAGTTCCCTGCAGCTCCTTCAAGAATTGCTTTCTTTTTCTATGCTGTGAATGCGTTATCAGAGCACATGGGAATGTGATTTTCATGAGGCTTTGAATTTTTCACTTCACAGTTCCTTCACTGAAGGTCCAAGTCATAAACGTTTTCAGGTGTTTCAGTCTGGAACCTTTTAAAAAAGATGCGGAAACTCCAGTCTAGACAGAGAACATTTTGCCTTAAAAACTCAATTTTTAAATTAAAAAACATGGTAGCGTGGACTTAGCCTTAAAAAGAGCTGTCTCCACTCAGACTAAAGGCCCGATCAGATGACTTTGAGTTTAGCCACAGCAGTCTGCCTCTCAGATGACCACAACCAGACTATTTAAAAATCAGCATGACAAGAGTGTTATGACCATCAGGTTATAACAGTAAACACAAGGACGGTCCGATCATCAGCTCAGCATCTCGAGAACCAAGACAACGTGGTCATCACTGCCTCACTCGCTAGATCTCTTAACCAATGGCAGTGCACAAAACACAGCTAGCTAGAGCCAAGTCATCAGCTATCGGTAGCATGGGGAGAGCCATTAGCACCTGTTGGCTGTTAGGACATGCTGGCCACTGACATCTCATTATACAAAAAGTAAAAGAAAAAGTAAAAAGAACTAGTGGAGTAGAGTCTGGATAACTCAAACATCTATGGTCCCCTGACAATAAAGAATTAAGCAGAGGAACTGAAAATCAGACTCAGCTCTGCTCTTGTAAGATGTAAAAATTGTTTTATAACTAAATGTTCATGAAATTGACCGTTGATAAGACACTGGGCTATTATACATCAACCAAAGCTGGAAGGGACCCAAGTGCATTATTGATTCATACAAACTAAAACGTTCAAAAAATGTGCAGTATAACACTAATTTCGTGAACCAGTTTTTAAAGGGCGCCAAAGCCTATCGTGGGAGCGGTCCCAGTCAGGAATGTCCAGGTATGGTAGATAACATCTATGGACAGTGGAGGCCACACAAACAAACAGTAACCTGGCTGGGCTGGGTTTTAAATTCAGGTCCCTGTAGATGTGGGACGGCAGCACATGAGCAAAAAACATAATGTAGCCATACATAACATAGTTTGCAACAGTTAAGGGATACGTTTTAAAGTTAAAATGATTCTGTCACAAATGTGGCATATATTCATATTTGCTGGAAACTTGCGTGTGAAGCTGTATTTATCATTTTTTAAAAACTGTGTCTCTGTCAGCAGACAATGAAGCACCCAAGGAATGTCACACAACAGTCGTACAACTGACCACATATGACTACTCAGAAGCAGAAAATATTGCAGCATCGTAAAAACATATCTTTTGCTTTTTGGAAGTATTTTTATGGCTGCAAAAAAGCCTTGGAATTTTTTTTTTTATTTTTTAACACAGAACTGGAGTTTACAGGTAAACAGCAGCCCACATAAGAAATGTTAAAGAGCCAGCTGGACGTGCTGTGAGAAAGAATAATCCAGAAAGAAAACATGTCTGCAGATGTTTTGCACAACATCGTCGAATGAGTTTAGAAAAGTGAATAAATGGGAATAGAAGTGAAATAAAAACATGGATCTTTAAAAGCTATAGGCAGTGATCAGATTCACGCCAAACTGAATTTGCAGCAAAACTGCTTTGCAAAGAAATTTACAAAATAAATTGTGTTTCAGAGCCAGTGAAATTCATGCCATTGACACAAGAAAATGTTTAGTCCTATCTGGAAACATTTACATGCAGAAATTCCAAATCTGTCTGCCTGTCATTTAGTATTTATATAAAGAGTGTGGTGGACGGCCGGCAGCTCATCCCAACCGGGATGCCCCTGTGATGGAAGGATGGGAGAAGGTAGCTTTTTCAGGACACTGCCTCCCCCAAAACGCTAGATGGCAGCTCCACTGGAGTGTAGTGGTGCCCAGGATTCCCGCAGGGCATCCTGGGACTTGGGAGTCCGGTTTCTCAGGGTGCCGCCAGGGGGAGCTGTGAAAGGACCTGGGGAGTCATGCTTCCCTTGCAGCCCAGAAGTGCTTGGAAGTCATGAGGACGGAAGCCCCATAGTAATTCCGGGCTGATTAAAGAGTTGGGATTCTCCATCTGACCCGGAAATGCTGGCAAGACACAGGGATGGAAGAGTGGAAGCACTTCCGGGTCAAGGACTATATAAAGAACTGTTGGAGGCCCAGCAAGCAAGCATGAGTTGGGAGGAGGAGGACAACACTTGCTGGGAGGTGTGGAGGAGAAGGAATATTGTGTTTATTGTTTAATTAATGTCTTTAAGGTGGCTGTGGTGCTTGAAAGGCACTGTGAAGAATGAAAAGAATAAAAAGAACTTCTTCGTGCTTTTATCCTGCGTCTGCGTATCTGTCTGTTAGGTTTAACGTGGCGACAGCGACCCCTGGTTTAGTGAAAAAATCAACAGGCTCATTTCCTATGATGTGTAGACAATTTTTTAAGCCACCAGATGTGTTTCTGGTAGTACGATATCCACTTTGCCAATTCTGAATACAATCTTGGCAATCACAATCCTAAAGATGCATTGGAGACAGAAAATAAATTTAGTGTGCAGGAGTTGGCAGCAGTTTTAACTGGAATTGGAATCAGGAGATGATAGTAAATCAAAAAAATTACAGCCAAATGTCAGAACCAACAAGACTAATAGTTAGGCAAATGGTGCTCTGGGAATGTTTCAAGAATCGTACTCGGAAAAGATAAAGTGAACAGTATGATAACATCATAAAAAGGGAGATGTAGCCACAACCAAATTATGAATTTTAGTCAAAAAGGCTGACATAAAATATTCATAAACACAAAATTTTAAAAACAACAAGTATTGAACACAAAAGTCTTTGGGGAAATGACCTAGAAATGTCACATGCCTCAAACTTCCGGTTTACCTTACTTAGCAATAGCATAACAGCATAACAGCTGTCAACAAATACCCCTTAAAATGGTGGCACCCATAAGAAAAACAACATGGTATCGCAGGAGACTGTTACGTATTTTCAACAAAAACAAAAAAAAAAAAAACAGCATCACAATATTGTTT
Organism: Polypterus bichir lapradei; assembly: GCA_026402145.1. Classification (NCBI taxonomy): domain Eukaryota; kingdom Metazoa; phylum Chordata; class Cladistia; order Polypteriformes; family Polypteridae; genus Polypterus; species Polypterus bichir. The sequence continues at coordinate 75,751,170 of JANRMT010062796.1, forward strand.
GACCTTTAAACCCCCTAAAACAAAGTCTCAATATTTTTTTGAGGCAAAGATGAATTTATAAAAAATCACAAACAAAAGTGTAATGCACTAGTGAGACCACATCTGGAGTATTATGTGCAGTTCTGGTCACCACAGTACAAGAAAGACACTTGAAGTTGTGCATAGGAGAGCATCCAGGTGCATCCTAAGAGTTGAGGACATGTCCTACTGTGACAGGCTCAGAGAATTCAACCTACTTAGTCTCGAGCGGAGGAGACATGTGGGAGTCCTCAAAGGCATTGGTAAAGATGAATCAGCAACATTCTTTCAGCTTAAGGGTAAATCACGCACTCGAGGATATAAGCGGAAATTAAGTGCATTTAAAACTTAAATCAGGAAGCACATCTTTACGCAAAGAGTTGTGGGACTTTGGAACATACTAGTGATACATGGAGTTGAAGCAAGAACCCTGACAACCTTTGAGAAGAATCTGGATGAGATATTGGGACAGCTTAGCTATTAGTTAAACCAACAGGCTTGATTGACTGAATGGTCTCCTCTCGTTTGTTAGCTTTCTTATGTTCTATTTTTTAAGATCAATGGCACCAAGAGAGTCCATACCATTTAACAAAAATCAAGAAATAGGAAAAGGTGGTTGCTAGGTAACAGTAGGGCAGCTTCCCATGTAGTGAGAGTGTCCTGTGGAGAAATCACAAAACTGTGCATGACGCTGTGTTTTAGTGTGTCTTAGTGTAGAAAATATGCAGCCCTTCTCTGTGGTAACATGAACGAGAGGCATAAACAGCACTGATTTTAATGGTGGGTGACAGATTACATGTAATATGCCGCTGCAGAAACAAACACGGGTGACTAGCATTCCTTGTCTTCCACCCAAATTAACAAACCACCAAAAAACTCTTTTTTAGAGAGTTCTGCAAACTGAAAAATCAACTACAAAATTTGATTTAATGTCAGTTTTGTGAAAACTATCCAGATCGAAACTTCTCTATTTTCTTTGCTACTATCCATAAATAAGAAACCACAACCTTGAAAATGAAAGGTTTACATGGATGTGGAGAAGCAAGGAAGTAAGCAGGGAAGCTGTACTTCTTTAAAATATTTTGGTAAACGGATACAGATACTCACTTTTTCAACATCTTAGGATGTGAATCAATATGTGGGAGCATTCACAGTGTCAATGTACTTTTTAAGGGCTTTGCTTCTTTTGATACACCACCCTCTGAGGCAAATGCATTTTACAAAATTATAAATACAGCTTCATTTAATAACACAAGCTTCTAGAATTAATAAACACATAGCACTATGATGAAATGATAACTTGGAATTTAAAAATATTTAACCTATCCATCAAGGTAATTTCAACTGTTTGTTTTTGTAATAAGTATTAACAAAATACAGTACATATAACATACATAAATCAGAAACATAATAAATTAAATCTGTAATTAATACTTTCAATTATTAAATAAGGTGGCTAAATGTTATTCTAATATATTTATATAGCTTCAGATCTGAAGGGGATTTAGGCAGCTAATCTGCACAGAAGGGGCCTGCACTGCTACTGTGGCAGACTGGAGACCCCTGTTGGTCAGAAGAGATACAACACTAACAAATGTTAGTTTGTCTGTAACAGCATATTCCTATTACTAGGAAAGATTATTCATGCCCAGCTGTTGATGCTACTTGCCCCATCTTTTGACGCTCATTGGTGATTACATCTTGAACTGAAACGCAGTACACTCGGAGGAGCCACAAAGTGAAATGCAATATGGCTGCTTTGCTTTTAGTTATGACACGCAATTTATAGACATGAATTAAAATGCAATATGTTTTGTATTGCATTTAAACTGACGCGTAAATTGAGTGCCGTATTGAGAAGAAATCGATCATTTGGTTGATATGTTTTACTACACGATAAAACTGGGCCAAGATTAAATGCACCATGTGAATATGCATTGCATTCCAATATACTGTAGTTAAGATGGTGGATTGCACTGAATTCTGGCATGAATAATCTTCTGTATATTACAGGCTTACAGGCTCTGGGGAGCTAGTGCCCACTGAGTGCAAGGCTGGAACTAACCCAGAGTGGGATACCAATCCACTGCAGGTCACAATCACATAAGTGCAAACTGGGACAGTTACAACTAAATTCCTATTGTAAGAGGTGGCATGGAGAGACTGGCATCCCGGCTGGGACTGTACAGCAATCCTTATCGGGTCAAGAGGCCAGTATAACAAAAGGACTGGGGAAGACAATTTATTTAAGACAATTTCTTCCCCCATACATTAGGTCAGAGGTCTTCAATCACAGTCCTGGAGGGCCGCAGTGGCTGCAGGTTTTTGTTCTAACCCGGCTGCTTAATTATAAAGCAATTCTTGCCAATAATTTAATTTCATGGCTTGTTAGTGCTTTAACTCTGCTATGTCAGGTAATTCTCATATCCTAGATTTTCTTCCCCTTTCTAAGGATATCATCCAAATGATTTGAAGGCTAAAATGGAGGAGTAATTATCGGTCCTTCACTTTTTTCTCTTTACTTTCCCTCCAAGTATTTAATTAAACCCAATAGTGCATGATAAATACACACAGAGGTGAAAATGGTAACAAGCTAAATGGAGAAATGCTGGTCTTTTTTGTCATCTGCATGTTATTGGTAATTAGGAGCAATTAAAAACCAAGAATACAGAGCTGTTTAAGACTAAAATAAGCAATAAGGGTTCAAAATCTTAATGAGCGAGACCACTAAAGTGAAGCAGAAGTGCTACTTAAGCAATAAGGGCTTCTTATTAAGCAATTGGGTTGGAGCAAAAACCTGCAGCCACTGCAGCCCTCCAGGACTGTGATTGAGGACCCCTGAATTAGGTGGTAGCCTTCTTGGTCCAGGATCCCCACATGGATGCCCACATAGTATCCTGGGAGTTGTAGTGCCATAGAAGAGCCCTGTTGTGTTCCGTAGGGGCCACAAGGGGGATCTGAAGGGGTTAAAAATCCCTACTTTGTGGGACTTCTGATGGACCTGAAAGTGCTCCCAACTGCCTATGCTCTGACACCAGAAGTGCTCCCAGGTCCGAGATAAAATGAACTGCCCTGCCACATCTGGGCGAGCCAAGAGTTGGGAAGCAGTGGGCAAAACTCAACTGGAGGAGAGGATATAAGAGAAGGCACTGGTTTTGTGATTGTTTTGGCTGTGATAATTGTATCAATTGAGATTTGTGGATTAAAAATTCTTTTATTGACCCCGGAGTTGTGTTAGGTCTTGTGTACCTGGGGTTTGGGGGCTCGGTAGCACTACTATACAAAGAAATATATATATGGTTTCTCTATGCTTGGGCAGCACTTAATCCTGGGATGCAAACTTGCACCACTCAGAGTGTGAATAATAATTGTCTTGGCCAACTGAGACAAAGATTAACTCTAAGTTTCTAACTGAGCTTCTTTCTGACTGTGAGGGTATCTTGCAGCGAGCTTGTTCCATTTGATCCCCACTGCACGTACAGATACATGAAAGTTTCTTTTTGAGCACTAGTGGAGCTGGAAGCTTAGTTGCATTTGATGTTTCTTTTTTTTCCAATCGGATTTGCTGAAGCAGGGCCGCCACGGTCCAAGTTAACCTGAGAGACTGAGAAGAAGTGAATGATAACACAGAACAGGAGTTCTAAGGAGGCATTCGATAGTTGAATGGCCATCCTGAAGACCAGCACACATGGTAGGACTTAATGAATCATTGAAACTGGACATAGTTAGCACTTAAGTGGTTGCCCTGCTTATTGTATTCATGCACTGATGACATCAAAATATTTTTTGTATAAAACATGTTGCATTTAAATTAAACTGCAAGGAAAGGGGAAACATACTTTAGTTTGACTTACCCAGAAAGCTAATTAAGCAGTCCCTAGAACACAAATGCAGAACACAGCAAAGAGACGCAACATCCACATGCACTTTGACGCTTTACAGAGCAGTCAGCTCCAGGTCAGCTGAGCAGGGTCCTTCTGAAGCAGATGCAGCAGCTTTGTAGGTCAGATATCCCATACCAGAGCCAGTAGCAGCATGAAGGACTGCACTGCAGAGACAGGCCTGGCCTCTCTAAGTTGGCTGACATGCTCAAGGGAGGCCAAAAACACTCAAGAGTCAGGTTAAGCACCTGGGAAGCAGGGCATATTACAGGAGCAGAGTGGGTCAAGCTCTCTTACTTACACTGTGCAGAAGTGTTGGGGGTCGGAGGGGGGGAAGGGCGCAGGGGGTGTGTCGAGGGGGTGCTGGAGCTGCCATCCTGATCGGTCATGGGCCCTGATACCCGCCGGACACAACTCAGGATGTCTGTTAGCTTGGTGGCTGTGGGTCAGGACAGAGGAAGGAGAGGAGGGGCAGGAGATGAATGGGAGGGAGAAAGAGAAGACATTAAACAAGTTTGAAAAGCAAGAGAGCAGAGATCTGTCGGGTGTGCGCTTTGAACATCAAAGACTGGCCCACAAACATCAAGCTTCACACCCAGATGGATCAGTAGATCCTTCTTTTAGACAGCTCATTTCATATCGAACACAAACAAGAAGTGTGTATTACCAGCTATTCCAGAAAATACTGAAGCACTTTTTCAACCAATACTAAAGAACACACATCCACATTAGCTTGCCTTCAAAGAAAAACAGAACAAAGGCCAATCTGACCTGCTGGAGTTCAATTCCAGGTAAGGTGGTACATCTTCTGCCTGATATAAAAAAAAAGACTTTGCAGAAACATAAAATCTGGCCAGATAAAACAAACTTAAAGACAAACTTCATTTTAAGAGAGAACCAGAAGCGTGGGTGCACTTGTCGGCTCTGTCAGAGGCCCAGCACCTTCATCAGTTTTCTGCGTACTTCCTGCAAATCAACAGGTTTGTCATTTTTTTTATTAAAAGGTGCAGTAGGGTAAGGTAATTAATCAGGCTGGGGGCCACTATAGGTGCAATGAGGTCAGGTGATGTTACACGTCCAAGTTACAAAAGATCAAAATACTGGGGTGAAGGTGGGGAGTTCATGTCAGGCTCTGGCATTACAAATAAAAGGTGAAAAGTGTCAGCATCAGACAGTGAATCAGTGAAGGCAATGTCTGTGACATCTGTTAGGGTCAGGTTACTGGTCATTTTTGGTCATTTTTGGATGTGTAACCTAAAATTATTCTGCATTTATTGCCCTGCCCGGGGTTTGTTTCCTGCCTTGCACCCTGTGTTGGCTGGGATTGGCTCCAGCAGACCCCCGTGACCCTGTGTTAGGATATAGCGGTTAGATAATGGACTGATGGATAGTTGTGGTGATTTTCCCATTGTTAACCACTGGCTACATGATAGATAGATAGATAGATAGATAGATAGATAGATAGATAGATAGATAGATAGATAGATAGATAGATAGATAGAAGGCTGTAACATAACAAAATGTGGAAAAAGTGATGCGCTGTGAATACTTTCCGGATGCACTGTACAAAACCAGCGATTTCTGGTATAGTCTAACTTAGAATATATAAGCAAATAAAATTTTAGATGATCTATGTACAAATATTCAGGAAAAAATAAAAACCAAGACAACCTCACTAAAAGTTGTGGTTATCAGGTGAAATAATACTAAATTAATAGCCTACACATCAGCTAGATGGCAGCAACAGGTAAATCATGTGCCTTATTAAAATTACTGTATACCTGTTAGTTACTGTGGTCTTTTTTGAATTAGCGTTTATAGTAAGAGAACTTTAGTATAATTAGTGGGTTTATGAAGGAGTTTTCCTCAGATTATTCTTACATTATTCTAATATTATTTTCTTAAATGATCTTTAAAGTGGGCGGCACGGTGGCGCAGTGGTAGCGCTGCTGCCTCGCAGTTAGGAGACCTGGGTTCGCTTCCCGGGTCCTCCCTGCGTGGAGTTTGCATGTTCTCCCCGTGTCTGCGTGGGTTTCCTCCGGGCGCTCCGGTTTCCTCCCACAGTCCAAAGACATGCAGGTTAGGTGGATTGGCACTTCTAAATTGGCCGTAGTGTGTGGGTGTGTTTGTGTGTGTCCTGCGGTGGGTTGGCACCCTGCCCAGGATTGGTTCCTGCCTTGTGCCCTGTGTTGGCTGGGATTGGCTCCAGCAGACCCCCGTGACCCTGTTTGGATTCAGCGGGTTGGATAATGGATGGATGGATGGATCTTTAAAGTGTGCTTACAATTGATTTGAGGAAAAGATGGCGGTTTTACAGGAAATGGGATTAACTTTGCCAGGTGACGTAAAGCACAGTTTGGTGATGTTTCATAATCTAACTTTTTGTTAGGAATTTCTGTTTTTATCAATTTAGGAAAGCACACAATGGTGTAAACTACTTGAATTCTACAAAACAACACAACCAGTAAAAGGGTGAAGTACAAACCTTTTTTGACTAAAAAAAACAACACATCATAAATGATGAAGAAAACTGAAGATTACTCTTTTATTAGATGTTTGGGTATTTCAAACAGAAAACATTAAAAAGATGTGTGACATTAACCTCATATGCCCTGAGGGTTTTTGGCATTATTGTGCCTTAATCACTTACCCAAAAATAAATGGCTATTGATCTGCTTATGTAATAAAAGAGCTGCAAATGGCTTAAAAGTACTGAATATAACACTCCCAATTTGTAAGGTTTTTATATGATTAAATTGCTGTTATAGAGATTTCTATCCAATACATAAGAAGACATTTGCACAACCCTGACGTTAATTTTCTTTGGTGCCTCGATCTATCAGCTATTATTGTTCCAAGTTTAGATGTCATCTTCTGTAGCTTTGCAAAGTTATACTGTTTGGCACAAGGTGTCCTCCTGTTGGGAAACATTTAGTCTCTTAAGCCAAAAACAATCTCTCAATACAAAGTATTGCATTTGCATTTATATTTTATTATAGGGGAAAATATGTGTGTGTGTGTATATATATATATATATTGTGACGGACAGCCGGGTCCCCTCTGCTGCATACGTCCCGGGGGAGCCATCATGGACATGGCAGTACCTCCCCGGGGGCGCTTGGGGGCAGTCTCCCTGGCTGTGGATCCCTCCTCAATCTCCCCCGTGGCTCCATGGGACATGGAGTCCACCGCAGCAGCCCGGTTGGGAGATGGGGTGGCCGCTAGGGGGTGCTGCAGAGAACCAGCCACCACACTGGACGGTTTATCAGCCCCACCCGGAGGTGCAATTAAGACCAGCTGGTCAGGCACCTGGAACACTTCCGGGTGGGGTATAAAAGGGCCTGCCTCCCAGCAATCAGGGCCAGAATTGGGAGGAAGAGGACGAGGTTGCCTGGGAGGAGTGGTGGAGCAGGAAAGTGTTGGTTTGGTGTGGGGACACAGTGCTGGGACTGTGTTGGGCCTGTGGGACACGGGGAAGACGTGTGCCCACGGCTGAAGAAATAATAAAAGACCATTGAGTGTGAACACGTGCCTCTGCGTGGTCTGTGCTGGGTCGGGCGCTATAAAGCGCCTTACTCACAATATATATGTATATATATATATATATATATATATATACACAAAACGAAACTGCGGACTTTGCATCTCAATTTTTTTCCTGACGATTTCAATAGTTTCTAGTAGCCCAGACTTTTTACAGCACGGGCTTACACAGCCAGTATAATATATATATGTGAGCAACATGATGCAGTGTCATTTGATCAAAAATGGGTTCCTGCTGTGAACATTCGAGAGGCGCAAGTACAATGTAACTGTACTCACCATTCCAAGAAATGCTGCTAGCACCCGAAATTGAAATCGGAAAAGCACTACTTGGAAAGCAGATATAGGGAGACTGTGCAGCAGACAGCCTCTGGGTATGGTAACCGAACCAATGATGCTTGAATATGTAAAACTGCATGCTGTAACGCTTCAAAGTTCTACTATTAGCAGTACTGACAAATCAAGCATAGCATCAAGTTCTTCAGCAAATGTGTCATTCTCAACAGAGTCAAAACTGTGATCAGAACCTGACTTGAGGAATTCATATTCCATATTACTAGCATTACGTAACTTTTCTAGGATTTCCTCCAATATGTTTTCTTTTTTTTTTGTTTTGAAGACATTTTCCTAGTACAAGCTTAACCAAATAATCCTGATGCACTCTGACAGAATGTTTGTGCATAATGGTGCCCAAAGAATGGGCTGTCACACGCAGTTTATTTGCTGCCCTTTACACGCAGCTGTGACATGTTAAATGAATGACCAATCATAGCCAACTATACATCACTGGAATGCTCTGATCCTCGGCTATCCAATGACAACGAGCCTTTCACTATAAGTGGCTCAGTGTTGGTGGGATCTTTGGTAAAAGCTGATTCACTCAGCTGTGATGCTCACCTCTGTATTTATGAGTGCAATTCAAAAATGTTAGTAATGAATGAGAGCTGACAACATGGAAACTGAGACGATACCCTTGAGTATGTAAAACTACTATTATTTCTTTTGGTTGACTTATGGGTTTATTACAACATACACAAACAAAATATGGCAATACCTTGTGGATAAGTGATTAAAAGAGATTTTAAGAACAGTTTTGTTTTACTGAACAACAGTTCAGAGCCTCACCACAGCTTTCCATATACCGGTTTTCTTTAGTAATTACTTGATAAAGAGTCATAAACCACAGGAAAAAGGACATAATGCACCTTGATAAAATATAAAATAATATCTGTTTAGAAAGGAAAGCACTGAGATCCGCATGGTGTAAGTTTATCACATGTTGTGATGTAAAACTTTTCATGTTTATGGTAAAATAATTTGAATTTAAAAATAATTTGAATCATTTTGAGATTTTTCTATTCTCATGGAATCTGGCCTTTTCACATATGTGATTAAAAATATTGAATAACTGTATTAAACGGTACAGACGTGAAAAAAACCCATCATACTGTCAGTCAGTCATTTTCTAACCTGCTTACCCCTGAACAGGAGCCAATCCCAGCCAGCATAGGGCTCAAGGCAGGAACAATCCCTTGACAGCGTGCCAGATCATCACAGGGTGAACGCACATATTAAACACACACCAGGGCCAATTTAGGATCGCCAGTTCACCTAAACTGCATGTTTTTGGACTGTGGGAGGAAATCGGGGCACCCGGAGGAAACCTGAACAGACACGGGGAGATCATGCAAACTCCCCACAGGGAGGTCCCAGGACTTGAACCCTGGTCTCCTTACTGCTACCACTATGCCACTGGGCTAAACACTAAATTGTGATATTTTAAAATATTTTGATACTTGATAAATGCCAAGCTATCCCATATTATCAGATGCCATCATACTTCCAGTTATCTGCCTAGACAATCTGAATAAGGTTATTAATGAGAATTGTTTCAGTTAATATACAAAACGCAGTCCGGTGGATAAACCCTCACAAGCAAACTCAGTGTGTAGCTCTTATTTTACTTTACTTTTGCTAATCACTGCACATCAGTTATTTCCAAACACATGTTAAAGTTATGATATGAATGCCAAATGAATTATTGCGATTCTGCGGTCAAATTTCATTTCGCCATTATGTTTGGTGTTTTTCTGTCACAGACATTGCCTTCTGCTGATCACGTAACTTGAGGGTGATGTGCTGTTCTAGAATCCTAAGACAGGAACATAACGCAGAGGGAGGCTCTCATATCACATTTGTGTACTTCTAGAGTATTGACACAGGGATCAGAAACAAAACCAGCAACACCAAACACTTCCATTTGCACTGTTAACGGTTGTGGAGCACTTTTCTTCACTCACTCAGTCTCTCCTTAATGAGATTCCAAACCCTATTCCTTTAAGAGAACATAAAAAACATAACTGAACATTGTCAAACCCACTTAATCTGGTTTAGGGTCATGGGGAGCCAGTCTCCTTCAGCAGCACCAACAGAAAATTCACAAATTCACTGCAATGCCTTTACTCCAGTTTTTCATAAAGAAGACAGATTTAAAAAGACAGTTTACAAAGTAGGGATATCCCAGTAATATCTGTGTTTCAAAAGTTTCTATTTGTGTGGAACTATTTTCCCCACTCTAATATTAACACATACACACTGAGGCAGTCAATCAAGTGAAAATAAAAAAATAATACACGCACACGCACAGACAGTGCACGTATTCCAACTCAGCATTTTTGAAGGAAAGAAAATGGACACCTCATACTGGAATACCCCAATAAGCTTCTTTGTAGATATCCCTGAATGTCTCACTTTATTCATAAGCACACACACACACACACACACATACATTAATCATAAATACAAGATTTTAGGGGACTTTGTGTACAAAAACAAGCAAAAAAAGAGGTGACAGGCCTGTTTAGATATAAATACATGCATACACAACTCAAAAGGGGGAGTGTTTTCTGTATTCATAAATAGGTGTGAAGGGACAAACCTCCTTGCACACACAGCAGTGAGGGGGCACGCCTGTATGCACATAGGAGTGAGCAAGCATGCTTTCCAAACTTACAGAACACAGGAAGTGGGCACTGAGGGGCTTCCACGGCCTCAGGCTGAGAGCCCATACTGGACTGACTCTTAACAGCACTGGTCTCAGTGCTCGTGGCTGTGGAAAACAATGGCAGGATGGAGAAAGAAAGAAAGAAAGAAAGAAAGAAAGAAAGAAAGAAAGAAAGAAAGA
>JANRMT010062796.1:75762386-75785682 GCA_026402145.1 Polypterus bichir lapradei
ATCTATCTATCTATCTATCTATCTATCATATAGTGCCTTTCTTATCTCTCTATCTATCTCATATAGTGCCTTTTTTATCTATCTATCTCATATAGTGCCTTTCTTATCTATGTATCTATCTATTATATAGTGCCTTACCTATCTATCTATCTATCTATCTATCTATCTATCTATCTATCTATCTATCTATCTATCTAATATAAAACTGATTTCTGTCCATTCAACAGTAACAGACTGTTGGGCATATTAAGTGTCAACACTTGTGATGTGCCATCTTTTGGAATGTATTTTATATTTTTGTAGCATTAATCTCCTTCTAGTCACAGAAAAAATTAATGATGGGTACAGTACAAAGTCAAAACAGGTTATTTGCAAGTCAAAGGCTGTTATTCTTAAGATATATAATACATTGGTGATACCTCATCTCGTGTATGTAGTGCTGAAGAAGAGTAACTAGACTGATTTTGGGACTGCAAGATACGGGTGATGAACCTTTTCAGTTTGAGCAAATGGAAATTAAGAGATTAATGGAGATTAATTTTATCATTCCCAGAGATGGCGCATTGCGAATATTATACACTGTATATCAAATGATGTATAAATGAGGCAATTTAAAAACTGATACTATAACTTAAGAAAGGAAAATGTAAACAAAAAAGGAGGGAGTACTAATTTCATTCAAGTCTATTAAACATTCCGGTGATCCGCAATTAATAATATGGCAAAATGACAGCGTGAATAATTTGTGTAAATAAATAATATATTTGTTAATAGCTGTGGGTAACTCATTGTGGCATTACAGCACCCATGTTTGAGACCCCTGTGGTAATTCCTGTGTGATAGTCAGTGACTACTATCATTTTTTAATTATACTTTTCCTTTACTAAGAAATAATGTTGGTTGTATGCAACATTTGCTAGAATTAAAAAAAATGAAATGCATGATACTTGTGCATGCAAGAAATGCCTTGGAATGGCTGTGTTGAGAAAAGAAAGATGCCCTCGAGCAAGAGCATCACGAATGACGTCGTAGGTATTGGGAATGGCAGGTAAACCCAGTTAGATGCATTTCAATTAACTGACTCTTCGGACCTTAGATTTAAGCACTAGACCAACAGTTTATATATAGCAGGTTGCATGACAAAACTGCAGCATTGACAAATACAGAGGAAAAATGCAGAGTCACTTGACTGTGCAATTGATAGTGCCATGTAGAAGAACAAACATAACAAGATGGCAAGGATGCCTACAGTGAAGATGATGATATTTCAGCGCTCTGGAATCCTGGGTTAAAATGTATGCATTGTTATTGTGGAGTTTATACAATCGACTGTACGAATGGATTTGTGAGTCTTCTCAAGATAGTTCACTTTCCCAAAGACATGCATTTTGGCATAATTGGTGAATCTAAACTCGTCCAGTATAAGTGAATGTGGGTGTAGAAGTAAATGTGACTTAGGGCCTTACTACTGTCATGGTAGGCTCTGACACACCATGATCCTGTAAAGGAATGACTTCTGAAAACTGATTCATTAAGTATGTGCATCAAGCCACCCAACATTACTGTGAGAAACGTAGGAATCTTTCTCTAGAAAAGCCTGGAGAAGGCAGATGTGAGCTTGTCTGAACTGTATTTTAAGACCGTACGGAGACAGTAAACAAATACCATATTGCTTTCAATTAAAGACACTCGTTTTTCTTGTTTCCATACTTAAAATTGGGATGCATCCTAAGTTCAGGGTATGTCATTGTCACACCTCAAAACTACTGAGTTTTGGGGAAGAACTATTAAGTGCAAATTGAAATACATACAATATAAGAAAACAGAAATACTTCAGGAATAAGCTTGTGTGAGCTTGTGAAAGAGAAAATGATTCTGAGCATGTAGGCTTCTGAACCTCTTTCCCTTTTGCAGGCCCGGACAAGCTTACTTCCTGTAATTGTTTAGCTGCAGAAGGTGAAATTTTGAGCATCCAGAGTGGTCTTGTAAAAGTCAGCATGTGTGGGCTTGTGATAGGGACAGAGATTCTGTGCATGCAGTCTTGAGAAAAGGAAACACTTCTGCATGTGAGGGCTTGATGTTTAATGTACAAACATGCAAAGATGGGAAACACTGTCCTGCAGGAGGCATCCTCTGAAAAGGATTTAAGGTTTATGTTGAAACGACATTTTCAACATCAAAGCAATGCACAGAAACAATTAAACAGGCATATCAAATATTAGTTTATATAGTAAAAACTATTGAATAGGAATCAAGGAAAGTTATGCTCAGACTATATAAAGTACTAGTGAGACTGCATCTAGGGCGGCACGGTGGCGCAGTGGGTAGCACTGCTGCCTCGCAGTTAGGAGACCTGGGTTCGCTTCCTGGGTCCTCCCTGCATGGAGTTTGCATGTTCTCCCCATGTCTGCATGGGTGCTCCGGTTTCCTCCTACAGTCCAAAGACATGCAGGTCAGGTGCATTGGCGATTCTAAATTGTCCCTAGTGTGTGCTTGGTGTGTGGATGTGTGTGTGTGTGCGTGCCCTGCGCCCTGCCCGGGGTTTGTTCCTACCTTGCACCCTGTGCTGGCTGGAATTGGCTCTAGTAGACCTACATGACCCTGTGTTGGATAATGGATGGATGGAGACTGCATCTGAGGTATTGTGTGCAGTTCTGGTGACCACAGTGCAAGAAACTTGAAGCTGTGCAGAAGAGACCGAGCAGGAGCATCACCAGGACTTGAGAATTAAAAACCTGTTTAGCCTGTAGCTGAGGAGACTGTGTGGGGACCACATCTAGGTCTTCAAAATCTTGAAAGACATTGATAAAGTTGATCATGAGAATTCTTTCAGCTTAACAGTGGAAATTAAGGGGAGGTGCATTTAGGACTGAAGCACATCTTCATGCAAAGAAATATAGGAATCTGGAAAAAAATCTACCAAAACATCTAGTTTCAAGTAAAAACTTTCACAACATTTAAAAAGTAGCTAAAGTGATAAACCTAATGTACTGAATAGTCTTCTCTCATTTGTCGAAATTATTATGTTCTTGGGCCTCATGTATAAACGACATGCATAGAATTCACACTACATGGCGTACAGATAAAACTGGAAATGTGCGTACGCACAAAAAATCCAGATGCATAGAACTGTGCATATACCACGTTCCATGCACTTCCCCTTTATAAATCCCAATGAATGTGAAATTTAATGCACGTGCACATGCCAATAGTCCACCCTGACTCCTCCCAGAAATTTTCATGTTTGAATATGCAAATTAATATAAATAGCCCCTTCTGTTCAGTGTTTTGTTAAAAGACAATGGCAAAAATGTGTGTAGCTTTATGCAAAGTTTAGTTTTTATACATCTCAAAGTGAGCATGGAAACGGGCATGCGCAACATTTTTGTGCATACGCACCATTTATACATGAGGCCCCTTATGTTGTGGAAAGGGGTACGTTGTTGAGTGTGTCTTAAATTGGAAGCAATAAGGTATTATACATGCCATCTGTCCTCGGTTTATAAAAATGTGCCACTTATGGCAGAATGCCTTTTGGCATAAGAGTATAATCAATTTTTATTTGATATATTCAAGTTACAGGTGACCCTAATAGTGACCTCACAGCTCCAGATTCATGGACTTAAATCCCATTTAGGCCATTATCTATATGGAATTTTCACAATCTTCCATGTCTGTGTGGGCTTTTCTCCACATCTCATAAATGGTTTAGGTTAATGAGCAAATAAACTGCAAATTGTCTCAATGCGTGTGTTTGTTTGCATTTACCCTGCAATTTAAAGACGTCTGCTTCTTGCCTTGTGTCCAGTACTGCTAGGCAGGCTCCCACCCCCATTACCTTGCATTAGATGAAGTGACTTGAAGGGAGATGTGTGAAGGTTATGGTGGAACAATTGCTACATTTTACCAGAGGAGACTACCTACAAACCCAACCTGGGGAAAGCTAAGACACTAAAGTGAAAGAAATAATTCTTAAGAAAGAAAGAAAGAAAGAACATAAAGAATTTCTTAGCCAGTCAAGAATAATAAGCAATCCTAACTGTAAAGTGAAATACTTGGCAGACACCAGGATGGTTATACAGGTGCTGGTCATAAAATTAGAATATCATGACAAAGTTGATTTATTTCAGTAATTCCATTCAAAATGTGAAACTTGTATATTAGATTCATTCATTACACACAGATCGATGTATTTCAAATGTTTATTTCTTTTAATTTTGATGATTATAACTGACAACTAATGAAAGTCCCAAATTCAGTATCTCAGAAAATTAGAATATCAATTAAGACCAATGCAAAAAAAGGATTTTTAGAAATGTTGGCCAACTGAAAGGTATGAACATGAAAAGTATGAGCATGTACAGCACTCAATATTTAGTTGGGGCTCCTCTGGCCTGGATTACTGCAGCAATGCGGCGTGGCATGGAGTCGATCAGTCTGTGGCACTGCTCAGGTGTTATGAGCCCATGTTGCTCTGATAGTGGCCTTCAGCTCTTCTGAATTGTTGGGTCTGGCGTATTGCATCTTCCTCTTCACAAAACCCCATAGATTTTCTATGGGGTTAAGGTCAGGCGAGTTTGCTGGCCAATCAAGAACAGGGATACCATGGTCCTTAAATCAGGTACTGGTAGTTTTGGCACTTTGTGCAGGTGCCAGGTCCTGTTGGAAAATGAAATCTGCATCTCCATAAAGTTCGTCAGCAGCAGGAAGCATGAAGTGCTCTAAAACTTCCTGGTAGACGGCTGCGTTGACCTTGGACCTCAGAAAACACAATGGACCAACACCAGCAGGTGACATGGCACCCCAAACCATCACTGACTGTGGAAACTTTACACTGGACTTCAAGCAACATGGATTCTGTGCGTCTCCTCTCTTCCTCCAGACTCTGGGACCTTGATTTCCAAAGGAAATGCAAAATTTACTTTCATCAGAGAACATAACTTTGGACCACATAGCAGCAGTCCAGTCGAGACGCTTCTGACGCTGTCTCTTGTTCAAGAGTGGCTTGACACAAGGAATGCGACAGCTGAAACCCATGTCTTGCATACGTCTGTGCGTGGTGGTTCTTGAAGCACTGACTCCAGCTGCAGTCCACTCTTTGTGAATCTCCCCCACAGTTTTGAATGGGTTTTGTTTCACAATCCTCTCCAGGGTGCGGTTATCCCTATTGCTTGTACACTTTTTTCTACCACATCTTGTCCTTCCCTTCGCCTCTCTATTAATGTGCTTGGACACAGAGCTCTGTGAACAGCCAGCCTCTTTAGCAATGACCTTTTACGTCTTGCCCTCCTTGTGCAAGGTGTCAATGGTCGTCTTTTGGACAACTGTCAAGTCAGCAGTCTTCCCCATGATTGTGTAGCCTACAGAACTAGACTGAGCGACCATTTAAAGGCTTTTGCAGGTGTTTTGAGTTAATTAGCTGATTAGAGTGTGGCACCAGGTGTCTTCAATATTGAACCTTTACACAATATTCGAATTTTCCGAGATACTGAATTTGGGACTTTCATTAGTTGTCAGTTATAATCATCAAAATTAAAAGAAATAAACATTTGAAATACATCAGTCTGTGTGTAATGAATGAATCTAATGTACAAGTTTCACTTTTTGAATGGAATTACTGAAATAAATCAACTTTGTCATGATATTCTAATTTTATGACCAGCACCTGTAAGTCATGACTATGCCTTGCATCCTGCAAAAATGCACAGTGTGGTGTCCAGGATGACAACAGCAACCGGGTAAAGAACAGGAAGCACAAGTTTGGACCAGAAATGCTAAAGGTTAAGACCTCTGGCTTGAGTTTTCAAAGCTAGGACAAAGAATTGATCTACAGTGCTCACACACTCTTATCCATCAGTTCTGTTGTCTTGTCACACAGGAGATTATGTGGGTCACCGGTTGTGAAACAGAAAGCAGATAGTTGTAGCTTAAAGAAGTACTGGGGTGTTTTGTGTTGCTCTGCACATGACAGAGTACATGCAAGGCAGATGATCAGAAACTTATGATCAATGTATAGGCACCAGCACACAAATGCTGGCCTATTTGCTTTCACATTTACAAAATCAGACTGGCCTTTTTTTATAAAGTGAGCTGACTAAATGATGTGGTAAATTAGATTTGTTTCGGGGCAAAATGTATTTGTGCATGTTTTTACTTTCTCATATATGAAGTATAGGGTAAGTATTGTAATTGTCCAAAGATTCCATGTTGAGATTTTGATGACTCTCAACATTTTAGACCTCCCTGACTTTGTCGTATTCGAAGTATAGGGAAAGTATTGGAATCCTTCAAAAATTCCATTTGGAGATTTTGATGAATCTCGACATTTTAGACTTTCCTGAATCTGAAAATACAATTTTTGGAATTATGTCTGTGTGTGTGTGTGTGTGTGTGTGTGTATGTAAACACGATAACTTGAGTATGCTTACACTTAGGTCAACCAAACTTTGCATACAAGTATTAAGTGCAAGACGTTGATTTCTATCAACTCTTGGGCTATTTCCGCTAACTGGAAGTGGCACTTTACGTTTTATTCAGGCACCTGCAGAGTCCGATTTATTCAATTTTATAATTGTTCAATGTATTATTAATTTGATTTGATGTCGATGGTTCTTTAATGTACATAATATAAAACTATAATCATTGTCTTATAATTCAGTTTTATAATTGTTCAATGTATTATTAATTTGATTTGATGTCGATGGTTCTTTAATGTACATAATATAAAACTATAATCATTGTCTTGCAGTTTACTCCTCAAATATCCATCCCCATATCTGAGTATACGAGAACGTCTAGGGGAGACCACTCCATGGAGAGCTAAGCCTAAAATGAGCAGTAACTAATCATTTTTGCTTTCATGAAATATTGTTTAATTTCCCAATGATGAAGATGTATAAACATTGGACCATATGCAGAGTTTACTGATGAGGCCTCTGTTTTTGTGGGGTCAAACAGCAAAAGAAATTGGATCAACTCCAACCAGGGCCAGAGCTTTGGTAGGTGCTTTCACACTAAGCAGAACTTCAACCATGGTGGTGTGCAGGTGGGAGAGGTGCTCTCCTCCTGTGAGCATTACAGACAATACTTCTTGATTGATAAGAAGTTAGACCTCACACTGATTAGGAAGAGGGGAAACTCATCAAGAGATGAGGGAGTAGGAGTTCCTCCATTTAGGAATGTTGGAGAGACACGTGATAATAGAGAGCAGAATATTGCATTATTATATTACATTTGATTTCTACGCAATTTGTGCTTGGAGGTTTTTTTTACTTTTTATTTTTTACTTATTTTATTCTGATTTTGTTGTGTTCTTTTGTGTCAGTTAATGACGTCTGTCAGGTTTCACCACCTGTTAATGTATGTGTTGCTTGGGTGCTTTATCTGCCTGCACTGCCGTCATCCTCCCGCTAGATAATGCTTTGACGTTACTGCTGCAGTTTCACTCACTGGTAAGTGCGGGCACCTGCTTCTGATCATGTCCAGCACACACACACTAATGTACTGATGCTTTAACGATCGCAACCAAAAGATAGAGGAGACTGAAAGACGCAGTTGTCAGTTTTTTCTAATCCTACAGAAAGCTTGGACAGAGTCATGTGATGACATCTTTTACATTAGAAAGTTACTTTGTCTTGTAATTATTTTGCTTTATTGCATTGTTTTAATATTATTGTTTTTTGTGTTCATTTTGCACTGACACAGGTTAACATGATTTAGGTACAGACTCATTTCTGGCTTCTGTAGAGCCAGTGGAGTGAAGCAGGCCCTTACAATCTCGATCCAACCTTCATTTTAGCTTTGTTTTACAGGTTAGTGAGCAAAGCTACAAGGGTTTAACTTTATGAGCAACTTTCCTATTTGATCGTCTTGTCACATTTTTTGGGGACAAACTAAGTAGTGTCCTGCTACCACCAAACAAAATGATTATTTTTTCTGTGTTGCTGAGTCCTAACATTGTTACAGTATTGCCGCTTGCTTTTGCTGTGATGCCATCGCACATTCTTCAGGTCATGTCTGATGCTGTTATTTAAGAAGGTTGCAGTAATGGCTCGCCTGAATGTTACTTAAAAAAACCCTCATCTCAAAAAGGAAATTTGAAAAATACAACTTTGTTAAAGAACTAGTTTATGATCCTGGTTTTTTACTACAGTTATTTTTTTGCCTAAAATTGAACATTTACCTCAATGACATGGCATTGTGTGTCCTGTAGTTATGATTCATGTTTGTGTCAAAGCCTCTAAAAATCTGAATAAAAAGTTAAGTAAAACTACCGAAAATTTGCTCTAATTTTTGAAGAAGTTTTCTACGGTCACAACAGTAAGTAAGGTCCCTATGCTGATCTGGAATTTAGTAAGGACATGCCTTATTTTAACATATATTCACACGGAGCTAAATGGACAATAACATTAAACTTGGTTTTGCCTCCTAACAGCTAATTTGTCCCAAGCTCACCCTAAGGAGCACTGTTGGGTCACCGGGTCTTGCAGCCCAGTCTCTCCCCAGTGCCAGTTATGGCCTCAGCTAAATGCCCCCGTAAGTCTAGCAGCTTCTGCACCCAATCACCTCCACATAGCATAATTCCATACCTTTGACATCCTCATCCTCGATTGTAGTGTTGCTGCTGTCCGAGGACTCCTGTGAGGAAATACAAAGGACAAAAAAGTAAGGAAGCAGTCCCTGGTAACTACAGCATGCCGATGCATACTTCAACAGACTAATGGGGGATTAAAAGCCTCGTTCCACTCGGCAATGGGAAGACACACAATTCTTATCATTTAACACAACTAGATCATATTAATACACTTTCATCTTCAAGGTTTTTGACGATATATTTTTTTTTACCAACACTGACATAATATGACGACATCTACAAGACAGTCGTTCAGAACTGTACAGACAAGAGTAGTTGAGTCAAAGATGGTACACATAAAAAAAAACATTTGTCATAAAAACACAATATGACAAATCAATACCATTGTTGTTGTCATCGCCTACCAAAAGAAGGATGTCACCTCAAAGCAGTGTTCCATATTCTAAGATTGTGAACCACTGTTCAAGATCATCCAAAGGACAGTGGTGTTCATACATGATGTGACTGTGGGGCGATCTGAACTGGCATCACTGCACAGCTCTGGCCAGTGTGGGCTTCACTGATGTTATTTAGCGTAGTCTGGATTCTACATGGTCTGCTCCTGTGGAATGTTGGCAGCTCTAAGTCCACAACTAATAAGAGTGGGCAGTCTCTGTCCAGGAAAGCCACAGTGGCTGTGAGGTCAATCGGTAGCTACTCTGAGACGATGATGAAATATCCTAATTCTAATTCCTGGAAGGGTGAAATTTGGCTTTCTCGTAAATACCGGACTGAATTTACTCTATTCATTTTCATGTTTACAACAAGGTGGGTGATATCTGATGACTAATGAATGTCAGTGTGGATGACATGAAGAGCTCTTGTGCCATCACTAAACCCAATACTGTACTAAGAAGGCCAAAAATAACAAGAAGTCACAGATTCCGGACAGAAAATATGAGGAAGGGAAGTCCCAGGAAGTAAAGTTAATAAAAAATAAGTAAGGGAAAAATAACATATGCTTTATCCCTCTATAGGTCTAACTGAATAGGCAAAGCCCCCATTTTCCCATTGGCGTGGCTGTCCAGTTACCAGTTATTAGCTCCCTTCACAACACCTCCAATAATGGCTTCTTTTCTTCCCAGAAGTCGAGCCACTGTATGAACTTGCGTTTCAACTTTAAGCTTTACTGTCTAGTCAGGATGAAGCAACACTAAACCCTACGTTGGGGAGTTACTCCCGGGCCAATGCCTGGGACCATGTCTGTGGTCTGAAATGTGAGGTGGAAGCCCTAGGACTGTCTTCTCAGAGCTCACTCTAGTGTTCTCAGTGCACCAGCAAGCATGGGGCCTGGGTTATTTATACAGGCACAGGCAACCTCAAGATAGCCTTTTCTCCTTTATGTAGGGCAGGAATCCAGACATACTGAAGAACACAGGACCTCCTTGCTGCTCTCAAGCAGCCTGCCATTCTTCTATTGGTTACCCATCATGCCTTCTGCCTCAGTCTGTCTCATTGGAGTCATTATAATGATAGGACCTATGGACCCCCCCAGTGGTGTTCTGTCTCCTGCCCTGGCATGACGATAATGCTAGTCTCATTCTTCTACACATTTCTTAGGCTTCTGTCAGGTCTTTCCCACCTTTTAGCAGACCTCTACCCTGCATTCTTGGTCCTGACAGTACATGTCATACCAGCAATTTCAACAACATGACCAATCAGAGTAAACTTTTACTAGATCAAGGAAGCCATTACACAAGGGGCTCATTGGCAACTGTAATCTGTCTTGTACTTGTCAGACGGGCTGAAATGAAAACCTACAGCCACTGTGGCTCTCCCTTGTTCTATTCAGTGGTAGGTGTTATGAAGTTCGATGAAGTGTAATGGTCCAGGTGAATGGTTTGACATTAGTAACTACACAGTGATGTCCATAGAGGTCATTTATCTTTGTGTAGACCAATAAAACCTTTAAAATGAACTAAGCCAGGGTGGAATCCAGGTACTGAGCAAAGACACAGGCAAGTCCTATCACTCTGAAGTCAATGTATCACTGAAAGTAAGAATTGATTGTAAATGGCCGATCAGAGAGTCAGAAAGATGAAGAAGCAGAAGAGGGAAAAGAGAGATAGACAGAGAGAGAAAAAGAGATAGAAAGTGAAAGAGATCCCATTTTTGGACTTTTAATGAATGCACTTGTGTGCTCCACACATCACTCAGCCCTTTGGAAAGCTGTTGGCCTCCCTGTGCAGCAGTGCGGTACAGGATTTAAATCCGCAAATTGGAAATACCAGGCCAAAGTTGCACACAGGTGCAATTATAATCCAAAATGCAACCTTGACTTTAGTGAGTACACAGGGAGAGCAGCCTAGCAGTATCCAACAGATGGGGAGCCTTATATACCTTTACATAAAGCAAAGGTCTGGACAGGGTCACCTTCAATGGGACAAAGGTGTGCCATCTCTGGATTTGCTCAGTGCTGCTCATAAAGGTCACACAGCAGCTGAGGCCCAACGCCTTCTCAAAAATTAAATACGAAGAAGCCACCAAAGCAAAACAGAGTTAGTGAAGCACAGTGTGCTCAGCACAGACAATCAGACAGACAAACAGATGGATGAAAAGGAAGATGGACAGGAAAAAGGAGTCCGAGAAAGAGCAAGTACCTTAATCCCATCCGCAGGGTTATGAATGACAGTAGTTTGAGGTTCCTACAGGGCGAAAGAGAGTGAGAGAGTGGAGGAGTGGAAGAGAAAGAAGAGAGAGAGGGAGAGAGAGATAGCAGGTTTATTTTAGAAGAGGAAAAACAAATAAAAAAGAAATACTCAATGAAGAACACGTGAAAAATAAAGGAACGTGGTAAAAATAAATAAAACCGTCTGCAAGCTACTTGGGAGCAGATAGCTTTGCCACACTGGGGTTAGCACCCGAGCCAGAAGTTTCCTTGCATGTCCTGCGACCACCTGGTGAATGACCTGCTCCACTTTCCCTTTGTACTTCAAGGACTTTTAACTCGGGCACAGCAGGCATCTACAAGCTAAAGCAAAGGACTATACTCAAGCAATAAGATCAGAAAGTTCCACCTTCAGGAAAAATAGACTAGCTGGTCAAAAAATTCAAAATCTTTAAAAAAAAAAAAAACTAAATTATTGGCAAAGGAAATATTATTATGAGAAGAATTTTTAAAAATACACTTTAAATGTTTGCTTCAGTTTTTACCTCCCCCACCACTGCACCCACTAAAGTGGCAGATGAGCCCCCGGGAACTCATGAAGGTGCCCCCTTTGGAGATGCCAGAGGTGTCACACCATCTCACTGGCTCATCAGCTCCATTCTGACAAAAAGAAGCTCAGCTCCCACAAACTTGGATAAGTAGAGCTTTAATCGGGTGTGGCGTGTTGCTGTGGGGTCAGAGGTGGGAGATGGTGTCCCACAGGACTTTAGAAGAATTCTGTTTGGAGCTTTGATCTCCAGCTTCCACAGGCATGGTGCTCTCAAAGCTGCTGCTTAAATGGGGAGGAGGAGGACAGGACAGGGCAGGGTGATGGAGTTCAAGTGTGACAAATGCTAAAACAGCTCAAAAACAGAAAATAAAGAGGTAATAAAGAAGGAAATAAAGAGGTAAATACCAGAGCAGGTGAGGGAATGTTTCCTTTAGGACTTGTGACTATGCTGTTTTTGGTGCTGTTTGTCTGCGGCTGTGCAGAAAATATAACACAACATTACATTTCATGGATATTTTTAGATACACACAACCTTTCAAGTTTATATACACACATCTGCAGTGATACACACGCACAATACCATACGATAAGGACACACAAACATGTGCTAGAAATGCACAGCAGTCCACTTCTTGACATTGCCAGAAATGAAATTTGGGTTAAAACAATGGAGTGCCAAGGACTGGACTCTTATGCGTCCTACTGACAGTCACACAACATGAGGCAGGAAGCAAAGCTTGAAGCTTGCAAACAAAAACAACACACCTTTCATTTATATAACATCTTTGTAGGGCAAACACCATCCCAAGGTGTTTTAAAAGTATAAATAGTACAACTGCTTTCATGTATTTACTTACAGCTTGAGCAGGTCAGGATCACGCAGTAGGTCAGAGGTGCGGACTGAAACATCAGCCACTTTGGTTTAAAGCCCAATACGCCACACCGACACTGTCTTAAAACAAGCGGGGCTGATGATACTATATTTCTAACAAGCCGATCTTCTGGCTGTACCGCCATTAGCGACAACCCCCCCCACCATTCTGTTATGCATTTATTATTATTGTGTATTTGGCTCATTAGCCAAGGTGACTTACAAGATCAGTGTTCAGTACAACTGTTCATATTTGCATTTTTACAACTGGAGCTCAGTTATATTTAGTTACTTTTCGGGGTCACACAGAGAGTCTGGACAGTTAATTGCCCAGGATGTAGTTTAAAATCCAGTGCTTTAGCCACGACACTCCACCTCTTGTACTTTACATAAACGCTAGACCTCAATACATATGACCCAGAAACAGCACTCAGTGCTGCCTCATACTGTAGCCACCCCATCACCCAATTCAGTTTGGATTTGCTGGAGGGATGAGCTGAAAGGGAAGCACACATTGACCCCTGGCTGCTTGAGAAAGTTTAACCTGCACTCTGTCCCCTTTCTAAGCAAAAAAAAAAAAAAGGAGGAACAAAAAAGACACACGGCAAGGCACACTGAAATAGATTTCCAGGATGAATAATAGGATCCCTATCAGTATAAATGTTCACAAGTTGGAAAGTTAAAACTGTCATTTGTGTGTTCTAAAAATTTAGGAAAAAAAAGCAACAAAGTGATTAGTATGTAGCACCTGAACGAGGAGCTGACAACAGAGCAGAACATCTGGACCCTGACCGTCATTGTGTTACGGCGACAAACAACACAAACCAAACCCATTGAGTTACGGCTGGGTTGTTCCATTCTTTCCTGCTGCTTTTGACTGATTGTAAATGTTTGCTGGTCAGAACGTTTATTTTATCCTAGCAAACGCTGCTTGATACCTCTACCCACAAAAAAAAAAAAAAAAAATCGGATGTGAGCGTCAGTAGACTTTGTGCCCTAGGAAGCAAGTTAGCCAAACTATTCTAGAACATTTCAACAATTATTTACCGCTCTGATACTGAACTTTCTGATCATAAAATAGGTCTTCACGATAGCAACTGATGAGAAGAATTCATAATTAATTGCAGAATTACGGTATTCGAGGGTTCCTCTAGAGTGCCTCTTTCTTTTGAATGATTTGGCTCAAAAACTAATCAGCACATCGTCATCTCATAACAGGTTTAAGTTTCAAGTTTGGTATTTTTCTGTCCAGCTGTGTTAGCTCTAGACCGTCCTCAAGAAACTGTGACACACAGACACACACCCATCATCGAGATATCAGTGTTAACGGTATCAGGGGACCCTAAACCTTTGAGATCTGTTGAAAACCAGAAATCTAATTTTTTTACGAATCTAACGCGTTCGCTCCCACCCCACAGAAGATAGGTTATGGAGGGGGCGGGCACAAAGCAAAAATACAGGAAGACTGAAGGTAACATCTATCCACCAAATGGCTGTCTAACTTCTACTAGTCTTCAAGGCCTTACTTCCTCACTCCTCCACTGGGAGGTGAGCACAGTGAACTTCATATGCACCTCTGTCACTCTCAGCACGAAGGGCGTTTCAGCTAACACCCAAAAAATTCCTCAAAATGTGACATGTTATCTCACTGCAAGTCTCACATGAAGCTGACAGGATTTTCAGGGAGGCTTTGATAGTGGTGTTGTGCCTCACATCAGGATGTACAATTGGCTGTGGTAATGGCATTTGTTTTGTCATCACATTAGCCAGTTTGAGGCAAATCTTCTCCATGACTAGGCATTCAAAACATACTTATCCATGGTAAATTCTTTACTTCTAGTGAGGTCCATGTTGTCTTTCCCATTGTTTAAGTAAACATTGACAATGATGACATCTGTCAAGCCCTTTACCTTCTACATATTGCTCACTCTGTATGTTGACAGCCCTTTTCTTTTCTTTCCATGCTCACCTTACAAAGCTGTGACAAACCAGAGGAGACCACTCAGTCTATCAGGCTCATACTAATGTCTCATCTACACACAACTGGTAAACCTTGCCTAGCTGTGTCCTCCTCCTGCCACTAAAGAGTTGTGTAACTTTTTTAAAGATTCTGTCCGGGGGGAATTTTGTTTTCTTACACACACATCAGAAAGTGAGTGAGGTGTCAGCTGGTACCAATAGCAGCTTGTTTTAAGAGACCTAATGGCTAGGGGTGATCGTTAAATTCACTTGGGTTCAGAAATGTAAGCCCAAGAAGCCAAAAAGGACACTAGAAGTGTTTTTAGCTAAACTACATTAACTTGCATCCAATGGGAAAGCATGGTAGGAAGTTGAGGACCAGTAGCAGCCAAAAGGCAGAATGACTTGTTGTCATCAAAACCTGTAAGGTAATGTAACATTCCCCAACCTGCTTAAACCAGTTCAGGGCTGCGGGGGCTGGAACCTTTCCTAGCAGCATTGGGCACTAGCCATGAACCAACCCTGGTAGGATGCCAGTCCACTCACATGCCGAAAGGGACAATTTAATATATTGCCAGTTATCCTTACACATAACTCTGGGATGTGGGAGGACATGCAGAGTCCACAGAGACAAACTTTGAGCATTGGTTTCAAATCCAGCATGCAATGTCTGGGCATCTCTAACTACGGCGCCTCCAACCTTTTCTTATGTATGCTCCTGTATTCTTGAAGCTCTAACTAGACAACAGCACTTGGAAAGTTTATGGCAGTTTTGTTCATATGGTCATTATGTCTGCAGCCTAACACTCACCCAAAGGGTAATGGTGGCTTCATTTAGGGAGATTATGATATTATATGGCGGTATAACTAGTGGCAAATTTCTCTTTGGTCAGGATCTCCCATGAGCCTTTATGAGTGAAAACCTGAACTCCTTGGGCACCCAACTTGGGCTCTGTCGATTTCCTTGTTTTAGTGGAAATTTAATTTCCGGTACACAGTACCAACATGATGTCACACCTACAAACTTTTGCCCGTAATTAAAACCAGAAGTAAACATAATAACAGAAAACGTCCACCACTCATGCTGATCGCACCGCTTTATGCACCAGGACCTTGGGTTGTTATCCATCCATCTTCCAACCCACTGAATCCAAACACAGGGTCAAGGGGGTCTGCTGGAGCCAATCCCAGCCAACAAGGCAGGAATCCAATCCCAGGCAGGGTGCCAACCCACACACAAACACACCAAGCACAATTTAGAATCACCAATCCACCTAACCTGCATGTCTTTGGACTGTGGGAGGAAACCCACGCAGACAAGGGGAGAACATGCAAACACCACGCAGGGAGGACCCGGAAAGCAAACCCAGGTCTCCTAACTGCGAGGCAGCAGCGCTACCACTGCGCCACCATGCCACCCTTGGGTTGTTATATGAGATTCATAACCAAAGACCTACCAACACCATACAACATTTTGGAACATGAGAGCCTCCGTCTGGAAGCACAAAAGGACTTTGAACCTGATGCAGAAAATAGACAACTGGTCACAAAAAAAGACCTGCAGCACCCTGATGTACACAACAACAAGGCATAAAGAGGGCTGCACAAAGTTAAAAATCCAATTAAGAGACAGAACATGTGCAACAGAGGATATGGATATGGTGCACAAAACTGTAACTTGAAAGATGTGCTGCATTTAGAACAAGAGCATTAGAACAATTATGATGAGAAAAGGTCTTGCAGCCCAAAAGGCTCATCTATCATATCCACCAAGACTCTCCAAAATAACTTCAAGTCAAGTTTTGAAGATCCCTAAAGTTTCACTCCCCACCAAACTACTTGGTAATTTATCCATATGTCTGTGGGTCTTTGTGTGAAGAAAAACATTCTAACATTTGGACCAAATTTGCCCTTAACAAGTTTCCAACCATGCCGCCATGTTTTTGATGAAGAATGTATTTTCAAGTAACAGCTGGGATCTATTGTGTTAATTCCTTTCTTCTTCTTTCGGCTGCTCCCGTTAGGGGTTGTCACAGCGGATCATCTTCTTCCATATCTTTCTGTCCTCTGCATCTTGTTCTGTCACACCCATCACCTGCATGTCCTCTCTCACCACATCCATAAACTTTCGCTTAGGCCTTCCTCTTTTTCTCTTGCCTGGCAGCTCTATCCTTAGCATCCTTCTCCCAATATGCTCAACATCTCTCCTCTGCACATGTCTAAACCAACACAATCTCGCTCGCTCCCAACCGCCCAACTTGAGCTGACCCTTTAATGTACTCATTTCTAATCCTATCCATCCTCGTCACACCCAATGCAAATCTTAGCATCTAACTTTGATAATTATAAATATGTTTATCATGTCATCTTTTAGTTTTTCAATCTCTCTCTCCTCAAAGCTCATGAGTGGCAAGGCCAGAGGACAGAAACTTGGTGGTCCAAGTACGTGACACCATTACCAAATGGGTATACCTAAGATCTCATGTGATTTAGTGATGAAAGTGTGAACACAGTTATGTGGAGAGACATAATAAAGCACTACCCTGGAATGAATGGACTGGACATGAACGTCTTTACAAGATGTCCATTTTTCTGCCTTGGTTCAAGTGTTAAATGCAGTGTGGTCAGTTCTTAATTCCAGATGTTACACACCAAGGAGTTTAGCGGAGTTGTTATGCAGTAGCACAAACCTGGGCTAAAATACTTCCCCTCAAGTGAGCTATGATTTCCATCTATTCGTTTTCTAAATTGCCTTTGCCAAGACAGGGTGGCAATTAACTGAAGAGCATGTCTTTAGGCAGCAGTATCAAAACAGGAAGGAACCTTCCAAATAAAAAAAAAAACTCCATCCAATTTATGTACCTGGGTTATTCTAAGGCAGGCCCAATGCCCACAACAGCAAGCATACGGCAGGAACTAACCCAGAATGAGATAGCACTCCATCACAGAGCATACTCACGTACTTCCACACTCAGTCAACCCGGGGATACACAGCATTGCAGGTTAAGCATTCACTCATCCGTCTATTTCCTAAAGCCCTTTGGGAAGTGAGAATTTGCATTGGGTGCAAGGTAGAAACCACCCCTGGATGGGAGGCCTGTCAAGTGCTGAACATACTCACTCAAGCACACACGCATGCTCACTTGCACCAGACCAGTTTATCATCCATTCATTCATGTTTGTGCTAAAGTAAATTTTATGGTCAGAGGAGAAACGTTTCTATCCCAGCATCAGTGGTGCAGCCCTGGGTAGGATTCTGGTCCACTGAAGCTCTTGCTCACACAAGCACACACCCAACCAATTTAGAGTTGCCAGATAAACATACCAGTAATTAGTCAGAAGAAAAATTTGCAGCCATTGGAGTGTTTCAGGACCAGCCGGTAAAGAACTCTGCTGTAGACCCTGCTAGGTCTGTTGTGTTGTGTAAGATATGTTTGGTCTTAGTCGAGAGGCATGTCACTGTGACAGAGGTACAACAAGGCAACAGGCATCCCAAGGCCTTAAATGAATTGCCTTACTGTTGCATATGTGTCATGGTGGTGCAGCCAATGCTGCTGCCTCAGGTCCTTGGGTTGAATTACTCGTCTGGTCACAGACTATGTGGAGTTTGCACATTCTCCTCATGTCTGAGTGTGTTTTGCCTCCAGTATTCCTCCCACAGCTGAGGATGCACAGGTTAGCTGGCCTAATATCAGTCAGAGGAGGTGTGTGTGACATGTGAAGGACTGCCACTCTGTCCAGAGTTTGCTCCGCCCCAAGCCTTTCCCTATTCCCGCCTACAGCGCTTAGCCCCTCCAATTAGAGGAGCTGGGCGGTTAAGTGATAAAGGGGCAGGGGATATAAATGAGCAGAGCTCAGTGGGTACTTTTAGCTTGAGTCTTGGGTATTGTACTTTAGCTGCTCTCCATCTAGAGCTGTCTTCACCTAGTGGTTTGTGGTTTGTTTTTATGAGTTCCATCGTCTTTTCCTTTTATCTTCAGAGTTTTGCGATAAATCTGAAAAAGCCTATTCTTTTAAAAAGTTTTCTGTCACTAATAACCTTTTCAGATTGCCATGGAAATCCCAAAAATTTGTAAACCTTTTGTATTGGACATGCACTGTTTGTCATCCAACAGTGATTCTTATTCACAGCACAAATGGGCAGTAAATCAACATGTCAAAAGCACGAGGAACACTTAAAGCATCTGAAGAAGGCACTAAACTGGACTTTTAAACTGGACTAAACTGCAAGACAGATGGTGTACAACTGCTTTTAAATGATACAAGCACATGTAGGGCAGTCAAAGGGTGAGAGAGAGAGAGGTTAGGAGCAGGCACTGATACAGCGCATTGCCGCACCCACCACATGACAAACCGCAGGTTAGCCATGCAACGGGTGACACCTCAGCACCACACTGGTTCAGACGGGAGTCAACCAGTGTGAGGTTTTTTTTTTATGGTGGCTGGAGTGCCAATTCTGCCACCAACCCCTAGGGTTTTCCTTGTAGGTGGGAGGCTTACCTACAGGGCTGGATGCAGATTAACATCATACCAAGGACGGAACAATTGCAGGTTAAGGGCCTTGCTCAAGGGCCCAATGGAGTAGAGTTATTTTTGGCATTTACATGATTTGAACCGGCAACCTTCCAATTACCAGCGCAGATCCCTAGCCTCAGAGCCACCACTCCGTCTGTCAAAATAAACAAGGTGAAATATTTAAGGGTTTCAAAGCACAGTATATGTCAGCTGATGTAAAAAAGTTAGGAAAGCACTTTCCTCTCCGTAAAGAGGAGCTCACTAAGGGAATTGACACCACAAAACTGAAGTGCGACAATCAAATGTCAATGTTCTCAAAACGCTCTAGGTTCTCCTTCTATATTGCAATGTGGCACTTGACCTTTCCAAATTTATGGACAGCGTTTTCGAGGATTCATTCTCAGTGTGTGGAGGGAAAGCAAAACAACCAAGCCTGAGTGTTTTAGTTCTTTGTTTTCTCTACTGTTTACAACATTTTTTTTGACTAATGATTTTGGATATGGCTGCTTTTTTCCATGCTGTTTTGTGTTGAACTTGTTGCCTGTTGTTTTGGTAATATTTTTAACAGCACGAGTCTTAGGTGAATAGAGACTGATGAACTATGTTGATATCTGCTTCTTCTTTGGCTCACAAATACTTGGGTGCATGTTAATAGTCCTGCCTTACAGAGCGGTGTGGTGGGCCGCTGCCCCTGGCCTGTTGGAGGGTCGGCTCCTGCTCCTGTGGGTGCATCAAGCTAATGCCTATCTGATGGTTTCCACCTTGGGCCCAATGTCTAGGGATACTCTAAGTTGGATAAACAGGACAGATGGCTGCAAGATGACCTCAGAGTCTGTTCCGCTGCATCATGGTCATTATTCCTTACATAATTTGGTGAATATGTTCTGGTGTTTTGTTCATTTTTATCTTACATTTTGGATGTGGACACATGTCATGATCACTGCTACCCACATGCCATATATTTATATTGATGTCTCATTTCTATTTGGTTCCCCGAATCAAATTCAGCGCACCTAGCAGCAGCAGAATATTAAAAGAAACACTGTCATGTATGTCCACAGCAGAACGTCTCTCTTGTGGAAACCTGGGGTTCAAAACAATCACTCTGATGTGAGTTAAGTAACAGAAGAATAAAAAGAATTCTGGAAGCATCACTAGAAATGAAAGGGATGAAAAAAACAAAACATCCTCACCATATACTGTACAGTGGAACTGGATTTCCGTTTCTGCCCCATCATTTGGAAAAAAAGGGGAGAAAGAGTGAAATATTGTAAGTATCGCTTCATTAAATAAAAGTGAACTATATATAGGAGATGAGTGCATCCCTAGGACTCCATCTCGGAGAAGCCATTTAAAATGACCATTCCATAGATGAGGCCTCTTTGTGTCATTATGACTATTAGAAGCTGGAATTCAAACACGGTAACTTGCTAAATAAAGTGCCTTACCAGAACAGAACTATTTTTTTAAGGATTTTTTTAATAAAATAACCTTAAAATGTGCTGATCGTATATCTTATTACCACTTAAATAAATATCAGTGTGTGCTATAATTGAAAAATGGCTGTTCGTTCTATTCTTGCAGGGCACTGTAAGTGATTGCAGTAAAAGCTCAGCGATGTGTACAGAAGACTCCATTAAAACAAAGCCTTCCTTCATAGGTAATGCCAATTCAAAATAAAAAATATACATGAATATTAAATACAATGTAAGTGTAAGTAAGTAGAATCAATAACTCAGCTGGCAAGTGCCAGGCCTGCACCGGGCCCCGTCCTCTGGTTCCACTTTAGGGACTGACTCAGTCAGCCACTTGACTTGAAATCGGGGAGGCCCTTGCATTGGCACTTAACTGTTAATTCAAAATGTTTGATATTTTCAGTTTGTCCAGTTTTATGGAGCCTTCTGGGTCCCCCGTTTGGAAGCCACTTTTTTGTGATAAAGAAAACTGACCAAATGGTCCCTTAAGAATAAGGAAGTGCAGCCTAAGAAAAGCTTTCTAACTTACCCTTTAAACTGAACAGTAGTGGGTTATAAATAACAAAGCCAAAACTCACGTTGTGTCTCCATTTGCCACTTGAGCTCTCCAGTTAGCATTCAGCTGTCCAACGACCACAAAAAAAGCCCTCTAATCAAGTGTTTAGTAGGCCGTCAGAAAAGCCCTCTGATCAATGAGGATCGCCAATTTCTGCACAACTAACCAACATCAGCACCCTGGAAATCGATGAGGCACATCCACTTTGTAGTTGACTGACATTAAAGCCATCCAATCAGGTTCTGATCGAGCAAAACAACAACCCTCCAGTTAGCACTGTACCAGGGTCCATTTTCGACATTGCAGGCAATAAACAATCACGTGTTTGCATTTGTACAGTAAAATGGACAAAATGATTGTAGATATGATTAATGTTTTAGGGCCTTGCCATAGTATGTGCCAAAGGGGCCTATTAAAACAATGGAGGATGGCCTGATTCGTGTGTGGTTAAAAAAGAACCCCTCAATCTATAAGTTAATACATTTGGTTATAGGAATGTTTTCACCTTAAAGCCAAAAGTAGATGAACAAATTCAGGATGTTAAGACTTTAAACAGCATAACCATTTAACAACTATTGTTAGCAATGGTGCCACAAGTACCTCTCGGCTCCACGTCTCAATGCTGCCTGGGTGGAGTTTGCACATCTTCGCTTTGTCCATTTACACTTTCCACTTTCCTCCCAAAGACTGCCAATTTCAAATCGGTCCATTTCAAGGTGTGTGTGTGTGTGTGCCTTCCAATGGTCAAGGGTCTCATCTGGGGTCTGCCTTGCACCCGATACTGCCAGGATAGGCTGTAGATCATAATAACTTTGTAATGGAATAAGCAAGTAGGGAAAATGAACGATTAAATGGGTGAGTTTTAAATAGCTGTTATACTGTAAAGCAGAGGTGCCCAATATGTCAATCGCGATCGACCGGTAGATCGGAAAGGTAGTGCAGGTAGATCACGTTGCATTCAAAAAATTTTTTTTAAAATGTTAGTCTATCATATATCCTCCCTATGGCATCTGCCACTTGATTGACATACAGGGTGGCCAGTCTAAGATCTCTTTTCTTCTAACACACTGGTCATCCCGCACGCACAATCAAACGCGCGAGCTACTGCAAAACTCTGGCTATCTAAGTGGTCTAGTTAGCCTTTCAATTTATATTGCCTAAAGAAAAAAAATTTGTTGTTTATGGGCTGGATGTGAAATTGGAAGAGGATTTTTTTTTCTCACAATGTCACAGTCAAAGTGCGTTTGTCTGATCTGTCAATCTATCATTGCTGTTCCAAAGAAGGAAAATGTAAAAAGGCACTTTCAAACTGTTCATAAAAACTACGAAACTGACTGATCTGAGAAAGAGAAAGGAGAGAGAACTAAAATCGCAGTTAATCGGACAGCCGTCATTTTTCACTCGGCTGAATTCAAAAGCAAAGGCAGACACACCGAAGCATCGTTCCGGGTGAGTCACTCGATCATTAAGCATAAGAAGTCCTTCCAAGATGGAGAGATCATAAAAGATGCCTTCGTTGAGGCAGATGGCTAGGGAGAAATTCCTGCTGAGATTTCAAGACCCCTGGCCGGAGAAAAAGGAGTTTCTCCTTGTCATTAAACATGCAGAATACAGGCAACTTAATAACGATAAATGACTGTTAGACTTGGCATTTTTTTTTTCCGATCTGACCAACATGTTGAATGAGTTTAATTTACAGCTGCAAGGAAAAGAGAAAACCATAGTCAATATGATTAGCTCAGTTAATGCTTTCAAACGAAAAATGCAACATCTGTCCTCAAAGCTGCAGCACCTTGATTTGGGGAACATCCAAAACCTCGCGTCAGAGCTGGAGACGCAATGGAAGGCGTGTGCGCAACTTGACAGCATACGTTATACAGAGCAGATTGAAAATTGTCTGTCAGACATTATCTAATGGAAAAAAGTAACGATTTGAGTGATGCCCAATTTAGCGGAAAAAGAGTAGCGTTTCTTCTTCACAAATGTACTCAAGTAAAAGTAAAAAGTATGGTGCAGTAAAACTACTCTTAGAAGTAAATTTTTTTTAAAAAGTTACTCAAGTAAATGTAACGGAGTAAATAAATGTAACTCGTTACTACCCACCTCTGATACTCAGCATATATATATATA
>JANRMT010062796.1:75796572-75837778 GCA_026402145.1 Polypterus bichir lapradei
CTATCTATCTATCTATCTATCTATCTATCTATCTATCTATCTATCTAGCAAGCTAGATACAATAGATAGATAGATGGATAGATAGCTAGCTAGATGGAGGTTTGACCTGTAGCTCCGTAAGCATGCCCATCAAACGTCTATGTGGAACATCAACCATTATTAGAAAGCTATCTAAAAAACATGAAAACTAGTAAGTGAGAAGTGGGATAAAGTTTGTAAAACAAACTGGAATAATATTCTACAATGTCACACTAGTGGGCTACCAAAGCTAGGGATTAAACTATCATAAAAGAAGCAGCAAACTCCCCACCCTCACCCTCACCAGTGGGCACAGTCCCCAACCTGCTCTCCTCCAACAAATGAATTGGGTCCAGAGTCTCCTTCTCTCTTAATGTTAATATCAACTGCCCCCCCGTTATATAACAATAACACTCCCTCAAATTCATTTAGTGACTGATGGCTAGAGATTTCAAGTAGGTCACTTTCTAAAAAAATAAATAAATAAAAAACAGCGACACTGTTTATGAGAGCGTAATAGGACACAGCAAAGGCAGGAACCACTGACACATTCACTGCAGACACAAGACAGCCGCCTTACTGCCAGCACACCAGACAGCACATCATGCAGCTGTGCTCCAGCTAAGCGGCCTTGTCGGTAGCAATCCAACCTTTAGCCCAGGATACTGTTTTTAACCAGTTTTTAAATTGGACAGATAGACAGAGAGGTGTGAAAAAGTCACCAATTAAAAAAATAACTGGCTGCTTAAATTCAGATCCTGGATTATCTAAATCACTTAGTCGCTTGCTACTACTTTGTGTAGCCCCATTACCCACATGTAAGACAAAACAAATATTGTTGATGAGCTATGAGGCACAGCCAATGACGACCTATTTAACAGAGCATGCCCTGTCTACTAGATATATTTTAAAGAGGATGCCGCTGGTAGGACCCTTGTGAACATTTCCTTACGGAAGAGTAACCCGAGGAATGTAATCACAACAAATAACCTGCCACTGAGGAATTAAGGCATCGTTTTCACTTGAACCTGAACTCATGCTTTAAAGCTGTCCAATAGAGACAGCGCTTTAAGCACAATATCCCCCCCCCCCCCATCCATTTGCCCCTTCAGTTCAAATGAGAGCAGAATTTTTTTAACAGATAGATTTATGATGAGCCATGCCAAATGAAAGGTGTCAACCACCCCCAGAATTCATTTCACATTAACAGAAAGGATGGCTTTGTCCTGTAAAGTACATGCCACATGAATAGCCAAAATCGAGGTCCGGTCAGGTGAATCCTCATGGGCATGCTCAGTTATTGGATATAGCGACCAGCCAATTGACAATTTGCTACCACACCAAGCGACCCGTATTGTTCAGATGTGACAGCAGACACCAAAAGAGTGAGAACGACAAAATAAAAGAGCAGCAACAGCAGCACACGGTACGAAGGAGACAGCAAGAGGAATAGGATAGCAAGGGAGCTTACCTTCACATCCGCCTTTTTGTTCAATAAACTCTTCGCTGCTACAGAGGAGAGAAAAAGACATGGCTTAATAATGGGCACACAGACATACTGCTCCCTAGGAGCACGACATGGCAGGCAGGCACCTTGAGAGCACCATCAGGGAAGAAGGCACTTAGAAGCAAAAAATTAGCGAAGAGTGGCTTAGCTTCGTCATCACAGGATGCCACACGAATATTCACAAGCAGCACACAGGCGAGGGTGACAAGTGTCTTGCTGAAAACAGTACATTTCTGAGTGTGCTGTGGAACTACGTGAAAAGGATATGTGTACTAGGGGCAAAATGTTGTGTCTCATGTCCTGAGATGACAACGTACAAGCTGCTACATTACTGTGAAGAATGTGGCCACTGCTACAGAAACAATGCTGATGATCTTGACAGCTTGTATATCTAGAAGGGATGTTGGGAAAACCTACATATTAGAAAACCTAACAAGCTTAATGGGCCGAATGGTCTCTTGTTTGAGTCACATTTCTTAGGTTCTTAATGATGAGGTAACATGACAGACCATGTGACTGTCTGCCTACAGTCTTTTTAACACAAGGATTAGGAAGGATGCATCCACATGAATGCTATACGACTGACAAGATGCCTTTCTGTTAAGGGTATTTGACATGACTGCAGCAGCCTGGATGCTCTGTCACGGGCCGGTGTGTGGCAAATATTGCTAAATGCCAGTTGTAGCTTAATGCCAAGTGGCTGTTTGGATGTCAAAAGACTACATGGATGCCATTTTCCTGTTGGGAACCTAATTGATTTACTATAGCTCATGCTAAACTGTGTGGATGCAATCCGACTAGGTGTTGTATGAATATTTGCACATGCTGTTTCTTCCCAGGTGCCTTGTCTGCTCAAATGCTACATAACTGGGTTGTAAATGTGTGATTTATGGGATATGGTGCTACAAAAGTGACCAGCAACTATCTTAAGGAGTACACTAGCTGACATGCCCATAAATATCAAGTCTCCCAGTGGGCTCTGGTGGCTGCTGGTTTCTGATCCAGCCAATTATGGGTCAAAAAGCTTAACTGTGTTTAAATTCAACTTATATTTTCTCAGTTTACAAACTTGATAAGTGGATTAAAAAAAAGGCATTAAGTCAATTGTATTCCAGCCACATTCTTTACTGAGAGGCTCCATCACAGACTTAAATGAACTGCTTGCTTAAACAGATATCCCGATTACCGATTTCCAAATGTCAGTGTGTGCAGAAATACTTGTCAGTTTTGTATTTTTACAACATATTTGCAGATATCACAAATGCTGTATTCATTTTTCTATTCAGCCTTGTTTACTAAATCCTTTTTTTCAGAACTCGATTATTCCAATACAGGGTAGTAGGACGTCAGACCTCATCTGGGCATCCAAGTCTGGTTCAGATGGCAGTCCAATGCAAGACAAACTCAGAGAAACAGCCATTATTAAAAAAGGGTTATGTGTGGCCAGAATGCATACTGACAACCAACTCTTGATAGGAGAGTGTAGGACAAATTCAAGGAGATACCCCTTATACTAAAATTAGAGTTGTTGAAGTCTGAGCACATTCTAAGAGCAACATTGGTGGGGAGTCTGAAGCTCATTCTGACAGCAAAGCCCAACACACTGATCCACTGCAGGACCACCTCATTGAGACACCCCTTACTCCAATTCAAAGTTTTGAAGTCTTCTTGACACCCTGCCCATTGTTCAGCTATGTATCAGTTTATTGTAATAAACAATGGCCAAAAGGCCCCCTAACAGCCAACCCTCAATGTAGTGCCAATGTAGTGTAGGACAAATTTAAGGGGGGTGGTTGCACAAGCCTGATCAGATCCT
Organism: Polypterus bichir lapradei; assembly: GCA_026402145.1. Classification (NCBI taxonomy): domain Eukaryota; kingdom Metazoa; phylum Chordata; class Cladistia; order Polypteriformes; family Polypteridae; genus Polypterus; species Polypterus bichir. The sequence goes on from JANRMT010062796.1 coordinate 75,799,914, forward strand.
TGCCGCAAACCCTCAGGCAGACATTTGCCCATTCCAATACAATGTTATGAGGGCAGGAGCTCACTCTATCAGCACTGGGCACAATTATGGAACCAGTGGTGAAAGGAATAGTATTCCATTGTAGCAAATACTCAAGGAGGCAACACTTGTTCCAATAGGAAGCTCGTGCTCATCCTGACAACCAATCCTCAGGCAAACTCTGCTTGACCAGTGGAGGGTTGTGGGGCTGAGACTCATCCTAAAAGCATTGGGTTTAAGTCAGGATACAATTCTGGAAGGGATGGCAGTCCATTGCAAGACAAACCAAATAATGCACAACCTATTCCAGCAGAGGATTATGAGAGTCTAAAATCATTCTGAAGGTAAGCCCCCTCAGGCAAACATCTGCCTACTCCAGTAGAGAGTTGCCTATCCTGGCAGCATCAGGCACAAGTCAGGAACCAATGCCAGAGAAAATGGCAGTCCACTGCAGAGCTGATTTAGTGCTAACAGTCAATTTGACTGCACATGTTGAAGATGTGGGAGGAAGCTGCAATGGAATATCAGAAGTCAAAATAGGCTAGAATTTGAACCCACTTTGAGGCGGCAATACTGACCAATGTCTTGCCTAGCAATTATAGGCAGAAGACATCTTCCTTAAGTTATCAGGAATTAAAGGAAATTGTCCCTTGTTTAACTTAACACCCTCAAACCTTTTAATTCCAATTCAGGCTTGTGGGTCTTGGAAACATTTGATGCAGGCAAGCAGGACCTGAAAGGGTAGCAGCAGTTCATCGTAAGGCCTTGCTGAATTTATTTAAAATTTTTTGCTTTTGTGTCGACTCACAAATTTATGACATCATCAGGTGTGGCCATTTGGAATCTTGGCTGCTATGACTGCATTTGTGTCTTGCCTTGGCTGCCATTTAAAATAAGGGTCTGTCCTAAGTTCAAGTTAAGTGTGTTCAGTAACTGCCTGCACTTTGTGAGAATTAAAAAAAGACTCAGTGTCATGAATCTTATTTTGAGAACAAGGCTTCCATTCTGATTAATGTTTTGAATTTTTTATGGTCATAAAAAAATATTATGCTCTGATATCATTGAGATTGTTTGTGATGCGTGCTGCCATTTTGAGTCATAGCGTCACGGCCCAAACCCATATTGTTTGTGGCAGTAAATATATCGCTACACTTGGCACTAACTCAAAAAATATTTAAGATGGTAGCACGGTGGTTTAGATGTTCTAGGTTTGGGACATCTCTTGTGGATAGATGTTTAGCTAGGGAAAAGCCAGTATATGGGATTTTGATAGCTTTTGACAACAGGCTCTTCTGACTACTTCTCAATATCTTGACCCAACATAGCCTGTTCTCTGACCATAAATTTAACTGATTGTTTGTATTTAATTTGTCTCTGTTAGAAGCTCTTGCAGGGTCAATTTTTGGTATTGTGTAGGCCATAAGTCTGCCATTACAGTTTGGGGCTAAGCTTATTGGCAGTAGTGAGGCCTACACTTTGGGTATGACCTGTGTGGAGAGCAAACCCTACTTTTGTTTTTTGAGGACCGTCACCCTTTTTGAGGTGCGTAAGTAGGCAGACCAGAACAGCAAGGCCTATCCCTCTCTTTGAATTTGTAAGCAGACACACCACTAAAAACTAAGAGTTAGTTTTCCCTTGCTATGTCAAGCTCTGTTTTGGGTTTATGCTTTTTACAAAGGACAAAACATCATATTGATTTTGTTCTTCATTTGAAAATGACCTAAATAGGCATAGCAATAATAAACTTCTAGAAAGTGCAAAGGTAGGCACAAATGACACTAGCTATTAATGGTCAGGACAGCACTCCATGTGTGTCTTGGCTAACAATTCACTCTTTGAGTCTTTCAAATCTCAATGATATTTTCCAAATGTAAGGTGTACAAGAACTGATGAGCTACACTCAGGTCCACAAGTATTTGAACAGTGACACAGCTTTCATAATTTTGGCTTTCTATGCCACCACAATAGATGTGAAATAAAGCAACAACTATATGACTGAAGTGTAGACTTTCAGCTTTATTAAGGGGTTTACCAAGAATATCATATAAGCTGTTTAGGAATGACAGCCATTTTTCTGCACTGCCCCCTTCCCCAGTTCAAGGGGCTCAAAAGTATAAGGACATTTGACTGACAAGCTGTTCCATATCTAGATGGGAGCAGTTCCCTCATTATTTTATTAACTGTTAAGCAGGTAGATGGTCTGGAGTTGACTCCAAGTGTGGAATTCGCATTTGGAAGCTGTCTCTGTGAACTCTCAATATGAGGTCCAAAGAGCTGATCATGAATGTCAAAACAGACCATCATTAGGCAGAGAAAGCTAAACAAACCCTTTAAAGTGAATGCAGAAACACCAGGAGTGGTCAAAGCAACCATTTAACACATTCTTTAAAAGAAGGAACACACTGGTCTGGAAGACCAGAAGACAGCTGTGTCTATCATTGCCAAAGTCTACAATCAAGAGAGGACTTCATGAAAGTAAAGACAGACGGTTTACCACAAGGTGCAAACCACTGGTAAGCCTCAAGTGTAGGACAGATAAATTAGACTTTGCCAGAAGACATTTTGTAAAAAGCCTGTCAAGTTCAGGAAACTAAGTTCAATATATACCAGAATGTAAAGAGAAGAGTACGGGGAAGAGAAGAAACGGTGGAGGCAGCGTTATGGCATTGGCATGCATGGCTGCAAATGGAAGTCACTCACTGGTGTTTATTGATGATATGACTGCTGGCTGAAGCTGCAGGATGAACTCTCTAAAGTGTAAAGGGCTATACTGTCTGCTCAGATTTAGCCAAACCGATAGGATGACGCTTCACTGTACAGAGGGAACATGAGCTGAAACATACTGTGACATCAAACCAAGTGCTATTCAACACAAAGATATGGAAGATTCTTCAAAGGCTGAGTCAGTCAACTTACCTCAACCCAAATGGACATGCATTTCACTTACTGTAGACAGAACTGATTGCAAAAAGTCCAAAAAACAAGCAGCAACTGTAGACAGCTGCACTAAAGGCCTTGCAAAGCATCACTAGGAACCCAACACTTGGAGATGGCTATGGGTTCCAGACTTCAGGCAGATGCTGACTGTAAGGGATTTTCAACTATATATTAAGAATGATGGTTATATTCATGATTATGTTAGTTTGTCTCAGTACTTTAGAACTCCTGAAAATGGTGGGACCATGCCTAAAAATGTCTGTCTTTTCTAAAAGGCTCATACAATATTTTTGTTAAACTCCTTGAATTAAAGCTGAAAGTCTACACTTCAGTCACATCTTGATTGCTTTGTTTAAAATCCATTGTGGGGATGCACAGAACCAAAATGATGAAAATGGTGTCACTCTCCAAATACTTGTGGATCTGACTGTATGTTGGCTACTTCTTTTCAAAACCTTTTAAGCAAGCATTTCACTTTGGAGGCAGAAGTGATTAAGTATGGCTGGAACAAAACCCAGCAGCCACTGCAGCCCTCAGGAATTGAACCTGACACCTGGGCCTAGCTGCTAAGTGACCATTAGATAAATAAAGAAACCCTGCCACTGGTGAGGAGACAGGAGTGGAGGCCTTTCTTGAAGTCCCATATTCCTTGAGGTGCTGCCTGTTGACACTTTGTAAAGGAGCAGTGAGGTGGGGTCGTGCTGGTTGGCTCCTGGGAGGTGTACGTGGGGATCAGTGTAACGTGCACAGAATTTCAGAGTCCCTGTCCATGCGATACACACAATGTCAAGCCCAGAGGTTATCACCTTCAATACCCACATGCTGTAGTACCGGCACACACACACACGCACCGCACACCCACGAGTTACACAGAAAGCACTTGCGCACAGGGCCACAAAGGCCCTGAGGGCCGAGCTTTGCAAAAAAGAAAAAATTTACGCTAGTCAAACCACCATGCATTTGGGCTTATTTTTCACACCGTATCCGGGGTTCAATGCAAGTAACAAGAAAACTGACTGCAAAACTCGCAAGCATTGCAACAAATTAGAGGAGGCGGAGGGACAGCTGTCTTCCACGCCTGTCCACGCGTTCAGAGTGGCGAGGAAGACTGCTCTCCCTGGGACACTCCCCGGTCGGGGCTGCTATGTGACAAGTGTTTACTTGCTGCACTCATGAATTGATGGGCCTTTTTAGAGCAGCTCTTATCCTAGGAGACCCAAGACTTGTGCTTGGATAGACAGACAGAGAATCCCAATCAGAGAAAAAAAAAATCCCAGTCTGGATTTCAAGACTGCAAAAGAACTGCAAAACAGAATGCAAACTGGGGAAGCCTCTACCATCACAGTGAGGAGAGTGAAAATGGGGATTCCAAAGTGGAAAATCTAATCCAATTAAAGCCTGGAGTGTAAAGCAAGGAATCCCAGAGTTTCAAATCTTTTCCTGCCATATTCTTAAAGAATGGTAAGGCTGGGAATCCTGGATTGTGACAATGAAAGTAGATGATCTGAGGCTGGGACTGCATGATCTGGATACACGTCTGAGCATCCCAGAACAGAAGGACAGTGGGCTCACTTGTCAGACAACAGGTCATATTAGTAATCATTAGTGTAATAATAAATTCTGCCACAATAGTTATACGTGAAAACAAAAGAGGGACTTTCATTAAAACAGAGAACAGTAATTTTTAGTCAGTAACATTTTTGACAACATCTATATCACATAAATATGAAACTGTACTTAGCAGACCAATGAAATCCCACGCTATTTAATAATGTAGGTCACCCCCTTCCAAAACTGGCATCACCCGCATTACTGCTCCTCGCTCCCTCTGTGAAATTAGTGATCTGAGTGAAAATAACTACTGTGACAGAACATGGAGACAATTAGCAGGGGGCATAGCCTCCTCTGCAACCGAAAACAAGGCCCGAGTGAAAGACCTTACCTTGCGGCAAAATTACAGAAGAGCAGAGAGATAGAGCGGTGGATAGAGGGTGTTGGGAAAGAGAGGGAAAAAAAGGCATTGGTTCAGAAACAAGAGCTCAACTGGGATGAGCGCGAGGGTCAAGGCTGATGGGCTCTACCCAGCTCTAAAGATGACCCAATTAGTCGTGCTGCTGGTAAAAAGCCAAGTGCCCATGTGGCATTTGGGAATTGGCTGCAACTAGCAAGGTGTTACCAACTATAACATCTTTGGAACCTGTGTAACTTAAGTCACATGAGCTCTTTGACCTACTAGGGGCCACTGTGCATGGGTGAAGAGTGGACCACAGCTTCTGAATGTTGAAGCCAGAAGCCACTTCTTGGTCATGGTATAAAATGACCATCTAAGAGGATACAGTCAGGAACTCTTGTGGGTCCCAATTCCTATCTGCAGCCTGGCAGGGATACCTCTAGAAAATGGTCACATTAACTATACAACCTGAAAGGGCAACTAGAACAAGTAACGTCAAGCTGCAAAGTATCCATCTGAGGTTTATATTCCCCTGAATGTCAATCAAGCCAAGTTATTTAGCCAGGGGTAACCTAACAAACAGGCCACCCAGCTAGAAAAAGTCATGCCCAATTTGATGGTAAAGGCATGCTGGTGGGCCGGAGATCAGACCACCTTTCTTAAACTTCTCAACCTAAACCTACTTAAAAGCAGCACTTCATTACAGTATGGGACCCACTTCTGTCTACATGACATGCAGCATTCAGCAGGCAGCGTCCCCCAACATGGGGGCAAACGGACAGACACAAAGCACAGACAGGGAGACGGAAAGAAGGAAGAGGGAGGAGACATACTTCAGGGAACAGAAGCATGTATTTGGGGAAAGAAAACCAAACAGAAGTGAAAACAACAAACTAAAGATAAGAGGTAGGAAACAGAAAGGAGGATGAGGAGGAGGAAACAATCGAGATGAGGAACCTTAATAGACAAGAAAAGGAGAAGTAAAATGGAGGTGCACAGATGAATAAGAGATGAATTGGAGAAAATGAGACTGAAAGAGTGATTTGGAGTCTGAGGAAAAGGGAGGATATTTGGAGGAAAGGTGAGAGAAGTGGAAACAGAGAAACTATTTAATGACCACTGGACTCACATGGGGAGAGAGGGGGTGTTCAACTGGGACAAAGAAAAGAACGAGAAGGGGAGAAGAAATGAAATGACAACTGAGATGAGAGAGAGAAAGATGAGCAAATAAGCAAGGAAACAAATATCGGAAGTAACAATGCAGATAGCAATGGTGATGGACAGGTTGACAGACAAGATTAGACAGGAGTCCCTGTAGATTATGATGTTTGCTGATGACATTGTGATCTGTAGCGAGAGAAGTCAGCACGTTGAGGAGACCCTGGAGAGGTGGACATGTGCTCTGGAGAGGAGAGGAATGAAAGTCAATAGGGACAAGACAGAAAACGTGTGTAAATGAGAGGGAGGTCAGTGGAACGGTGAGCGAAGGTGAAAGAGTTTAAATACTTAGGATCAACAGTACAAAGTAATGGGGATTGGGGAAGAGAGGTGAAAAAGGGAGTGCAGGCAGGGTGGAATGGGTGGAGAAGAGTGTCAGGAGTGATTTGTGACAGACGGGTATCAGCAAGAGTGAAAGGGAAGGTCTACAGGACTGTAGTGAGACCCACTTTGTTATATGGGTTGGAGACGGTGGCACAGGAGACAGAGCTGGAGGTGGCAGAGTTAAAAATGCTAAGATTTGCACATGGTGTAACGAGGATGGACAGGATTAGAAATGAGTACATTAGACGGTCAGCTGAAGTTGGAAAGTTTGGAGACAAAGTCACAGATGTGAGATTGCGTTGGTTTGGACATGTGCAGAGGAGAGATGCTGGCCATATTGGGAGAAGGATGCTAAGGATAGAGCTGCCTGGGAAAAGGAAAAGAGGAAGGTCTAAGAGAAGGTTTATGGATGTGGTGAGAGAGGACATGCAGGTGATGGGTGTAACAGAGCAAGATGCAGAAGACAGGAAGATATGGGAGATGATCTACTGTAGCAGCCGAAAGAAGAAGAACAACATCAACAAGAAGGAGAAGAAGAAGAACAAGGCAGACAGCAATGTGACATGGATAAGTGACACAGATGGTACATTTGGAGAAGAATGAGCCAATAGGGAAGTGGACAGATGAAGGCAAGGAGGAAGAAAGAATAGAAGTAGAAGAAACAAATGGATCATACTAGATGGAAGGCAACATGAAGATGAAGAAGAGGAGGTGATAGAGACTGAGTGAGGAAACAAGACAGTGGAATGTGACAAAAAAATACATGGGCAAGTAAGCCAGATTGAAAATTAAGAGAAGCAGAAAGCATATGGAGGGTATCAAATTAGAGAGTAAGGAGACATGAAGGTAAGACAGAAAGGAAAAGAAATAATCATAGAGTTGTTCAAAAACATACAAATTAGAAGGTGAAAAGACACAAAGTGACTATTCAAGATAAAACAGATGGAACAGACAAGGAGGAAAGTGGAATAGAAACAAGTAGGTGGGGAGGTCACGACATAGAAGGTGAAAAAACAGAGTGGGCATAGTGTGTGAAATAGGACAGAGAGGAGGAAGAGCCTAGGCAAAAAAATGGAGCCGTGAATATCATAGAAATGACAAACACTGAACAACAAAAATCAAAGAGGTGGTCCAGACGGACGACATCTGGTGGTAACATAAGGTGAGAAATGGAGAAAACAAGAGGAGTCAAAGAGAGGAAACAGCAAGGAACACATAGACAGAGATAAAAGGGGGTGAAAACAGAAGCAACCTAGAAAGGAAGAAGAGCCCCAGAAAAGAATGATGAAGGCCAACAGCAAAGTAAGAAGGTGAAAGATAAAACAAGTAAAAGGAAAGAGGAGAAGAAGAAATGGCAGAGTAAAGGGATGAGAGAGAACAACATAAGAGAAAAAGAAAAGGATACAAAAAAATTAAGTAAAACAAAAGCTCGAGAATAGTGGTAGACAAAAAGTGACAAGACCAAGTTTGCAAGGAAATGCAAGATGAAGACGGGCAACTGAGAAGATTGTTAGTGTAATGAGGTCAAACATGAGCAAGCAGAGTTGATATAACTCGGGGGGCAGAGAAGGTAAGGTGCTGTGGGATTTCTACAGAGCTGGCAGATCTCTCTGCTGAGGGCCCAGAGATGCCAGCATCATTTACCAGAAGTCCCAAATGAAATAAAATCAGGAACTGCAATGAGTAAAGCAAGCCCCATCAGACCTCCCTGCTACAAAGCCACAGCAAGTCTTAAATCTGTGTGGCACAGAATGGTGCCCAGGAAGTGTAGGGTTAGCACAAGCTTCAGTGGGCACCAAGCCCTGGATGATACGATAAGCAGCTGCAACTAATGGGTGTGACTTCTGTGCAGTTTGTCAATAGTGGATTTAATATTCATGCCAGTTACAAAGGGTTAGAATGTGCCAATCTGTGGTCTAGATTATGCTGGAAGCAGCAGCATCAAGCATGTTTGTGGGTGAAACTGGAGTGGCCTGCTGGCAGAGCTGCGTGCCTGTTAGGATGTTGGGCAGGAATGATTCAGGCATGATGAGGATGGTGGATAAAATGATGAGAATATTGCACTGTCGCATGCTCAGGGGCCCATGCATCTCTTTGAGCAAAATGACGAGGATGGAAGAAGAGAAGAAGAGGCTGAGGAAGGGGGAGGGTGGGGGGGTGTCGGCGTTTGGACAGAGAAAGATTGGTGGACTCATGGCTACCTTGTTCCACCAGCCCTGCGGTGGCACTGGCTGCGGCGGCCGCTGAGCCGGTAACGGTGGCCGGTGCTGTAGTCTGCCTGCCCACTGTTAGTGTCACACAGACAACCGAGACAGATAGAGAGAAATAGGAAGAGATAAAGAAAGAGAGAGAGAGAGAGAGAGAGAGAAAGAGAGAGAAAGAGTACGGGGGAAAGGAGAGAGGATTTTGAGTTAGTATGAAAGGAAGAAGCAGAGTCATCGAGCCACAAGAGTCAAAGAGCACTCAGTGGAATGACTTCCGCTACTCACACCTCACGCAGTTCTCAGAGAGCCAGAGAGGGAGAGACACAGAGAGAGAGCAACTGCTGGCTGTGCAACATGGAAACCGAATTCCAACTGAAGCAAACGTTAAAATTTACTCTGCTTCTTGGGCTTGCCAAACGGGCATTACAAGAGAGACAAAGAGAGAGAGGCATGGCTTTGGGAGACACTCACATTGGCACACATTTGCCTTGTTAGACTGCCGACAAGACCTAATCGATGAGGGAATACAGATCGACCCAACTAAGTCAGGACACGTTGGGATATTTTTTATTGTTCTTTCATTTCTATGTATTTATGTTGCATTATTCCTTAGATCTTATATGATTTTCACATTTTTTCCATTATAACATGATGCTATCCTAACACAACAATTTCCAACCTTTTTCATCTCATGGCACACATAAGCAAATTACTAAAATTCTGCAGCACTCCAAAAAATCTATTTTTTGCTGCTCTGACAAAAAAATAGGTATAATTTTTGATTAATTAAAAAAAAATAGTAATTACCTACCTTTTCTGTTCCAAAATGGCTTTTCAAAAATCTTTTTGAAAATATATTAATTTATTATACTTTTGTAATAAAAAAAATACTCAATAATACTTAAAATTATCAGTGCCAAACCAAAAAACTGAATGGCAATGTATGTGTCAGTACTCTGCTGCAGCCCCCCAGTCCCTCAACGTGCAGAGTTTCTAAAATTCTCCCCAAGAGCAGCTGGAGAGTTTGCTTCTGGACACTAATGTGAGATTATAAATGAAGCTGGCTTTTCTTCTCCCTGCTACTCAGACACCATCAGATCAAATCAGTCTGTGACTGTGGGGGTTGTGCTGCTGTTGACATGTGGAGGAAAACTTGCTGAATTTACAGAGTCAGAGAAATGAATGCCCTCCATAGTTGGTAATGAAGGGTGTTTTGAACTGCCAGCATTGATAGCTTTATGGTTAATGTGAATAAGATCTAGTGCTGTGTTTTAATATAACTGGCTTGGGGCAGAGAGGGCACTAAGGCCGTGCTCACAAATAAGCATAACACAGTTACTAAATCAGTCCACCTTTGTTTCAATTAGTGTGTTAAATTGAAAACAAATCAGAAGGGAATTGAGCACAGCATGCTGAACCCATGAGTCCAGGCTGTAAAGCGCTGTTCCTGACCAGTAGTATTTTAATTAATGACATAACATAATATTCTCCAACCTGCTTTGGGGTCACGGGGGCTGAAGCCAAACCAACCCTAGGTGGGGATCTAGCTACCACAGATATTCAAACAAACTGATTAACCAATTAGTTTCAGCATTCAAAATATTTTTGAATCCTTTTAGTTTAGATCAGTATAACTGGGAAATAAAAGGGGTACCCGTTCATAGCCGAGCACACTTTTGGGCAAAACCACACACTCACTTATACTGGGCCAATTATGACTGTGAACCAACAGCGATAACCGCGGTGCCGTCCCAAATAGAAAATATATTCTTTATAAAGAAAGCAGATGCTGCTTACGGGCTATGCATATTTGCAAAATTCAGTCCATTCTCTTTGTAATGTTGGACTACATTTTTGTGCCTTCGCCTAGATATTACCATCTAAAATACAGCGCACATTATGGAAAAGGGTAAATAGCAGCTTTTTCTTTGCCAGTATCACCAATTCACCTAACCTGAATATGTCTGAACTGAGGGAGGAAAATAGAGCACCTGGAAGAACACGAGGAGAACATGCATACTCCATGAAGGGAGGACACGGGATGCGAACCTGGGTCAACTTACTGCAAGGCAGCAGTGCTACCACCCTGATTAAGATCAGTGTTAGGGAATATTACTTAGTTACATTACTCATTACTTACAAAAAAAGTACCAATTATTATAAACCACTGTATGAAGTGTTAACAGTGCGTTACTTTTGTCTTACTTTTTCTCCTTTTGTAGTAGAGATTGTTAATAAAAATGCACACTTTTCTGGCCAGTGATGTTCTCCCCTTTGCCTGTCACAGAGATTTGACTTAAGATGCTGTAGAAAGCATAAGCAGCTACCCTTTTTTAACTGTATTAGCCTTAAGAATGAAAATTGTTTTTCTGTTTTACTGTGGAAGGGCAGTTATGTTCATATGGGTCTTTCTGCTTAAGGTGCGTTGTGCTACGTTTAGCCTGAATGTGCTTCTTTTCACTTGATATAGTGTTTTTTGGATATGAAAAGCAAGACAACTTTTGTACCTTCCCATTATTCCCTTTTCATCTACCACCAGTAAATCAAAATATTGTGAATACTTACACCTAGGGTGGCATGATGGCAGAGTGGGTAGCGCTGCTGCCTCACAGTTAGGAGACACGGGTTCGCTTCCCGGGTCCTCCCTACGTGGAGTTTGCATGTTCTACCCGTGTCTGCGTGGGTTTCCTCCCACAGTCCAAAGATAAGCAGGTTAGGTGCATTGGGGATCCTAAATTGTCCCTGGTGTGTGGGTGCGCCCTGCGGTGGGCTGGTGCCCTACCCAGGGTTTGTTTCCTGTCTTGCACCCTGTGCTGGCTGGGATTGGCTCCAGCAGACCCCTGTGACCCTGTAGTTAGGATATAGCGGGATTAGGACAATGGATGGATGGATACTTACACCTTTTAGAAAGCAGTGTTTTGAGTCCAGCTGAGTTTAGCTCACAGTGCTTCAGACAAGCTCTGTTACTTTAGTCAAATGCAGTAAAGGTCAGAAAGCATGGAAAGTATATTTTTTTTATTTTGTATTTTAACGTTAAAAAGTAGTTAAGTTCGGACCCTTATTCCCGCCATTCTAAAAAAAAAAAAAAAAAAACTGCAAAAGTATTCCATTATTTCACAAAGATTTTGCCTTCTGCTGCCATTATCATCATGCACACATGTGCTTCAGTCGACTAGCGACAGCTATTGAAATAGCCAACGTGCAATCAGCTGAGAAGAACTGAACAGAAGTTACACGTATACATTTAGCTTTACTCTGGTTAAACTTTAGCAAGTTTAGTGCAGATGATTTACCATAGGCAGAGTGGTAGAGCAGAGCTGCCAGGGTCTGCATCGCATTTACGTGTTCTCTCTTCTGATCTCTGTGTATCTGTGGACTGATTGGTATTCTCCTTAGGATTAATAAACTTGATCAAATCTAATCTAATCTCATTGCCTAAATTAATGACTGTGTTTAACTGGGTATGATTACCTGTTTTAACACTGACCACTGGAAATGTGTCAGTAAAATAGGTATTGTGCTAGTTTACTCATCTCTCTGTTATATAAAAAAATTCTGGGACAAGACGAGATTTTTTAGCCTGGGATGAGACAAAACTTTTTCAGAGAGATACTTTCATGTCCTGCGAGACAAGACTTTGAGTCAAGAGATTTAACCACACCCAGGGGCGGAAATTAAAGACAAAAAGAGTAGATGACAAAGTAGAACGTCGTAAAGAATTCAAAAACGTTGGTGCGATACACATGCAGAGCAGGTTAGAGATAATGAAAGTACTAAAATTCAAAAGTCTCAAAAAAATGATAGTAAAGATCGCATTAGCGCAAACAAACGGAAATTATTACTCGGTGAAATAATTCAACAGCGAAAAGAGATCGAATATATGGACATAGGTGATATGACAGAAGTATATAGATATTGTTCAGATTTAAACTTGAAGTCGGAGACTTGAAGATCATCTAATTTGTGTTGCCATCAGGGGAAAGTAGTGTTTCTTCCCAGTGAAGATGCATATCCGTGAGAATTAAAAGATATGTTGTTTGGTGAAAGTGAAATCCACATACGTGAGTGGCAGAGACGCAAAGTGGCTGGCGTGTAGCGCAGGCTGGGGCGAATCTGACTACGTGATGCACGTTACTTTTAACGCTTTGCTTCCAACACTGACTTAAGATGTTTATTGTACACCTGGAGAAAGCCTATTCTCACTCACACAGGGAGAACAGGCAGATTCCACACTGGTTTTTAAAACAGCCTCCATTAGCTGTAGGGAAACGGCTCTTACTGTGCCACCATGGGAGAATCTTTAGGTCCAAAAGCCATTTGCTTAACTTTAGTTTGGCTACAACTTAATTAAGGACCTACTGAGGAGATCTTTAAACATAATAATCGACTCAATTGTATAACTCAAATTGAGAATACTGTACAGCTTACTCTACAAAATATATTTTAGTGGCGCTTTTACATGACTACAAAAGGCTTAGACAGTGCTGGTAGAAATATCCATAACTGAGCTGCTCCCGATGACAATACAGCTGAAGGCTTGCCTGGAATTAATGTGCATAAGTATGAGAGATGATTTTAAGGGAAAGTGAAAGTCATGTCAAACAAGAAATTAAAATCCACAGAATCTCATTCATTCATTCACTCCGCAAACCCAATAATTAAAGTTGACATTCTATTGCAGAAATTAAAATGGGCAGAGCCTGGAACTTTACAGTATTGTTATAAGATTTAAGATCTACTACAGACTCAATGATGGGTAGCGAGAGCTTATCAAGGGATGAAACTAAAAAGGACAGGTCCTGATGACTCAGTAAGAAGATGTATGCATGGGATAACATCGCGGGGTGTTTGGAAACCTGAAAGCTTGAGTCTTTTAAAATATTCTGGCAACATTATCAGAGAGTAGCCACATTTTATTTATTATTTATATTTTTTTAACAGTGTGTGGACCTCAACGACAACAGTGATAAAGGAATACGATTACATGTGTTTGTAAGCTACATAAAATAACAATTTTTTCTAGTGCTTTACCATATCATGTACATAAGAACGGAGCCCCAAACAGGCTTGTGGTGGCAGCAGCTTTAACAGACAGTGCATTGCAACTCAAGTGATGACAACACTGCATTGACTGATGTGCTATCGCTAGTTGTTGGTTACAGAGGGCCTGTGGCTAGAGGTCTAATATCTCTGTTGAAGTCTCAAGCTAAAATTGTTGGCTGCATCTGACCTTGATGGATAGCAGGTCATTGTGGATCTTTGCCAACAAATTTTAGTGTCAGAGCAGGGGTGGGCAAAGTCATTCCTGGAGGGCCGCAGTGGCTGCAGGTTTTTGCAACAACCCAGTTGCTTAATTAGAAAACAACCCTTGCCAATAATTCAATTTCATGGCTTATTAGTGTTTTAACTCTGCCATGTCAGGCCATTCCCATAAACTAGATTTTTATTTCTTTCTAATGATATCATCTAAATGATATGAAGTCTAAAATGTATGAATAATATTCTATCTTTCACTTTTTTCTCTTCACTTTCCTCCTAAGTATTTAATTAAACCAAATAGTGCACAATACACACAGAGGTGTAAATAAATTGAAACAAGCAAAATGGAGAAATACTGCTTTCTTTTGTCATTTGAATCTTAACTAATAAAAAGACATTAAAAACCAAGAGGACAGCTATTTAAGACTAAAATAAGCAATAAGGGTTCAAAATCCTAATGAGCGAGGCAACTAAAATGAAGGAGAAGAGTTACTTGAGCAATAAATGCTTCTTAATAAGCAACTGGGTTGGAACAAAAACCTGCAGCCACTGCGGCCCTCCAGGAATGACTTTGCCCACCCCTGTGTCAGAGAATTCATTTTTGAATCATTATGCTCTGCAGATAATGCAGCCGTGAGGTTGTTTTTAGTGTAATGAAAAACCTGAGTACGTGTTTTCTCACGCTGAATTTCACAGTGACAAACATGTCCCTTAACCCGCTATGATGCTGTTGTGAGCAAGGTTCGCATTTCTACAGGTAGCATATCGAGCAGATACTCATTGAATCAACCCCTCTCAAGGTGGATCCATAACTGTAGTCACACAAAAACCGTCTCTGTTTTAAAAGTTTGTAAATTCACCAATGCTTTTCAATGGGAGACTTTGAAATTTCTAAATTCTGTACAGCATGTTCTATCATGGGCGGCACGGTGGCGCAGTGGGTAGCGCTGCTGCCTCGCAGTTTGGAGACCCGGGTTTGCTTCCTGGGTCCTCCCTGCGTAGAGTTTGCATCTTCACCCTGTGTCTGCGTGGTTTTCCTCTCACAGTCCAAAGACATGCAGGTTAGGTGCATTGGCGGTTCTTGGTGTGTGGGTGTGTGTGTGCGCCCTGCCCGCGGTTTGTTTCCTGCCTTGTGCCCTGTGTTAGCTGGGAATGGCTCCAGCAGACCCCCGTGACCCTGTGGTTAGGATATAACGGGTTGGATAATGGATGGATGGATGTTCTATCATGATATCTGAATGAAAACTGAAATTGAAGAATATTTCCTTGAAGAATATGTGTTCCAAATTTCAACAAAATTGATCCACCGATTGCCGAGTTGTTTCAAGGGAACAAACAGATGGATAAATGTGACAAGAAAAGTGGGTTATTTTAGTATTGTGTATCCTTGTTTATATATGTGAGGGGAAATCAACAAGTAAAGGCAACAGATAAAATCTGACTGCAATTCAACACATTCGCTGTGGCTTATGAGAAGTTTGAACATGTACGTTAGTCTAGTTGAAGCCAAGGTCAAATGAACATGGACGTTCTGCTGCAGGATTGCACCATTGTTGAACAACACACCAAAGTGAGAATTTTTTGGGCAGAGGGAGTGAAACCTGCTGAAATTCACAGAACGGTGTTGGCTTGTGCAAATCAGTGAGCTGTTTAGGTACCCATCGTGTGCAAAATTTATGGTACCCCAAGACATTATGAACTATGGGATGTGCAGATCCATAGCTGATATTCTAACTATGCATTAATAGCATACAACGTAACCCATCAGTCTTCTCTGAAGAAGGCAAGCGCCAAGTCGATGTGGGTTTGTGTGCACGATGCTGATTATCGACCAGATCAAGCTTTATTAAAGACTTGCATTCCGTGACCTTCAGTAATACTGATGGTTCCCTCATTGTGATTATATAACACTAGCAAAATACCCGCGCTTCGCAGCGGTGAAGTACTGCCTTAAAATTTTTATTAAGAAGAAAATTAAACCTTTTTAAACTGAGGGAAAATATACCAATAATTATTTGTTAAGGATCTCTTTGTATGCCACGTTGTCAGTTCGGCCCTCCAGTTGCAATATGACCAAGCTGTTGCTGTGCGCTGAGCTTACCCTTGAGCATGCAACGTACAGTTGGCCATGTGAACAGTAATCTTGTTTCAAATCTCACAGCTTGGATTGCTGCTGTCATAATCGGTTTGAGTTTCATGGTTTTTTTCAGTTACGACAGTATTTGTAGGACTTGTGTTGAAGAGACATTCGGCATCTGTCAAGCGTTGTAAGTATACAACCAGTTTCATTGATAACTTCACATCCAGCTTTTGACAGTTTAAACATTTCTAAACATCAAAGTGTCCACTACTGAAATCGTCACCTGTGAAGCTAAGATGTTTAAGAGGCATTGGCGGTTGTCCAAAGGTGTAAAATATTTGGCCATTTTGGTACACTTAAGCATTTCACTCTTCTAGTGCTCCTGTGTAGTATAATTATCTCCTGTACCGTCATCAGTCCACACCTTGAACCTGTCCCAGTCATTCAATACATAAGACACAATGTTCCTCCGGATATCAATAGTGAGCTTGATATGGCTGTGCAATATGTAACAAGGAGAATGGAAAAGGCAGGTGCCATCTCCGGGCATGGAAACCACTTGGTAAGTGACAGTTCTTTGATCGATGTTGATTACCTCGATAGACATGTTAATGGGGGTACGGTTGGAATGATAAAGGAAATGGGTACCTGAACAATGTAAAGTAAGTCTAAAATACCTATACAATAACTATAATCGTAATAAATGAACAATAAAACAGCGGAGAAGCCGTGGATTAAATAAAAAGGCTGTAGTTATCAGCAGGGAGACGTGAATACCGTGGCGAAGCAAGGAAGGGAATGTAGAGACTGGAGCGACAGACGGCCTTATATAGGCAGGCAGCCAACAACGTGGGAGGCGTTGGGATGGGGGACCCAACGCCGCCTCACACGGTGACCGAGCTGCAGGCTATGGACATATATATGTACGTAAGTAGGATTCAGTTAGCGTTGGGAACCCGCGTACCAAATTTCTTGAAGATGGGCCCATAAGTAACAAAGACCGTTGAAAAGTTCAATATGGCAGCTGACAGTGGCATCATATCACCGAAATAAGTACCAAATTTCAGCCTTCTACCTATGAATAAGAAAGTTCAACATGGTGGACGTTGTTGACCGTTATGACCGTTACGCGTAGAATTTTGAAATGAAACCTGCTTAACTTTTGTAAGTAAGCTGTAAGGAATAAGCCTGCCAAATTTCAGCCTTCTACCTACACAGGAAGTTGGAGAATTAGTGACGTTGGAAACTTCAATATGGCGGAGGACAGTGGCATCATACCACTGAAATAAGTACGTACATCAGTTTTGGTTAGCGCAGGGAAGCCACCTACCAAATTTCGTGAAGATGGGGCCATAAATAAGAAAGTTAAACATGGCGAACATTGTCAACCGTTATGACCGTTACGCGTTGAATTTCGAAATGAAACCTGCTTAACTTTTGTAAGTAAGCGGTAAGGAATGAGCCTGCCAAATTTCAGCCTTCTACCTACATGGGAAGTTGGAGAATTAGTGATGTTTGGAAAATTCAATATGGCGGCCGACAGTGGCGTCATACCACCAAAATAAGTACATACATCGGTTTTGGTTAGTGTAGGGAAGCCACCTACCAAATTTCGTGAAGATGGGGTCAGCCATCTATCTACACGGGAAGTTGGAAAATTAGTGACGTTGGAAAGTTCAATATGGCGGCCGACAGTGGCGTCATACTATCGAAATAAGTACATACATCAGTTTCGGTTAGCGCAGGGAATCCGCCTACCAAATTTCGTGAAGATGGGGCCATAAATAAGAAAGTTCAACATGGCGGACATTGTGAAAATTAGTGACATTGGAAAGTTCAAATAGGCGGCCAACAGTGGCGTCATACCATCGAAATAAGTACATACATCGGTTTCGGTTAGCGCAGGGAATCCGCCTACCAAATTTCGTGAAGATGGGGCCATAAATAAGAAAATTCAACATGGCGGACGTTGTCGACCGTTATCGACCGTTATGACCGTTATGTGTAGAATTTCGAAATGAAACCTGCTTAACTTTTGTAAGTAAGTTGTAAGGAATGAGCCTGCCAAATTTCAGCCTTCTACCTACATGGGAAGTTGGAGAATTAGTGACGTTGGAAAGTTCAATATGGCGGCTGACAGTGGTGTCATACCACCAAAATAAGTATGTATATTGGTTTCGGTTAGTGCAGGGAAGCCGCCTACCAAATTTCGTGAAGATGGGGCCATGAATAAGAAAGTTCAACATGGCGGACATTGTTGACCGTTATGACCGTTACGCGTAGAATTTCGAAATGAAACCTGCTTAACTTTTGTAAGTAAGGTGTAAGGAATGAGCCTGCCAAATTTCAGCCTTCTACCTACACGGGAAGTTGGAGAATTAGTGATGTTTGGAAAATTCAATATGGCGGCCGAAAGTGGCGTCATGCCTCCGAAATAAGTACGTACATCGATTTTGGTTAGCGCAGGGAAGCCACCTACCAAATTTCGTGAAGATGGGGTCAGCCTTCTACCTACACGGGAAGTTGGAAAATTAGTGACGTTGGAAAGTTCAATATGGCGGCCAACAATGGCGTCATACCATCGAAATAAGTACATACATCGGTTTTGGTTAGCGTAGGGAAGCTGCCTACCAAATTTCGTGAAGATGGTGCCATAAATAAGAAAGTTCAACATGGCGGACGTTGTCAACCATTATCGACCGTTATGACCGTTACGTGTAGAATTTCGAAATGAAACTTGCTTAACTTTTGTAAGTGAGCTGTAAGGAATAAGCCTGCCAAATTTCAGCCTTCTACCTACACGGGAAGTTGGAGAATTAGTGATGAGTCAGTCAGTGAGTGAGTGAGTGAGTGAGTGAGTGAGTGAGTGAGTGAGTGAGTGAGTGAGGGCTTTGCCTTTTATTAGTATAGATTACTTCTATTTATTTTGTATTTTATTTATTTTCTTATATTTTATTTCTTTTTATTTTATTTGTTTGTTTCCTTTTTTCTATTATTGTAAAGCACTTTGGCCACAGCATTCCTATGTTGTTTTAAATGTGCTATATAAATAAATTGACATTGACATTATCGGTTACACTTGCTTTTTATACCTTTCTGCCAATTAATAAACTTTTCATTGGGTCATGCTCTTTTCAATTGAATATTGAGCCATCACGAATGTATGTACCTTTCTAAAATTCTTCCATCCATCCATTTTCCAACCTGCTGAATCCGAACACAGGGTCACAGGGGTCTGCTGGAGCCAATCCCAGCCAACACAGGGCACAAGGCAGGAACCAATCCTGGGCAGGGTGCCAACCCACCGCGGCTTTCTAAAATTAACTCCACAAAAAAGGTATGACTAATTAACAATTTGCAACATAGAACACTACCCACTATTCTTTTTTAGAATCAGAATGGATAACATTCTCAAAATTGTTAAAACCAATTCAGGGTTGTGGGGGACCCGGGCTCAAATCAGGAAAAAAGCCTGAACAAGGAGGGCCTACTTACATACCCAATCATGCTGGCATTGTAAATTTAGAGTCATGAATTAACTTAACATAAATATCACAAGGCGATACCATTGGAAAACACAAGCAGACACGAGGATATATAGCTATTCCTTCACACAAGAGCTATACTGGACTAGTATAGTATGTTTGGTACTTCCAAATCAATTTGATGCCCCATACGTTCTACATGCTAAGTTATTACTACTTGGAGTGCATTTTTCACATTGCATCTTTATGTGTCAACATATGTATTCCTGTAAAACGAGCTCTGTATGGGCAAATGCATTACACATGTGCAAACATTAAAGTGAACGTCACTGCAGAAAAAATCATTTGCCTTAAGTTAACTTGGGTGCCAGCAATAAGGTGGCTCACTACACTCACTCAACAGTCAGCAGCAATCACACCACAACAATACATTCTGGAAGAAGAGCTAGTTTTTCCAAAATAACACCTTCTAGGTCTGAAGTAAGCAGTTCATTGTGAATGATTGATTGTAATTTCTATTCTTTTTCAGCTTTATTTAATGTGATGCATACATTCTTGCTCATTCTCTGTCCAATGCTTGCATGGACTGGGTGTTGGGCACAGTTGTTGGGTCCAGCGGCTGTGGGGCATCTGTTGGTGAAGAAAAATTCACTGATCTTGACAGCCGATGATGCTGTGATCTTCACCGAGTCAATGGAGGCTTGGATCAGGGCTCTCGAGAGACTAGGCGAGGAGTCGTAGTGTCTGGGCTTGCGAGTGTCCTGATAAAAACCAAGATCCAGGCCTTTAATGGCCCATTGGGCACAGCCATCAGCAGTGTGTCCGTTTGCGGAGAGAGTGCCGACTGCGTCGAGAGGTTTACTTACCGTGGCAGTGACATTCATGTCTCTGGTGACAGCCTATGAAGTCATTAGACGGATTGGGAGAGCATGGGGAGTCATTCGCTCTCTTGAAAGGGGTGTGTGGCGCTCCAGATATCTTTGCCATAGGATGAAGGTCCAAGTCTTTAGAGTCCTGGTGCTTCCTGTCTTACTATATAGTTGCAAGACATGGACGCTGTTCAGTGACTTGAGAGGAAGACTGGACTCTTTTGGTACTGTGTTTCTTCTGAGAATCCTTGGGAACTGCTGGTTTGACTTTGTGTTGAATGAGCGGTTACTCACGGAGTCCTGAATGAGCCTGCATTTTGAGGGGGCATCAGTTACGGCACTACAGCCATGTTGCACGATTCCCTGAGGGTGATCCGGCTTGCAGGATCCTCATTGTCAAGAACCCAAGTGGCTGGACCCGGCCAAGGAGATGCCCACGTAACACCTGGCTGTAGCAAATAGAGGATCATTTGTGGAGGGTAAGACTGGACCACGTATTTGCCTGGGGGGTTGCCAACCAGTGCATGCTCCCCAACCTGACCAGACCTGACCTGATGCATAAGGTAAGGTGCCTTCAAATTCTTGCTTTGTCATTTTTATTTCAATGTATTTTTTTCAGTTTAATTTGGTTATACTGTTTTCATTCATTTAGACGCTGTTGCATGGGAAATTGGTAGAAAAGGCAAAAGAAATGTTTTACTTGGTATGTAGTTTATTATAAAATATTTCATTAATCCTGAACTTAAAACCAGAGATGGCTTAAATAGTGTACCACAGCCAGTACTTTCCAAACAGGAGGCCTGTGAGGCAGCATGTAGTGGGTGGTCCATGACCCCTGCCCTGGATAATTCTTGGGAGAGAGCCGATGCCACTGCAATATGTGATTCAAGAATCGACATGCATTACGAGTGCTACGGTCTTATCGAGTTTATGCATACAGAAGAAGGTGCATTTTCTGTTTTTATAAGAATAGTAATTCTTCAGATTAGTGTTACTAGGGGGTTCCGCCCTGCTTGCTTCGCTCGCCAGCAACTTCGCGTCTCTGCCGCTCGCGTTGTGACGAGGGGGGCTGAACGTAAACCCAAGGAGACGCGGTCGCTCCTCCGAAACCCCCTCTTAACACAATGAAACAATGGGAGGCAAATACAGTTATTGTTTTTACTTCCTCTTTGCTTGATCATCTGCTGGCTTGCTGCTGCTGCTGTGCCGTGTGATCGGTATCTCACACGGCGCTTCGAACATTTAAAAGCCTTTTCGGCAGCTGTCCTACACTTTGTCTTTTATTTTCGGCCCCGGGCGTGGTTAAATCCCTTGGCATCAAGTCTCGTCTCGCAGGCACTGAGTTCTTGATATTTTTTTAGCTTATAATTTAAAAACAGAACAAGAATCTGAAAATCTAATAACATCACATTAAAGTTTGATAAATTCTGAAAATGATACCAAACATATATATATATGTTTCAAAATAAGCCCGATTTAAAGCGTGACAAAAAATGTGACATAAAAACGTCAATGTTGCACTTTTAGGCTTAGGATTTTATATATAGAGAGTAGATTTCTCACAAAGCGCTTCAGTGAGTGGTGAGTCACAGCAACCACCACTGATGTGTAGCATCCACCAGCCATTTTTGTGCCAGTATGCTCACCACACATTACCTGTTTGGTGATGAAGGGATCAAAGAGCCAATTGGAGACAGAGAATGATTAGTAGGGCCAGGATGACTAGGCCAGGGTGAGCAATTTAGTCAGGACATCGGGATGCACCATACTCGTTACAAAGGATTCCCAGGACCTCAGTTTTATGTCTCATCCAAAGGACGGCGCCACTTTTATAGCACAGTGTCCCCGTCACTGCAATGGAGCATTGGGATCCACATTCAAACCACAGGGTAAGTGCCCCCTGCTGGCCTCACCTACACCTTTTCCAGCAGAATAGGGACCAACTTAAAAAAAAAAAAGTGTTTTATATATAGGAAAAATGTTAAATAAAGGAAACTTCCACTGATTTGTCAGGATCCCTGGGCTCACTATGTTTAAGAGTTTTAAAGTTTTACTGCAACTATTTTTGTGATTACTAGATATGATCCATTTAGAATTATTATTGTTCTTTTTATTGTTGTTTCACATTATTACTACTTTTCATAAATGTTGCCATGTTGTTCTGTATGTACAGATGTTAAAACAAAGAGAGTCTGAAGCCCGATGGCAGAGCAGCTGTGATTTTTAATTTTCTATTTCTCTTTCTTGTCACTACGAACTAACAAACTTGCAGACATCTCACACTTAAATAATGTGAAGTAGCACAGCAACCGGCATCTGTCTATTGGGTTGCATCTGCCTGACAAAATTGTTTTTACTTATTTTGTGCATGCATGGAACATTCAGGATAGATATCTGTACACACTCATATCAGCTTTGGAGCATTAACAAAAGTAATCGGAACAGTCAAGGAAAAAAAATTAGATGTGAGGCAAAAATCCGAACAGAATGAACATAGCCTTAAAAGTTCCACATCTGACAACTTATTTTTAACAGCATTTTAAATTTTTAAATGTAGAAAAAATATTGTAACATTATATTGTAAAAATGTGAAGAAAAAACTAAGGCAAATGGTTAGCGCCAATATGATCTTCCCATATTGGAGTATGACTGATGAAAGATTAGTTCTCTTTGTGTTTGCAGTCTGCTCAATTGAAACGTTAACTACTCGCACCATTTCTCATCTCATTAGTACTCTCACAATGTACTTTATACACCAGTGTTAAAATGGCTATTTATATGTGATGTTGTAATATAAATTATTGCAATAATTTTAAATCCATCCATCCATTATCAAACCTGCTACATCCCAACTACAGGGTCACAGGAGCCAATCCCAGCCAACACAGGGCACAAGGCAGGAAACAAACCCCAGGTAGGGTGCCAGCCCACCGCAGTGTACAAACACACATACACACCAAACACACACTAGGATCGCCAATGCACCTAACCTCCATGTCTTTGGACTGTGGGAGGAAACCCACGCAGACACGGGGAGAACATGCAAACTCCACACAGGGAGGACCCAGGAAGCGAACCCAGGTCTCCTGACTGCGAGGCAGCAGCGCTACCCACTGCGCCACTGTGCCGCCTAATTTTAAATTGTACACTTTTTAATGTAATTTAATATCATATTACTTAAAAGTATGACATTGTCACGGCTATCTTAAAATAAAACTGATCCAGTTGTCCAGTGCTCATTTGTCACCGGTCACACTGTCATCCACTGCAGGATTTGCACACGTATCACATTTCACTTCAGTTATTGAATGTTCTTTGCAAAGTCATTGCAAGAAGAACTTCTCCTCATTGTCATACATACGTAAGTACCCGTGTGGTGTACCAAATGCACCATAATGAACTTGTGACTGTGCATCCACTCATAAAACTGGCTGGGGGTACACTGGAGGGAAACCATTGTGACACTGCACTTGTAGCATAACAAGATGAGGATAGATGGCGGATTCTGTTTGTAAGTTGAAGTAGAAGGACGTTGGACAAAAATAACTGACACGGGTATACAAAATACATCAGTGTGAGTAGTTAAGGGTTAAGAAGAGCAGGTTTTGAATCAGCAGTCCAATCAAACTTTGGACACTTTACTGTAGGTCAGAAATTGGTAGGGATGTGAACTTTGCTGTCACCTTTATGGCAGCTTCCTTTAGCAAGAAAGACAGAGTCTTTCACTTGTATCACTTAGAATAAAGACATAACTATGGGTACATTATATAATCACATTAGATAACTCACAGATCAAGACACCTTTTTTAGGAGCGTTGCATCCTTCCTAGCTCTAATCATTTCATTAGTTATTGTTCCTACCGAATGTGGGAGGCTGCTTTCACGCAGTCCCACTGAGGGTTATGGCAACTCTGTTTTAATGAGTAATCAGATGTAATGAGGATTGCATTCTTTATGTGTGTCTCTTGGTTTTACTGCATAAAAAGCTTTTCAATGTACAGGGCTGGCCTTGGTGAACAGTTTTATTATAATTTGAGCCTAATGTACGTATTATTATGGATCATCATTAGAAGACTATAGAATCAAGCGAACATTCTCAGGTTTTTGTTCATCTGATTTGTGAAAACTGTGTGTCAGAAAGCCTAACAAAATCAAAGGCAGCACATGAGATCTTGTACTTGTAGCTCCAAGCAGAATGTTAGGTGGCCCTGGCACCTGTCTGTCACCTGTCTTCAAGTGCCCTAGTGTTTTGCTCTAACTGACAATACTTGTTGCACTTATGTGGCTCCATGCCATTGTGGGGTTTAACCACCCCAAGTGGCTTCTGCCAAGCTGCCCTCTCCCTGCCAGTATGGCTCACTCTCACTCACTCTCTCTGTGTCCTGGAGTTCTGCCATGTGACATTTTTTCCCCTGCTGTCTTCCTGGGCCTCGCCACACATGCGGCAAAAGAGTGACCTAAAATAATTAGCCCTCCACCAATTTCCTTAATGTCGTTTCTCCTGTTCAATGTTGTGGGGAATCAAAACCTACTAACAGAATCTCTGAATGGGATATCAGTCCATCACAAGGTACACTTCCATCTGTACCCACATTCACTCACGCTTCAACAATTTAGAGTTGTGAATTTTTCTAATTGCATGTCTTTGGATTGGGTGGAAACTCATTAGCAAAAAGCTACACAAAGAGTCATTTAGTTTAGAAATAAAGCAAAAAATGCTGAGCCTTAAAAGAGATGTAAAAGCAGGACAAATATGTCCTTTGTATGCTTTTTTCTCCATTTTCAAGGCCTAGTGCTTTTCGGTCAAGGAAGACAGTTTTCTTCTGTAAAAGTACTGATGTACGAAATACCGTATATACTCGCGTTTAAGTTCTCCCACGGATAAGTTGGGGATTGATTTTAACATTTAATTTCCGGCACAGTGGAACCTTCGATTGCAAGTAACTTGGTTTGCAAGTGTTTTGTAAAACGAGCTAAAATTTTTAATAAATTTTGACTTGATAAACGAGTGAGGTCTTGCAATACGAGTAGTACGTATACGCTTTGTCTGCCAAGTGTCACATGATCACAAATGAGCTGATGGTTCTTCTCTCTCTCACTGCAGGATTGTGGGTAATCGTCTCCCATTCTCCATCTGAGTCCGCGTGCCACACTCATATAGTCAACATCTGTATGAGCGTATACAGTTTACTATAGCATGGTGATGTGTGTTTGTTGTAACGTGTGAGTCCCTGTCTTGCACCCCAAAACATGAAGCTGAGTCTCAGCACTTTAGCGACACCAGTTTTATTCAGCTTAAAACTGGAACAGCACAGTTATTTATTGTAGCGGGATCTGCCACTAACTATACACAGACACAGCAGTCAGGCAAGGTTGGGGCCAGGTTAGTGGCCAAGCAATACTGTGCCCTGCGCATTTATAATGTTCCTGTATTACCCATCAATGGCAGGTGCTTATAGCATGTCTGTGATCTTTTCGGATTCGCTTTTACGACGAACTGCTACAGTGCTTGGAGCCTGCAGTTGCTTCGGGATGCCTTTCTGCCTGTCGTCCCATTGGGTGGAATCCCAAAAGAGTTTAGAAACTCACTTACACCAGCCATGATTCTTTTCAAAGGTAAAGCGCATGTTAATTTGTTTTATGTATCTTTACTTTATATTTTGTATTAATCATTTTTATATGAATAGTTCTGGGTTGTGGAATGAATCATCTGAGTTTCCATTATTTCTTACAGGGAAATTCGCTTTGATATAAATACAAGTGCTTTGGATTGCGAGCACATTTCCGAAACAAATTATGCTCGCAAACCGAGGTTCCACTGTATTTTATAATGTTGGTCATATAAGTCGAAAGCAGAAAACTCATGCTATTGGTCCAAGAGATTATGATATGCTAACACCCACCTGAGAGAGTAACCATGGAGCACACTACCTTTATTTTTCTATGTATTGTGCCTATGTGACCACACGGTAATACCCAAACTATTCCGAAGCGACGTTTGCACTGTTTTGTGTTTTTTGTATCTCACACCCTCATACACCTTTATCGAAAGAGCATCCCTTATCTACAATGGACCGTTCGATCAGAAGAAAATATGAAGCTGGTTTTAAATTAAAAGTTGTTGATGTGGAAAAAGAAATTGGTAGCTGCACTGCTGCAACAAAATTCGATATTTCTGAGAAACTGGTGCGAGATTGGAGGAGGCAAGAAGATGTAAAAAAAAAAAAAAATTAAGTTGTCGCATTTTTGAACAGGCGTATAAGTCAGGGTCTGATTTTATGATCGATTTTTCGGGTTTCAAGACCCGACTTATACGTGAGTATATACCGTAAAAAGAATCTATACCAACAAACTGTTTTGGGGTTCCCTTTCAGCTTTACGTTTAATAGTCTTATGTAGTCTGCTCATCTGAAGGACACAGCAAGCAGGCCGTAGTCACCTCATCGTTCGCACAAATTTGAATCCCCGCCTTTCAGCGAACATCTCATCCAGTTTCTGGTATATCCAGACGTACAGTACAGGCCAAAAGTTTGGACACACCTCCTCATTCAATGTGTTTTCTTTATTTTCATGACCATTTACAGCACTCCATCACTTTCCTTCTTGGTCAAATAGCCCTTACACAGCCTGGAGGTGTGTTTGGGGTCATTGTCCTGTTGAAAAATAAATGATCGTCCAACTAACCTGACTTCTGCACAACACGACCGCTGGTCCCAACCCCATTGATAAAGCAAGAAATTCCACTAAATAACCCTGATAAGGCACACCTGTGAAGTGAAAACCATTTCAGGTGACTACCTGTTGAAGCTCATCGAGAGAATGCCAAGAGTGTGCAAAGCAGTAATCAGAGCAAAGGGTGGCTATTTTGAAGAAACTAGAATATAAAACATGTTTTCAGTTATTTCACCTTTTTTTGTTAAGTACATAACTCCACATGTGTTCATTCATAGTTTTGATGCCTTCAGTCATGAAAATAAAGAAAACACATTGAATGAGAAGGTGTGTCCAAACTTTTGGCCTGTACTGTACATTTGTCTGCCAATATTCTGATCTTCTCCAAGTGAGATCTTAATAGCGGCATTTATTCATATTACAGAAAAGATGATATCTGGACAATGCTGTTCTTTGGGTAAAGCGTATCACCAGTGACTCTCTCTCTCTCTCTCTCTCTCTCTCTTATTTGCTGAAAAAAAATAACAGCCTAGAATGTTCTGTGTCTCTTTTTTAAGGCTCTTGCAGTTGTATCAGTCTTTCTGCGTGGGGCCTTCTATAAAATTATTGTAAAGTTTTTCTAACTCATTTAACCGTAAATCTTATTCTCAATTTGCATTCCGCTAAAAATTTGTACCATGAGCAATGCTTATCAAAATCACCAGTTTAAAATACAACACCGTGGTTGGAATTTCTTCTGCCATTAGTTATTTTCCCCTCCTTTTTTTTTCCAAATTATATACTGCTTCTCTATGGCATTCCAAAACCATTTTCACCTTGAGCCGTGCCATTTTATATTAAGCACTGCATGATTCTGTTTTCCTCCCAGTTCATTAGTACCTTAGACTGACAGACAGACAGACACTGTCACGGCATTGCTCAGATGTGGACAAGAGAGAGACAAAAAAATACGGAAGACTTAGGAGTTACTTCTGTGTCTTTAAATCTGTAAGGGGGGATTAGACACACTCAGAAAAATTGACATTCTTCACGAGACAAACACATCACAATAGCCGGCAGTGGCTAGAGAAAATTTATCAGCTTGGGGAAAATAATGGCTTGTCTCACTTTTTTCCACAAGAAATCTGTTCTTCTCTTTCATTCATAAGCTGAAATATTTTACACCTACCAGAGAAATTCCTTGTCGCCAACATGGTAGTGAGAATGGCACCCTGTTGAAAAATAAACAGGAAGAGCTTAGCTTACTTTAGATAATGGAAGTGTATAAAATGTTTCCATGCACTATTATTTATGTGTTTATGGTTATTTATGGTTAAAAAATAGCTAAGCCACTTAGCATCAAATAGCAAACAAAGTCTCCGAAGACAGATGCAAAGAGCAGTGCAGCTTCTGGGGTTTATGGGTGTTGGGGCGGATGCTCTTACGTTTGCTCCCTGGGCAGAGGAACATAGACAGATGTGTTTCCCAGGCACACTATGGCCTGGTGAAATTGGGCAACATATACCCACATAATATCTTCTCCACAATTCATAGATGGATTGTGTGCCAGTGAGGTTAAAACAGCTAACTAATAGGCGCCCAGAGCATCAGAACTCTTTTGACAAGAACGGGCCACTCAGCCCAGCAAAACTTGTAAGTCTTAACTTAGAAGGAGGTTCTGTCACCTTTTTGAGGTTTTTAGGTTAAGACGTCTGGAAGAGCAGACAGCCCTCCCATCACATGCAAAATATAAGAAGAAAAATCTAACGTCGTATTCCCCTGCAAATTTTGCCTGCTATTCTAATGTATGAATTTATCACAAGTTAAGAACACATAAACATAGTTTCAAGCATGAATCGCTGGACCACAGTACAAGCAGCACTCGAGAAGACATTCTCTCATCCTACTCCTACTTTTATCTTGAAACGTGGCCCTGAAAATTACAGTGACCACTTTAATTAGGTGTCCATGTTTATCCAGGGTATCGCGTCACAGTTTCTTGTATTTATTTATTGTTTTAAATCCGCATCCTGCCCAGCTTCAGTGTGATGTGTATAGCATGCAAAAAAAGAGTCATAATCACCTTGAGTTTCCTCCTGGCATTGAACTTCTTCAAGCACTCCACGGTCTCTTGTCTGTGCATCATAGACGCCACGGTAGATCGTTGCTAAAGAAATAGAGAAGCCGGTTCAGCAAACGGAGCCGCTGGCAGCAAATTGAGGGCTGTTCCGTATCACAATTAGATGGTCTCATTTAAAAAATGGTGTTCGTGGTCTACTTACGCAGACCCATGGGTGTTTCAGTGCCTCCTGTGCAGTGATTCTCTTGGCTGGATTTATAGTCAACATCTGATTAATAAGATTCTTCGCCTCTGGGGTCACCGTGTCCCACTCTGGAGAGGGAAACTGAGGGCGGGGGTAGGCAGTTGAGTACAGGAAGAATAAGGGACAACATGACCAAACAAGAAACCACAGGTCAACGTGCAACAACAGAAAGGATAAATACTGAGAAAAAAAAATGTAAAAAGTGCATAGAGTGTGTGCTGTAAAAAGACAAAAAATGAAAAAGATTAACAGTTAAAGACCTCGAAAGCGTCCATACCCTGAATTTATTTTCACAGTGGGCATGCCCTAATGTTTTTTAATTAAAAAAAATAGAAAGAAACAAACAAGCAACAGCTAGGCTGCCATATAATAACATTGCAATCTCAAACCCATTTAATCCAATTCTGGGTTGTAGGGGTGCCACATATCCTGGCCGCATCAGCCCAACTCTGGATGTAGCACCACTCCATCGTTAAACGGCCCAGTGGTGTACACACCCACCTGAAACCATCAATTGGAACCATCAGTTGACCTTACATGCACAGGAAAACGGGAATACATGGAAAATATGCAGATGCCACACACTTAACTATGCCAGGACTCAAACTCAGGATGTTAGAGCCATGACCAAGCAGCACTTACCAGCGCACCGCTATACCACACCAGCAACACAATACAAATGTTGTATAGCTATATGTCAACAACATCAACATTTATTTATCCTTCTTTATAAAAGCGGTCGGGATTGTCCTTCCATCCCGTGAGTGCTACGCAAGCGCGGAGTTTCACACACGCCCCGTCCATTTTGCAATGCACGATGGGATTTGTAGTTTCGTTTTTCCAGGTAAAAGATGATTTTCTACTCCAGACTGTGCGATATCTTCTTCTTCTTTCTTACTATATAAAAGCGGTTGGGATTGTCCTTCCGTCCCGTGAGTGGAAAGCGTAGCGGTATTCCACTTATCACAGACTTACTACTTGCAGCTTGCGGTACGAAGCGACATGATGTGAGCAGAGTTCTGGTGCTCCCATCGTTCCCTTGCTTTTGTGTGCGATGCACTGGAAAAATAGACAAAATTATGTCTCTGGAAATAATTAATGTTGATGAAGTACAAATGCCTCACCGCGTAGTAAATATCAGGGGGGTTCAAAAGGGCGACCTCAATATAGAAAAAAAGTTTAAATTTCATCACAAAAATAACAGAAACTACGAGTATTAAAGTAATACCGCTCAAATGCAATATAACCAAATTAATGAGTTTGTATAAAATATCAAATTGATCTACATATTAAATTGCCTTAAGCAGTGGTCAACTTAAAAGTCGGTCGCCTTAAAAGGCGGGTCAGCCTAGTATAGCATATTTTCATACAAATAATGTAGCTCAAAGTGCTTTACATGATAAGGAACGAGAAAAAAGACAAAATAAATAAGAATTGAAATAAAACAAAACTCATTAACATAGAATAAAAGTAAGGTCCGATGGCCAAGGGAGGACAGAGAAAACAAAAAAAACTCCAGATGGCTGGAGAAAAAATAAAAATGTGCAGGGGTTCCAGGCCACAGGACCGCCCAGTACCCTCTGGGCAACAGATAATTATGAGTTCTCAGCTTAACATAAACAAGTGACATGCTAAAAGATGGCCATTCTGTGGATAACACTGGAAGGACATCCAATATTTAAGGGTCTGTGACTTTGTGAATAGCAGCACTGTCCATGAGTATGGCTGTTCTTATCTTGAGTATACTTTGGTGGCCATAGTAATGAAGCCAACTGACTATCTGCCACTCCCAAGGCTACCGCAGATGGACTAAAAACTCTAAGAGCAGTGGAGGTTCTGAGTGATTAGTGGCTCCTGCGTCTTTAATGTGCTAAAGTTCATTAACGTGACTGAAGCTGTCAGACTGAGCAAGCGTACACAGCATGGGAGTGGAGGTGACAGGAAGTTAATATTACGTCACTGTATATATAGTAAGAATAGATAAGTTCACATTTCATTATTAAAAAATGTTAGAATTTACACTAGCAGCAATTAAAATGTTTAGGATTTACAACTGATGTGACAAAATGCTTCACTCTGCTGCTGTTGCAAAGATCTAGCATCCTAGATCCATATGCTGTGGCAGCCATTGTCTATGTGGAGTCTGCACATTCGGCCCATGTCCGCCTGGCTTTTCCCTCCCATATCACGAAAGATGGGCAGGTGAGGTTAACTGGTGACTCTAAGCAGTCCCCTTGTGACTGTGAGTGGGCCCTGTGATGGACTGGCATCCTGTCCAAGGCTGTACTGAATGCTGCTGGGATATGCATCAGCCCTCCGTCATCCTGAATTTGATGGAGCAGGTTTAAGAATGTTATGGCACATGTTTAGGGTGTTCAGTAAGACAGTATGATGAATATGCAAAATATAATACAACAATCTCATTCATTTTCTAAATCACTTTTGAAGTTCAGGGTTGTGGAATGTCAATGCCACTTTAGTTGTATGGGCACAGGGAGGTAACCAGGCAGGATCTTAACCCATTACACGACACTCTGACACACACTGCGCATGCTGTCCACTTAACAATCACATCTTTTGTGTGTGTGTGAGGAAAACTGGGGTAAAGTTTCTTTATAAATGATTTCAATCCTTATACCATCCAAACCAAAGGATTCCTGGGAGCAAGTTGGAAATGAGACTTGGATCACTGGTCACTCTTTTTCATAGTGGGCTAATTTAGAGTCGCCGATCATTTTATCCCATGTCTTCGTAATGAGAGGAAAACTGGAGTACCTTTAGGGTAGCTCCATACAGATGATGACCTGAGGTGCAGGAGCCGGAGAAATGGTAAACCACTGTGCCACTGTGCTTCTTAAAAATGACATTTTTTAATATGAATTGATCATTCTAGCATAGAGCTGGGTGACAAAAGCCGAACATGGTGGACTAGTAGCATGGTTCACTCAATCCGTAAAAAGAAGCTGACACCACCTTTGAAAGGTTACAACCTATCCATCTATCCATTTCCTAAACCCCCTTCATTCTGAGCAGGGTCATGGGGAAGCACAGAATGCAAAAAAGGAACAATCGCTGGGAAGGGTACCAGTTCACCACAGAGTGTACACACAAACACACACACACACAGAAGGGCTAGTTTAACATTACCAATTACCAATCCATGTCTTTGAATTGTGGGAGGAAGACGGAGCCTCCAGAGGATACCCTTACACACAAAGGGATTAACACACAAGCTCCATACAGGAAGGACCCGGGACGCTAACCCTGGCCTCCTTGCTGCTAAGCAGCAGTGCCACCATTGTACCATCTCAGTGTAGACCCACACATGATGTATTTCTGCGTGCACACTACCTAACAGATTATAAAGAAAAATAGGGCAAGGCCCCACCAGTCATTACATCGTCACAAGATCTTCGGCTGAAATCACATCCGTGTTAAAATGGTAATATTCACTGTGCAAAAAAAACACTGTGATTAAACTTATTTAAAATACTTTGAAACCGATTTATCCAGGTGAAATCTTTTTAATAATGTAGGATTCTAAAGGATTTGTTAAGCTTAATAAATATACCGAAGTGAGACAATCTCATTAGTTTGGCACTGGACTGAGTGCTATGACCTGCTCACAATTAGAAAGCCACAGCCTGTCCTTGTGGAGACCTGGCTCAGTTGGCATAATTAACTAGAGCTTTATGAGCGACATGATGAGATGTACTACTTTACTTAGCAACTACCTGCTAAATATTCTCCAGCAGGTCTTCACATTTTCATTTATTGCATTTGTCAGAGACTACCGAGCTATGAATGAGTGATTGTCACAGTGGTGATGTAGCTTGGAGCAACTTCATTATTTCTGAGAGTTGGCCTGTTACGACACCCACAAAACATAATTGTGATGCTAGTTCAGGATTATAAGAATTGAGACATTTCAACTTTAACTCATACCTGTTAGTGTTTTAAAGTATTTGCTGTTAATAACTTTACAGTATTTCAGTTCAACTTAAAATGCTTAATGGCTGGGCTTTCTTTGTGCCAGTAGGTACTATTAGCAGGTACTGCTGTCATTATCTTGTTAGTGTTAAAAAACTGGCCCTTCTTTCTAGTAGGACATATCCAGTTTATAAGAGAGGATGGAAAGAATAAGTGTTGTGCACCGTGCTGATTATACATGTGGACAAAGATTAGCTCCAGTGAGCTACAACATGTGAGTTACAAGTTTCTGCCATTTGTGTCTTACAGTGTGGGCTTTGATGCCAAAACCACAAAATCAAGCACTGAACTAGCATTGAATGTATAATGCTAGACAGCGATATGCCTTTAGAAGTTCATTCTTGCCTAGTCATAACGTACGATGAGTTTGGTCATGGCAGGACATGTCTGACAACTGAGAATCAAAAAGTGACGTTATGAGTGAAATAACAGAGCGACTATTTAGGTATCAGTTGAATTCACTATCTAAGAACAATTAAAGACGAACAAGGTCTGACACAATGGGGTCCCGGATTATTGGTTCCTGAAATGAAGCATCACAACATCGAGTGTTCATTAGGGTATCTCAGTTTAATCAATCTAGACTGGGATACATTTAAAGATGGGTCCATAAGTGGGGATGAAGCTTAAGTTACATCACTATGACCAAAAGTCCAATCACCAATCAACACAATGGAAGCATTGTGACTATCCAATCCCCAAAAGAAATTCAAGGTCCAAGTCCGTGCCGGCCAGATCACGTGCACAGGTTGTTATGATGTGGAACACGTAGTCCATATTGAATACAAAATGGCCACAAATATTAAGGCCAAAGTTAAGTTGATCTGCTCAGGTATTTGTGGTAGTCAGTGAGGGAGACCTGCTGAGGAAAGTCCTGCTTAATGTAATGGTGTAGCGGGTCCACAGCTCAGATTTAAAAGGCCAGTTTTTCAATAGAAGTGGAGGCGTGGTAGTGTGGCCAGAGCGGTTCCTGGGTGTTCTGTTATGCGGGTGTTCCTCGCTTAAGTGCACAGGTGAGGAGTCGTCCGCATCCGTAATTGATGCCGGGAGCTGATAATCGCCACACCTGATCTGCGTCCCCGTAATATATAGCAGAAGCGCAAGGCGGATAGGGGAGACAGAAAAAAGGAAAGAACGGGAACGGAGGTTAAGGGAAAAGAAGGCAGCAGGAAGGAGAAAGCCAGTGTGTGAGCGAGTGAGAGTGAGAGCAGGTTCGTTGAAGGCTGATTGCAGCTGGTAGGAGAGCCCTGGAAGAGTGTTTGGCCAACCCTTCGGGGGGGGGGGGGGGGGCAGATTGAAGAGGTCTCTCCAGCTGAGCAGTTTTGAGGAGCTGGAGTGACCGGTAGAGGAGATAACTTGCCGTTGAAAGTGACAGTTGAGGAGGCTTTGGGCTTGTGGAGCTCCAGCGTGAGCACCCTGGCCGCTGGGGAGGGAACCCAAGTCTCGGTCCGGCTGGAGCCTTATGTAGCCGGGGATCAGAAGGTTACCAGACCTGAACAGGAGGGAGCTGCATATGCTGGTAGGGCGACTCCCCTGCTGCAGGGCCCGTATGAGAGAAGCAGGGGAGCCGCCAGTAGAAAGAAGAAAGCGCCAGAGACAAGACTGCTTCCAGCCATTATCATTTTAACTTTGTTTTAAAATGATGTATTTATTGGATTTTAACCTCCACGGATTCACTTCCGTTTTAATGGATTATTTATTTAAAGATTTGTGATGCACTGCGCTTATTTATTTGGACACTGTTTTTGGTTTTGTTTTTAAATAAAAGCACTCTACACTTTTTGAACCATCCCCTTGCTTCGTTGTTGATGTCTTCACTGCCTAGCTGATCAGTGACATTACCGACGGTGTCGGGTTCGAGAGCTCCCCAGAAGCCTAGATGGGAGCATGGAGCAGAACCCGCATTGTCACAAATGTTGTGATGGATGTTCAGCAAGAGTTGCCGGCCCTCACCCCCAGACCGCCAGGAGGAGCTCTCCCGACAGCATGGACGTGCCCCGAGTTCCAGCAGGGCCTCATGGACTTTGTAGTTTTTATACACAGCACTGCTGGATACCTTGGGAACCACAAGGAGTTGTTATAGCGAGGCTCGTAGACTCATATGTGCCCTATAACCTGGAAGTGCGTCCTGGTCACATGAACGGGAGGAATGACGTACTTCCAGGTTGAAGAAAAAGAGAAGTTTTACCTGACCCGGAAGTGATAGAAAGTCACGTAGACTGAGGGACAAACACTTCCGGGTCAAGGAGTATAAAGGACTATGGGAAATCCCAGACGGAGGAGCTGAGTTGGGAGGCAGGGTGGCGTCTGGGAGAGGAGGATTATTGTTTTGTTTATTGAGTATTGTGGAGAGGAGCGTGCTTTGTGCACTTATTATTATAATAAATAACAATTATTTGGACTTTTACCTGGTGTTTGACATGTAGTCTGAGGGTACAAGGGTGCAAGCAAACCCTAATCTGTCACAAAGTCAATGCCCCACTCACACTGCATGGGTTGTGAAATCTGCACTGGGAAACTGTCATTTGAGGAAATGCGGCCCCCACTCCATTTTCCGGACGTGGCCCCATATGATTACCACCAGCCTCACATCTGCTGGACCACCTCTATGTGACGCACAGGATGAATAATTCATATGCCAACTCAGCAACAGAGGAGTTGTTGCTCAAGCAAGACAAAATGTTTAATGTGAGTGGCTTAGAAAAGCTTTGTGATTTCATGTCAAGTAAAACTTGTTTGGTTTTACTGGTGTTTCTGTTAATAGCTCAGTCTCAAAACATGTCCTTCATTTTATCTGATTAGAAAATCTGGGGGTTGACAACTTTATTATACAAATAATAATTATTGTATACCTTGTATATATTGTATAATTAATGTAAACCTTTTTTAACATTTCCTTATTGATAAGCTGAATAAAATCTACAAACTACAAGCCTGGCAGCCATGATGATGGCCTGCACTGCAAAAAGTATTTCAGTCATGATATTAAAAGTTTTCCTAATTGTAAGAATTATTGAATTATCTAAAAATGTCTACTTATGATTATTTAGCATACTTTAATAAATCTTGTCAAGTAAATTTTGCTTACTCATTTGGCAGATTTCTTTTTTTTGCTAAATACAAGCAAAACAACTCCCATTTAATTTTTTTGTCTAGTTTTTGCATTTGCATTTTTACAGTGTGCAGACAAAGGACAGACATGGATGAATTTATGAGCTAATCCAACGCCATTCCTAAAAGGGTGCAGAACAAAACTGTAACGTCACCCATCGAGAGGCATCTTCTTTTCTGCTTCTCTTTTGCATGTAATGTTTTGTCATTTATTTCCCTGTTTTGAAAAAAGGTAATTAATGTTGACAGGGAATTGTGCCAAACACACACTTAACAAGTTGTTGTAAAACTTAAAATACTGTACTATTAAAAGTGGTGTATTTGTAAAAGTACAAGGTAAACCAAGATTTGTTCAGGGCAGCTAGAAGTGCTGAACTGGAATATCTGAAATATTTTAACAATCCAACAGAAGCTCAAAAAGGCTATTTCTGGAACTGCTTTTTGTACATTAAGATTTAATGAACACTTACCAAAGTTACTTAGATCAGTATGCAATGACTGCTTGTGTAGCCTCCACACACCAGTGCACTACTG
This sequence comes from Polypterus bichir lapradei, assembly GCA_026402145.1. Taxonomy (NCBI): domain Eukaryota; kingdom Metazoa; phylum Chordata; class Cladistia; order Polypteriformes; family Polypteridae; genus Polypterus; species Polypterus bichir. The sequence goes on from JANRMT010062796.1 coordinate 75,836,869, forward strand.
CAGCTGCAAATGTTGTTTATTACACAAAGGGGTGCACAAGTACAGAGCAGAGGGGCTGGCGCAGGACACAGATACGATACAATCACTTTAGGAGTGTCAAACTGTCACCCTCGCACAGAAAAGCCTACCACATTTACAGGGACGACCAGGAGATGAAGCTTAAAGCAAGCAGAGAATATTATCAACCCTGTGCTACATCAAGCCAAACTGTGAATCAATGAATCAAAGACAAAAACATAGAAAGCAAAAGTCAGAAATCAGAAAATCTAAAAAAGCATTATTAATGCATGCATGAGGGTCATTTTTCTTTAGGCATTCGCAAACACATGGCATTTATGACCCCATGGGGTAGACTTATAAACTTGTTATTTAAATGTCTTTATTGTATGTTATTGGGCTGTTTTTTGTTTTTAAAGTACATATGTTTATTAGATAGATAGATGGATAGATAGATAGATAGATAAGCCAGGACAACATTGGGCACTAATGTTAACATTGTCTTCTCCTTCATCCTCAACAGCCAGAAAAGGATGCCCAATAGGAGTACCTAACCCCACCTTGATGCCCAGAGTTGGCTCCACCCCTTTTTGTCCCAGCCCTTTAAATCTAGCCCACTCCCAGAAGGTATGTCAGATGTTTGACACTCACCAAGGAAGACAGATAAATAGGAAAGGCACTACATGATTGATAGATAGATAGATAGATAGATAGATAGATAGATAGATAGATAGATAGATAGATAGATAGATAGATAAGGGAGAGTATAATTATTAAGTTGATAGATAGATAGATAGATAGATAGATAGATAGATAGATAGATAGATAGATAGATAGATAAGACAGTACATAAGTATTAATTTGATATAGATAGATAGATAGATAGATAGATAGATAGATAGATAGATAGATA
>JANRMT010062796.1:75837788-75898426 GCA_026402145.1 Polypterus bichir lapradei
ACTATTGAGATGAATTACCTGTTTACTGATGGTTTAGAAGTGTAATTAAGAAAAAATAATTCTTTGTTAATGTCCTGTCACATATTAAATAAATGAGTAATGGATTCATTTTTGTAGTACTTAAAGTAAAGTGTTACCAAGCTTTATTATAATAAACAAACAACAAATGTATATACTTTCATTTTTATGTCAATGTATTTATGTGCCCTTAATATAGAATATCCGGGTCTGGGACAACCATGCTGTTCATCTAAATGATCGTTCTTTGTCTGTTTATTCCAGACACACATTGTAAGTTCCTGAGCAGCATTTGATTGTACATACTTTTGTGGATTCCCGATTTTCGATTCTTTGCTGTTTTGTGTGTTTTATTTTTAATTTGGATAGTAGACTGTATTGTGTTGCATTGACTGCCTTTTAGGTAAACCCTGTGTTTCACCGTCTTCTCTGGTTTAAAGATTTCTTTCTTTTTTGATAATACATCCATCTTGATAAAGAATCAAGAGTTTTCATGGCTTTTCTTGCTACCTTTATTTATTTATGATACTGACGATTTTAAGGATTGCTTTGTTGCTGGCTTTACCCACTTTTGTGTCTGTGCACTCCTCAGTCTACTTAAGATTTTGGAGAAAATCCAGTTTTGAATGCTAGGCCTCTAAAAGCCTGGAGATTGATTTTGGGAGGCTAGCCCTCATTTTATCATACTGTGGCAGGGAATCATAGTACAATTCAGATTAGGGAGGTAGTCAAGAGCTCAACTACAGAGAAGGCAAGACTCCATAGGAAAGAGATAGAGAGGGCATCCACTATGGTGCAAAAAATGTTTACGAAACGGTATGCGCAGGCACAACATGTTTGGTGCTTATATGACACTAGGTTCAAGTAAAGTTTGTTTTCTTAACATCCACATAAACCATCTTAGTTCAATTTAAGGTTGCTGAGGTTGAAACCAATCCTGGTAACACTGTGAGTAACGTCAAAAACAACCCTGGAAGGAGTGTCAGTTCACTTCTCATGCACACAACCACCGACCCAATTTAAAGTCACCAATCAGCCAAGATTCTGGTATATGGGGGGATTCACACAGAGACAGGCAGGATGAGCAAACTCTACAAAGTGATTCAGATCTGGACCACTGGATATGAACGTCATAGAAAGTTACCTGTTACTTCAGCTAACACTGTAGTTTTTAGATCACACTGACCAAACACATAATACATACATTTATTCAGTGTTCCTAAAATAGTGTAATCTGGGATCACTTCCCGGGTCCTCCCTGTGTGGAGTTTGCATGTTCTCCCCGTGTCTGCGTGGGTTTCCTCCGGGTGCTCCGGTTTCCTCCCACAGTCCAAGGACATGCAGGTTAGATGTATTGGTGATCCTAAGTTGTGTGTAGTGTATGCTTGGTGTGTGTGTATGCGTGCATGTGTGTGTGCCCTGCAGTGGGCTGATGCCCTGCTCGGGGTTTGTTTCCTGCCTTGCGACCTGTGTTGGCTGGGATTGGCTCCAGCAGACCCCCATGACCCTGCAGTTAGGATATAGCGGATTGGATAATGGATGGATAAAATAGTGTAGCTTTTCATTAATAGTGGTATCACAGTGAATTAGTAAATCTTTAAATTTAATCTGATAAGTTTTTATTACTTCTGAATTAGAAAAAGTATGGTCTCCATTAATGTATGCGACAAATTCACAATGGGCTTCTCTCACAGTCTAGTACACCTCAGTGCTTTGTCCAATGTGTCATTATGCTACTCACATCATAGGCTCCAGCCTTGATCTGCTGGTACAGCTTATGTTGGTCTTCATCCCAGAAAGGAGGGTAGCCCACCAACAAGATATAGAGAATTACACCTAACAGAAAAAGAGAAACATAAACACGTTCACTTGTGCCAAGTACGTTTGAATGGCTCAGAAAGTAAAGATTGGGAATGGACTGTGTAAAATGGTCATGCAAATGGAGATTAGGTTAACACGTGTAACTGAGGATAGTAAAATGTACAGACCACCAGTGTAGGACTGTTCTAAACTGAGGGGATCTGGTTGATTTTGAAGCAGGGAATACAACTTGTCTATTCTGCTTTTCTAAGAGGAATACACTGGGAATGTCAAACTGCAGATTCAGAATAGTGACCTGTAGAAGCATTCTTAATTTTTCTCTTTCAATTTATTATGAAGGAAACATGCTTTTATGGCATGGTCAATGTTTTAATTGATTTGGAGTCTTTAGAGATAGTAATTGTGCAGACATTTTATTGATAATTACTGTTCAGTGTTCAAAGTTTATGTTGCAATAAAAACACTCAAAAGCAAGACCATATAACAGGACCACAGAAATCCCGAAGCCGACCTCCAGAACAAGACTGGCAACATAATTTGTTTCAATTCTAGGAACTTGTCTGAGAATCGCTTAAGGCATCCTTGATGGCAAAATCTATCTGTGGTAGCTGGGCCACAAATAGGGGGATGGAGAGGGTGCATTGAGGCAGGGGGTCCGGAAATAGTTTCGCTGTCCCCCATTCACGACACATTAAAGTTCAGCGCTCTGTCTTCAAGAGGGATAATCCCACAAATCATTGTGAACTAAATTATACCACTCCTTCTTCAAAGGGGGGGTTAGAAGTACCCTGCTGACTGAGGTACAGTACATTGCTACAGGACAAAAAATAAAACAACTTTTTGTGCCCCTGCTTGACAGTGAGCATTAATTCAGATCAAATGGGATAGCAGATCAGCTGGATGAAGATGCAATCTTGGTGTGAAAAACTGAACTTTAACTTTGTAAACATGTCAAATATCATAACCCCCCCACCACCACCACCAATTGAGAGATCAGATAATTAGAAAGCCTGGTGTTGTAATGGGCAGCAAGTCTGTCTCAAAGCTGTCCTTCTGGCCTCCCATCTTTAAAAAAAGATATTCTCCTCGTCTTCACGTGAGTGCCGCCACTGATTCCAAAGATCCCATACTGGAAGAGCCTCTGACACTCCCAAGCAACAATCAGATTACAGAGCACCTTCTTATTCCTCAGAGAGGTGCATTGTAAGAAAGAATACTGTGATAGTGTTTGAACTTTTTTTCATTTCTTCAGATATGATAATCTATATGATAATAGATTAGGTAAATGAAAGGTGGCATGGTTCAGCCTAGGTTTTATCCCTGGCTTAATTGTATTTTCTATTTTTTTTTAACCTTTGAGTGATCTTTTAAATATTATTTTGTAAACATAATTGACTTTGTCTTTCATTCCTTTTTTGTTGCATGATATAATTCATATTTTGTTTATTGATAATTTTGTGTTTATGAGTTAACGTTCATTTATTGTTGACAAGCTCTTTAAGTTACAGTACTTGTACTTCTTATGGTGAGGCTAGGAAGGCAGGGCCACCTGAAGCTGCAGCTGTGGACTGGTTGTTAAGACGAAGCAGAAGATGAAATGGCAGCTACGCCATGGTTTCTTTGTATGATTCCTGATTTTGACTTGTACTTCTTACTTTAATGGATTCACTGACTTTGCCCACTGCTCTCATTTCAGGTACTGTTACTGATTTTGTGCTTCCTTTTAGGTCTGACTTTTAGGCAAACCTATTTTTTTTTTAATTTCGTTGTACTTGTGACAATGACAATAAAGGATCATTCATTCATTGTTCTTGTCTGATTTTTGGTCATGTTTTTTGAATCTTGCTTAATACATATTTAAACATATTTATATTTGAATGAATTTGGTTTGAGCTTTTTACAGTTTTTCCATCTCTCATTTTGTGACTTTATTAGCCTTTGTTCCATCTTTGTTTAGGGCTAGGCGGTCTGGGACCGGCGAGGCCTATACTAATCTGGTGCAGACTTGTGGTGAAGCATATATAGATCTGGCTTTTGTTTTTGAGGCCTACACATTTTTTGAAATGTTAGATAGGCAGGGTGACAACACTATGCAGAAGACTATACTGGACCTCAACTGGCAACCTTGTGTTTTGAAGGCCAGTGCCTGAACTACTAGGCTATGTGGTCAGTGGCATATATATTATTCTTAGAAGATGCAGTAATGAATGAATACTTGAACGGATAGGTAGATAAGTAGACCTGATAGTGTCTAGGATTAAAACGGGAAAATTAACCGCAAGTCTTTCTATAACATGGATACAAGGACTGGTATTTTCTCTTTTTGATCTCTTGGGAATGAAAAATAAGTTTGACTTTTACCATTTTTCTGATCATCTGCATTCAAGAGTATGTGTGAGAATGCACAATCATACGCGGCATTATTGCAACTCTCCTCTGTGATCGAAGGGTCTGGGAAAGGTGTAAGGCGCCATTGTCTAAGTGGGTAGCCACTATTACCTGGCACATATAATGAAGTGATTCCTATTACGATGATTAGTACAGGCCATGTGAAACACTGAGGGTTCAGCCAGTTACCTTAATAACAAGCTAGCCATCTGTCTGTCAAAGCTACTTTGCTTCAAATTAAATGAATTACAGGGTGATCCAGGCCATCAAGACACAATGTTTGCCAATCATATCTTGGATGACTTGTGCATTAATGGAATGTAACTATTTACAGTTAACAAAAGCAGCTTCATTCTTGCCAGGTGCCCTTACTAGAATATAAGTAAAGTAAAGTGCTCTGATTATGTTACTAGAACCAGAAACCGCTGCAAATTTGTCTTTTTATGTTGGAAAAATCATACAAACCATGCAAAAACACACCATACAAAAACTAGGACTTGACATAGTGCCTTGCCTGTCGGTAAATGGCTCCCAGCACAGCAGGCATGATGGAGTGAAGCTTAGCTGAGATATTACTGAGCTGTCCCCAAGTGCCCTGAGAAGTGACAACTTCAGGTAGTCGATACAAACTGACGAAAAATGAAGACATTAGAAATATGCAGCATCGGCCCTTTTAAAAGGGGATTAAAATAACGGGACAACATGCAGAAGAGCATCCTGAAGCGCGATCGCTGTGTCCGTGGAAGACAGCTTTTCCATTGCCTGGGCAATCGCAGGCTCCCAGCGCTGCAGCGACTCTCCGCGAAAACAAATCCGAGCTGACCACGGTTGCGCCATAAGTGCCTGTCGTTGATGGGTGATCCAAGGAACATTATAAATGTAGGGAACAGTATAGAGTCTGTACATCATATTCAGCACTTTTGACGTTTAATGCATTTGTCATGTCAACACATATTATAATAACGTCTCAGTGATATGAATTATTATACTCGTGAGTCATCATGTAGTTAGCTGATTTGGCTGTATTTCCCTGCTTGATCAACGCTCCATTTTCTCTGAAAATTGCATACACATGGGTCAGAGTTGCTGTAAATATACGAAAACTTTCAAATGAAGTTTTCCTATATAAACCCTGATGTCTGTGTGGAAAGTTGCATACGCACATTTTGAGCCTCTTTTTGTGTGTACGCAAGCGTTATAAATGTGGCCCTAGGTGAGGTAAGAGATGAATATGCTGCTAGTCATGAATAAAATGACCTGTTAAACTAAACAGAGTAGGGATTAAAGGCTGAGTGGCTTAGTGGTTAAGGACATTTCAAGGTTCATTGTTCATCACCAACTCACAAGTCACTGCCTCTCTCTGCACTTCATATGAAGAAAAACGAGTCAGCCAAATGAATACCTGTAAATGTTAATTTATGTAAAAGAGTTTTGGCTTTCATTATTCAGAAAAAAAATGCAGAAAATGCTGATCTGAATTAAAACTGTAAAAGACTTACCGCATGCCCAGATATCTACAGGCTTTCCATAGGCCTCCTTCCGCAGCACCTCTGGTGACAGATAGCCTGGCGTGCCAGCAAATCCTAAAGAAGGTATGAGTTACTTCAGACCAAGATACAGAACCCCCAAAACGTCTATATGTTAATTTACAAGAGAAGCCTATTTTTAAAAATATTGTGATAATAAATGTTACCATTTGTCCCTCACTTCTTTTCAGGTGACCTCAGAGACAAACTGTATGTTAGAAAGACAGAAAACCGCTCCATGGAGGACCCTGGTGTACAACAAAATCTCAGCTCAAGCCAATTATACTGGATGGCAATTGTCAGCAGGTAAAAAAAAAAGAAGAAAAAAGCCAAAAAATAAAATCGGTGCAACAGGCAGTTAGACCTTTCATTCTTTCATGGCGTAATATGCGACTTTTGTACTGTCGCTCTGCCTCATTCACTGTGGTATGCAGTGGCACAGAGGAAGATGAACACTTCCCATGCTGTCCCTCTTTCATAGTGGTGCAAGAAAAAGAAAGATGCAGACTTGTTCACACTGGGGCTCTGCCTCATTCACCCTGGCATGAAGCGGAGTGAAAACTGTGAGACACCTCGCACTGAATGTGGAGCACAGCAATGTGTGCTCTTCTCCATAATCCTGCTCTGTGTAATTCACCCTGGCTTAAGATGATGTGAGAAAGAGTGAAACAGTCACTCCTGCGCTTTCAACTTTTCTCACACTCATCACTGTATGTGATAATGCAGGTAAGAACAAAATGTTTACCTCCCATACTGTTGCTCATCTACAATGGTGTGAAAGAAAGGAAGAGTGCCCAGCTCCATACTCTTGCTCTAAAACACTTGCTACTCGACACAGAGGCACGGGAAAGAGTGAGACGTGCTACAGCCAAGCTCTGGCTTTGCCTCACACACTCCCATTGTCTTACTGCCTGCATCCTCACAAGTGAAGATCTCACCTGGCCAACTATGATTTTTTTGAGTCAGCTCTCTAAACTGCGAAGGGGTGTTACGTCTGCTTCTGTTGCAGCCTCCTGTGTGCAGTTTGCAAAACAACAGCATTACAGGTATGTTATATTTAAATCGGTTGATATCTGTAGTTGCTTATGTGTGTACATATTGTATGTATTAGTTGTGTCAGCAAAATGAATTTTACTATGCTATATGGGCAACACAAGGAGCAGTCTAGGGACATTGCACTATGTGCAGGTTTCCATTACAATAAAACACGTAACTCGCATAACATGAGCCTGTACCATACTTAATGAAAGATCTGAAAAGTATGTGAATGAAAAAAGCAGTTTTACTCACCTGTACAGAAGTGTGTTCCATCTTGAATCGGTTTTGCATCAGTTGCACTTATTTGTTTTCAGTTAGCTGACAGCTGATTGTAACATGAGCATGTGTCCTCAGTCTTCCCTCATATGATCCTCCTTCTATGACCAAGTCCGCAACTATATTTACCTCCCTTTCTTGATCCTCGTTTGTTCTATAATGTGGTGTAGCACAGTGAGAAGTGCCATGATCCAGATGGGGTCAAAAATAAAATCAGTGGTAGTTTGTGAGCTGGAGACAGACATGCAAAGGGTTTGGCAGTAACACGGTCAAGCAATGGCACGAGTCGAAAAGAATCAGAGGAGAAACCAGAATGGTACTTAGAGGACTGAACAAAAAGTCTTAACGGTAAAATCTTCACATTTCACTTTCCGCTAAAATAGAAGGCTGAACGTTTTCTGTTTTTTTTTTTTGTTAGTTGAGAAATATTGACTACGTGAATACCTGTGTTGTGAATCTAAGCCTTTCAAAGTTAGGCATATGTTTTGCTTAATGTTTAGCATTGGAATCATTTACTCGTTTGTGTGGTGACCTCACTGACATGTAGCTTTATCTGTTTTGTTGTTGGCAATGGAACTCGTTTCTGGTCATGTGACTCATGGCGGTGCTGTATATAGTCAACACCATTTAAGATTGTATTGTAGTGTCACTGGTGTCCAAGTTTTTGGATTTAACAAGCAAACCCTTTCATGCTCAATAATTAACTATTTATGGAAAGCACTATAAGGCGTTGAATGCTTTTGATTTCAAGTGTTGAGTGTTCAGTTTTGACTATTGGTGATTTACACTTTGGTATTTTCTAATACGTCTTACTAAAATTAACCCCTTGGGAGTGAATTTACCATTTAACAACCAGAAAATGTCACTCATCATCTTTTATAAGCAGGACATGATGACAAAAGTAACCACATGACTGGCAATAGACATAATGCTAGTAAACAAGATGACCATGTTCATACAGATGTGTCCCCAAAGTGGCAGTAACCATCCAACAAACAGAAGACAAAATGGTGTTGTCACAAAAAAAATAAAATAGTGTAAGCAGTTGATCCGCAATATAAAAATGTACAGAAAGTCCAAAATCGAGAAAAAGAGGTTAAAAAATCTGATTACAGCAAGAACCATGTCGTAAGTTTCAAACATGCAGGAAAAACACCTCTGTACCAGTAACTAAACTGTCCTGTATGTACCATATTAAAACGTACCTTGCACAAAAAGTGAAACTTCACTAGAGGTGACGAGAACTGGCCACTCGGTTCAACAAAGCTTGCCAATCGTATCCACCTAATTTCTCTGAAATAACATCAAGTCGAGATTTGAAGGTTTCTAAAGTCCTGCTCTTTACCACACTACCTGGCAATTTATTCCATGTGTCCAAGGCTCTTTGAGTGAAGAAATGCATTTGGGCAAAATGTAGTGTTCCCATGTTCTTGTATTCCTTATGATAGTGTCTCTTGCTGATTTCAATAGGACCACAACCAAAAAGCAGGCTGTGCCAAGTCCAGGCTGCGGTGAATCACTATACATGCAATATGCCAGTTAGTGTGATGTGGCGGGTGGACCCAAGCTGTAACCATTATGTGAAAAAACAAGACCCTGACGTACGTTATAATGTCCATCCTTCAAGTCCATAGCAGCTATTAAGCCACTTGTCGACTATGGAAAGCAAGACCAGGTGATGCCTGACACTTTATTCGTATCAGCTGCTTAGGCTACAGCTAAGACACAGCATATAATTTTTATCACTGCTATTAATTGTTGTTTGATATTTGCTTTGCTTTCATATTTATTTATATCTACCATGAAAAGTTAAATATAACTAAGCTGTGTGGCAAAAACTTTTACAGTATAACAAATTTAGAAATTCAGTTCAGGACAAAGCATTTAGATAATGACTGTAAAATCTCTAAGTATGTAATTTTAAGTTAAACAAACTACTTGTAGTAAAGAGTTGTCAAACTGAAAGTTCTTCATCAGTCAGATAAAGAAACTTCACTTTTCTTTTCCTCGTGGTAAAAGTTTGGAACTCTTCTCTTTCAAAAGGACTAAAAAAAACTACAAATCTGTTATATATTTTAATGTTTTTAGGGCTGTTATGGTGGCCTCTGTTTTGATCTCGGTATTATTTTATTCAGAATTCATTTGCCTGAGTTGTTTTTTTTTTTTTTGCCTTTTTCCAATAGATTAGATTTTTACTAGCATTTTGGTGAAGTCATTGCATTACCATTTTGTTTCCTCCCACAGGTGCCAACATTGTGTAGTTTCTTTTTGGAGCTTCAACTGAACTGGGAAATTGGAATTTCCGAGTTCCAAATAGGGAATTTTAATTTGGAATGTCCCCACCGATTGGATTTCCTACTTGGAAAGTTGGAAGAGCCTCACCAAACCTGACCTCAAAATCCAAGATGTCAGCGCTGGGTATCTATGGAAGTGTCTCACATACAGTACTGTCCGACTGCTATCTATGGACATGTTGCTACAGTGTTTGGATGTGCAAAATACTGAGTACTGCATTGCTATCAACTTGTTCAGTAGTTGTCTGTATTCCAAAAGTGCAAGCAGAGCAGATTTCCTTGAAGGTGTCTGTTATTGCTTTTCCGAAAGTTTTACTGGATGCAATCAACTCAGCTGTGCTGTGTTCCGACCTCCGACTTCTGAGGTAAATGTAACGTAGCATTACTCTGCCCCACTGCTATCGCATGATTATCACGGCTGTTATGCAGATTACTTTCTAAAACACAAAAGAAATGTTCCTGGGTAAATATAAAATGAATTTAGGGGTGTTTTAATTTGGAGGGGGGCTTTTAATTCTTAATATCTTTAGGAACATCATGTCATTTTCTTACTTTTTAAACTTCATTTGGTAATTCTTTTGCTCTCCTATTTTTGTCCCTTATTGTTTTAGACCACCGTTATTTCCTGGTCATTTTTTTCAACTCAGGCATAACATTCACATTTTGTTCAGTAATGCTCAGCACTGGTTATGACATCACTGGACTAACAAGGTGATTTTGCACTGCTAAACCTGTCTCAGGGCAAATATTACTCATTTCACTCTGCGTGAAGGACCCGGAGCTAGTGATACTGTTTAAAACCATACAGTAGGGAGCACTAGCAGTATCCATAATGCCATAACCAATTAAGAAGTGTTCATTAATATTGTTGCTGTTCCACAAACCACTAGAGGGCAGTGTATTCTAGCCAGACAAGGATATTCTGGCCCTCCCAAGTATAACTCTGTGGTGAGGGAAGCATGCAGTAGCACCTGATGCTGATCAAGTCACACTGTACAACATCAGGGCTTTGGGCGGTCACTGGGGAACAAGGAAATACTTGTCACAGGTCATAGAGGAGCACTGGAGTCATCAGGTAGAAGGGTCCTTTCATCAGATTCACTGGCCCAGCACTGACCCAGCTGTGAAATGGCCAGTAGGGGGGAGGCAGCTTCATGTCCAAGGTCTCCAGGACTCTGAATAAATCTGAATCCTCTTATGTGATATCATCTACTCTTGCATTTTGCTCTGTACTTGTGCTATTACTTTTGTACTATTGTATTGTATTCCTGAGGTGGCAATGATAGATTGGCCATTTAGATTTATGAAGAGGATTACATGCATTCTGTTCTGTGTATTGTATTGAGCCCATTTTTGATACCCATTGCACTCCCAACCTACCTGCAAAGGGGTCTCCCTCTCTGAATTGCCTTTCCCAAGATTTCTTCCATTGTTTCCCTACAAAGGTATTTTTGGAGGAGTTTTTTCTTGTCTTCTTAAGAGAGTTAAGGCTTGGGGGGGCTGACAAAAGACAGGGCCTGTTAAAGGCCATTGCGGCACTCCTTACGTGACTTTGTGCTATGCAAGAAATAAATTGTATTGTACAGGTCACCCCATAATAATTATGGGTCCAAGCTTAAAGGTTAACAATGGTTAACAATGGCTCAACTTGTGGGTGGAAGGAATGCTAGAGCTGGAGAGTGGTTTGTTAGAGGAATGGTGAATGGAGAATTGTGATGTACAGTGGGTAGTGCACCAGCCCTTCAGGGGGTCGTTGGCATGAGGTTGGCCCTGAGGTTTAGGTTTTGTTGCTTACCCTTCTGTGTTTCACACTCTTCTCTGCTGTACTTAATATTACTGTTTTGAATACACAATCATTTTCGTTGTTACTTTGAACTGCTCTGTCACTGTTTTGGTTCGAGTGTAAGGTTTACTTAAGTGTGTTGTAAAGTCCACAACTGTCACAGCATCCTTATGGGCTGACAATTCCTTAGCTCACAAAAACAAATCAGAGGACACATGCCCACGTTTTACATCTTCTGTCGCCTGTCTGAAAGCCTGAAAGTGCAAATGATGAGCAAAGAAAAAAAAAATCCTTCCCATCTGCTCTGCTTTGATGTTGTCATCAGATAATTCAAGTACATGATGGCTTTTTCACGATTTTTTAAAAAGCAAATGTAGTAGCTAGTGAGCAGATCACAAAGAGCACAAGAGGTTTTGGCAAATTCTGGCAGAAAGGGCAGGTGACCAGAAACTCTGGGCAGATAGCGGACGATCATCAGACGGTGCGTCAGGAAGAGATTACCAGAATGACCAGCTGGGAGGTCATCCAAAAAAACCAGAAGATCTTCATTAAAAAAATACAGTCGGGGTGTTAGGAAGAGGAAATAGAGGGGGTACGTACCAAACCAAGCCTGCTGGTCTCCTTGGACCTCAATGGCTAACCCGAAATCAGCAAGCTTGACCGCTGCATTTTTACACTTGCTTGCCAGAAGCAAGTTCTCTGGCTAAAGTTCAAAAAAATAAAAAAGAAAAGAACAGGAAGGGAAAAGACAAATTGTTAATTCTACAGAGCCAGTGCTCAGGGAGACATGCAGAGATGCATTCAGCTCTTCTTTCAACTTGATTTTTAATTGATCTTTTATTTACCTAAAGGCAGCTCAAGATTGAATTAAAAGAATATTAGATCAGTTCACCTTTACTTGTTGACCTTACCTTTGGGCATCGGTTTGCCTTTCCTATTTGTATTCGGTTATATGAGCAAGCAGGCCAGGGCAGTTTTCCAAGAAAAGAGTTACCCTCGTTAACGGCCACACATCTCACAACATGGCATGCTGGGGTCAGCGTGTCAAATGTCCAGTGTGAGGCTGCAGGGGTAGCACACTGAACATGGGGCAAAAATCTGCCCAAGAACAATAAAAATTGGTGGACACGTGGCAGCCAGGGATGTTGAAATGAGAACCATCCAAAAAAACTATTAGGCTGACCTCAGCAACTGGGAAGAACGCTGTACCCAGCGCCATGAGAAAATATCACTGCAGGCAAAGTCACCAGGCAAGAGGGAGCGAACAAAACGCTGTGTTACTAAGGGCTTTGGCAGGAAAGTGGAATCCATTATAATTTTGCTTTCAAATCATTTGAGATTTCCTACTCCTTAAGAATGCCCCAGAAAAAGCAGCTCATTAATCATTGTCAAGAGAAGTCCTAATTATGTCTTCTTTCGCATGAAGCAGAGTGTGCCGAGTATTTTTCAGTGACTTCCCTTATTCAGTATGCACAAAAAAGGATCTAATAAAGCATTGGACTGGGAGAAAATAAGAATACAAAAATAGAAGATTAAGTGCTGCCGACAAGTGAGCTTTCACCTGACGTTCCTTCAAGCCGATTTCCTGGATCGGTTGGTGCACATGTCGCCAGTGAAAATAGCAGAATTTCAGAATTGACTTTTGGTCCAAACAATCTTCTTTATTTTACGGGCCCGCTTATTCCATTACAGGGTCAAGGGATACTAAATCTTCTATGTAGTTGACGTTGGGTTTATTTAACCTTGAGAGGAATAAAGAAGCAGCGCTGCTCAGTCCGATGGTGTGGTATTCTTAGTAAATGGCCCAGTACTGATGACTTGTTACATAACCTTCTTCAAGGACAGAACAGCAACGACAGCCATGCTTCCCAAAGTTGTGTTCATCTTGAATTAGTATGCATTGCTGACTGGTATTTTGACAAGCTATTTCAAGGGTTTTAAAAATTTATATATATATATATATATATATATATGTCAGGCACTGATGTTCAAGTGTTGATCCCCATAAGCAAAGGTGCGTACACCTGATGAGCCACAATTAAGGCGAAACATGCGTCGTGTACTCTTTGTATTATTTGTGTGTATATATACACATATACATACATACACATATATTATATATATATATATCTTGTGTCACACTGCGCCTCTCAGCAGTGTCGGTGGCAGATCTGAAACATACTCTCGGATGGACCAGTCTGATATGCTCACTTGCAGCTCTCCTGCTGATCTTGCTGAAGCCTTCCCTACAGTTGGGACAGAGTGGAGTGGAGCAGATTAACCCAAAGTGGCTGGCAACACTGGTACGTGAAATCCATGCCGGCAATATGCCAATTGCCTTGCCCCCTGCTCCTTGGGACATTCAGACAACTTACCATGTGTGGCCTTCATGTTGCTGTAACCTAAGGCCATTTCAGAGGAGCATCAAACTGGCTTTTTTCTGTTTGACAGGCTTTAATGCTTCTTTGCAAAAGTTCTCTAAAATAAATTAGCAACTATAGTAACAGTTTTCTTTAACTAAATTAAGTATTGAATTTCTTTTTTTCCAGTAAATTTTAAATAGAAAAAGAGCATAAAACTTTCAAATGTATCCTGGCTGAAATCCTGCTTGACCATGATACTTCATGTGGAGCAGGGTCCCCAACTCTGGTCCTGGAGGGCCACATTGGCTGAAAGTTTTCATTTTAACGCTTTTCTTAATTAGTGACCTGTTTTTTGTTGTGAATTAACTTCTTTTGAATTAATTTTAATTGACTTGATTTTAAAGATTTATTCCCCTAAACTTCTTCATCGTTACTCTGAATTGCTTCATTTCTTTCTATAAATGGCACCCAAACAGAAATGAAATGTGAAGTGAGTGAGAACACAACAGAAGACCAACTAAGTCAGGGCCTCAAACTCCAACCAATTTCACTCCAACCAGTTGCTTAATTAGGCGCCAATTGTTGTTGCTAATTAAACCAGTTCTTTAGTTCCATGTCTTGTTGCTGCTCTCATGCCATAGCATACATTTCCAAAATTGTTGATTTTCTCTTTTCTAAGAGAACCGTTAAGATGTTTGTGGACCTGAGCAGCTCAACATTCCTGAGACCTCCACCTTTCTTTATTTTCAGATATTGCATGATCGTCACAGTTTGCTGCTCATGTTTTGGCTCATTTTGTATCTCATTATTGTTTGACTGCTAATAAAGGAAAAAGCAACAATTAAGGGGTCCGAGTCTTGAAGAGCAAGTCAATTAAAATGAATTCAAAAGAAGTGAATTAGCACCAAAAACAGGTCACTAATTTAAAAAAAGGGTTAGAATGAAAACCTGTAGCCACTGCGGCCCTCCAGGACTGGAGTTGGGGACCCCTGACGTAGAGCAACTTCAGGACCTTCATTCATTATCACCACCTCAGAGTTAATTACCTTGAATAAAAAGAAGACATGCAGATCAAAAATGATGTTCTAAGAAGACCGTGGGTTTGCTTCCCAGGTCCTCCCTGCATGGAGAACGCTTTGAGTAGTGAGAAAAACGCTATATAAATGTAAAGAATTATTATTATTAATAGTGACAATAGAGCTCCAGTATTTAAGATTTTGCAGCTGCGCTTTTTTTATAATGGCCAGAAGAGAATGGCAGTTGACCATATAGGCCATATACCAACAGGGTGCTGTTCATGAATACCAACACTGACAGCCAATCTGAGCAAAGGTGAGACACCGATGACCAGTTTTATGATCTTCTTCAAGGCCATGGGCAGCACTGACCACTTTTCTGTGTTCCCTTTGGAATCGTCTTCAAGAGAGGCTCAGCACACTCATTCAGCCTTGTGTTCAGTTCATCGAGGACCATTAGCACGACTGGGTTCGTTGACTTGAGCTCTTCACCACTGAGACAGATAAGCAGTCCACTTAGATTTTCCATCATATCGCATTTGAGCTGTTTGTGTGGCAAAGGTAAGCAAAATAAGCAATGTTACTTAATCCAACAATGGAGCCCCCTTGTATTAAACAACCAGTACTGATGATACGCTACATAACTTTCAAGGACAGAAAAGCCATAGCTACCAAAATTGTGTTCTTCTTGAATTAGCATGCATTGCTGACAGACTCCTCCAAGAGTCTTAAAGTAGAAGTTGCAAGTAGGCGTGAAAAGGAGCCTCAAGCGTTGACGGGATAGTCTGGCCTGCATCATGTTCTTCTTGAAGGGTAGCATCAGTCCATGTTCACCTTTGTAGACTCTTCATTTTAATTTTGCATGCATGAATGATCTTGCTTGTTTGAGATGCTCCCTTGTTTTTTCTTGTAAATTGCCTGTAAAGGGTGCTATGTAAAAGAAAGTTGATTGATTGTGCCTACTTAACCCAAATCCACCTTGTCCACAGTTCATTGCATCTTTTTTTTTTTTTTTTTTTTTTTTTAATGTATAGGAAAATAAAAAAACCTGATCAAATAAAAAGAACCTGGAAAGAGCAGAAAAAAAACATCAAACCCATGGGGCACAGCGCCCCCAGCAGACGGGCATGCATAGGACAACAAACGGTGATGCAGCACAATTCAGAACCACCTGGAAGTGGCCACACAGCCGGCACACACTGTGGAAAATGAAAGAAGCAGAGCACCGCCAACTGTGGCTGGACACGGTCACACAAACACACACACACATCAGGACAAAACTGTCTCACTGACGACAAAGAAAAATCGCTAAGGAATCCAACTGAACACAGAAGAAAACACAACAGGTATGTAAATACTGTGTATCATTTTCACAATGAGCCAGTGCAAAACGCTGACCACTTTGGATAAGATTATAAAATGGATATGAGTTATGACTCTACCAGTTATAGAACATAGCCAGATTAGTGTGTGGACACAAGTCATGTAATAAAAGGAATGTATATTTGAATACCAGTTGTCATGAGGGAGGTCTGAAAGTACACACAAACCAGTTATCACAATATTTTGCATGCAATATTTGATTTTCACCAGTAGTGCGGCTGACACGGGCAAGTGACATTGTGTCTGGCGTTCTGTGTGCCTTTGTGGTCACCATGCCATGAAACAAACAAAGCACCACACGATGCAGTGTGGCAAACAGTAACCAAGGAAAGACGGGCACGTCCTGCTTGGGCAGGCTGAGGGAAATTAAACTTTTTTAGTCTTAAAAAGGAAACATTCATGTAGAGACCTAAATGTGGTCTCCAGAATTTGATAAAGTAAGTTGAAAATGTTATTTTGGTACCCAGTGAAACACACATCTGAGGCCCCTAGTGGATATAAGGGGAAGTGCATTGTACAAGGGCGGGGCCCTGACTTATTATGTATTAATAATAAAGCAATCCAATCAAAATAAAGATCACAGTATTCGTGGATAAATGTACGAATAAGTGAGGCATGGCGCTCTTTTTGACTTATTTGTGAATGAACTGGATGGCCGTGAGATCAGTGAAGGCAATTTCCAGCAAGATGGGGCAACCTGTCACACGTCAGCTCGCAGCATGGCACAAATTAAATCATTTTTCCTTTGGGGAGCTTTGAAGGGAAAAGTGTACAAAAACAAGCCTCGTACACTGAAACAATTACAGCAAAACATTGAACAGGAAACTGCTGCCATCACCCTTATAATACCTTTGACAATATGGAGCGCCGGGTCGATCTGTAATTTGCAAGAAGGCGGCGACCATTTCCAACACCAAATGTGATTGGATTGCTTACACATCTATCAAGGTATGCACTGTATTTATTTCATTTCTATCACTTCATTATTACTTGAGTAACACATCATAACTCGGGGCCCCATCCATTAGAAGCAGTTCTTTACATGAAGAGTTGTGGGCATCTGGAACAAACTAGCGAATCAGACATTGTGAAGAAAACGTGACATCTTTGAAAAGGCGTCTGGATGAGATATTGGGATATGTTAAGAGCTGTGACTTTTATGGACTGGACGACTTCATCCCAGTGTGTGGGGAGTTCATTTTTTCAGACTGAAGTGTTCTTTAAACATTGAAGTAAAATTACCACCCTTCTGAGTGAGTAGTGGTGGGGTTGAAATTGTTGATTATGTTTTAACATATTTTAATTTTGTATGTACAGATTATACACAAGTTCAGTGTTTTAGCACAGAAAAGAGTGTCTCTGGTTAACAGACATCTTCAAAAATGGCAGAACGTTGTTACATACTGTATGAAGAACAATCAGGGTGCTCCCCTACTGTATATCAAATAGTGAAGAGGATCATGGAACAAGTATGGACACTGATCCTGCCTTGGAAAGCAACTGCCATTGATATGTAAACCCAATGCAGCTTATTCATAGGTTCTCCTGTGTGGCTTGGTTACATACATGGCATGTGAATTGTTGAAAGAGGCATTTTCTGAGATATATAAAAGCTTGTGTTACGTTAAAGTATGTTAAGAAGCAAGGAAGGTCTACACACTACTAATGAGAGGTGGGCCTTAGGAGAAGAGACCCCTGGCTGCGACACCAGGAGACAGAGGATTACTGATAGGTGGCCCAATAAGGTGGCCACTAGGGATGGATACTTTTTAAACTTTAGTCACTGTCCACAATTAATATATTGGTGGAACTTCACAATAAAGGCAGACTGAGGTATTTCAAAGAAGATGGGCCTAGGTTATCGGGGGCTGAGATTTTACAAATCATTTAGGGGACCAGGCTGTAATAGAATCTGGGCCTACTTAATGTGGTGGCTCTGAGGCTAAGGATTTGTGCTGATACATGGAAGGCTGCCCGTCCAAATCCTGTTACTGCCAGAAGGGATCCTACTATGTTGGGCCCTTCAGCAAAGACCCTTTCCCCTGAAAATTGCTCCAGGTGTGCTGTACAATGGTTGACGTCGAGCTTGATAAATAGAAAGTCCAAAACCCTGATAATGGAGAGCTTAACAGACGACTGCCTACCAGAGCGATCCTCGCGCCAGCTTAATTAAGCTGGCCTGGTTGGTAACTGCTAGGAGCCACTCATTTTGTTAACCTTGTTCTTTGTAAGTGTAAATGAATACTCTTCTGATTGCTGGATTCTGTGTTCCAACAACATTTGATGTGGGGGGCTGAATTCGGAGAAATGCTGTTATTTAATGCCCTTGTAACAATGTTAAATGAATTTTATTCACAGATGGTGCAGTACTGTTACAAGCAGCACTACTGCCCCATGGATCTAGTGTCCTGGGTTGGAACACTGCATTTGGTTATTATGCAAGTCATAGGTGAGTCTGCCGTGTGGGTTCGCTCCCACATCCCTAAAGACATGTTGGTTTCACTGAGTGGTGATTCCAAATGGGTCCTGAGTGGGCCCTGTGCCAAGCGCTCTGGCAAACCTGAAATGAATTAAATAGGGTTCAGAATGCTGTCTTACATTCATTTTCATTTAAACAGCAATGTGAACACATGGGCGCCATGTCAGCTATCACTGCTGCCTGTTGAGACCTGGTCCGTGGAGTGTGTCTAGAGTGAGTATATTTTAGGTTAATTGGTCATTCTGATCTGGCCCACTGTGTAGGAAAGTGAGTGTAAGTGTGCCCTGTGACAGACTGGCATGGCAAGGAATAACGGGGTTTAGAAACTGCGTGGATACCTTTTGACTTAACCTCATGTGGTACATTTACAGACACTTTTCTATAAATTCTGTATACTTGTGGAATGAAGTCGTCCAAATTATCCTTGGAAGCAAACAATGATTTCAGTTCACAGCAGTGCTGCAGAGCAGAGCGTACTGAACTCTTTTTTTTCACAAATGTTCACAATTTTGAACACTAAACATAAACTTAACATTTTATGAAAAGCTGCAGGAAATTAAAAGAAACATCCTGAAAGAGTAAATTCAACAGCTGAAGAGTTAACATCAGCCAATTGTGAAAATGATTTGGATTCACAATAAATAAAATACCAAATTTAAAAATAAAAGCGAAAAACGATCAAAAAAAGACAGAAAATAGATGGTAAATGAAAACAGAAAAAATTACTAAAATATACTACAGAGGAGACCACAGTGCAGACAAACCTGGGCTAAAGACCACCTTACCTCAGAACAAGTGGCATATTAAACGGCACACACCGTGGGTCACTCAAACCTGTCTGTGCCTCGCCATTGCCAGGGGAGCACCACATCCAGACTAGAGGTGGGCAGGGCTCTGTCCTCATCTTGGTATGTGAGATCGTAAAGGGTCTTATAACACGGCCTGCTAGGGGCCGAAAGGTCTTCTCTGATCTCCTTTCACTCTTTAAGTTCTCATGGCTGCTTGCCAGAGGCTATGGGGTGCAATTACTGAGGAGAAAGCTCCTTTCTCCTTATATGGGATTTGAAAATCCTTCTGAAATAAAGTCAACTGGCTCAGCAGTGGGGCTCTGCTATGGACCTTAGATCCATTCTGCATACCAGAGGAAACTGTGTTAGTTTTTTGAAAGTCTCACAATGAGGACCTGACTAACAGGATCTCACATCATCCTTCCATTATGTACAAGAGGCCAGTAAACCTGACTGTCATCTGGGACATAAATAAGGGCGCTGCTAACAGAACCCCGTCTCTTAACCCTAAACCAGGCAGTGTCACAGTGAGGGCCCGACTATCAGGATCTCACAATTTACCTGTAATCCAGTGCTTATCTGACACATGCGAGATTCATATATCTGACTATTAAATGGGACAACAGTAAGGATTCAGACATCCTCACTCTGGATGTCAGTCTCATTACGCATGCTGGTGTCACATTACTGTCAAGTAGGCACTGAGTGAGGCCCTGACTCTCACTCCTCCCTTAGAATCACTTAATACACACAGGTATCCTATACATGCGTATCATACAGGATAACAAGAACGGTGCTGCTACTGGAACCTTCTCTCTAAATAATACACTTCAGTAAAAGTTGGGAGACAGTTTGGCTGACTCCCTGAGATCCTATCTAGCAGACCCTCACTCCCTCCAATTCCCATGTAACACAAATAGGGTTTTTAAACCTAACTATCATATGGGTAGCAGTAAAGGCTGTGCCGCCAGAAGCCCCTCTATTCACCTTGGCCCTCACATTCTGTCTGCATAGGCTAAACTACAGGTCAGGCACTGCCAAGATGACAGTTCAACTAAACTTCACATGCAATGAAATACTGGGCTAACATAGCTGATTAACATGGCATAACATCAAGGGGTTTCCCCAAGAAGCGTCTCTCTACATACGTTAGACTTTGGTCCGATTTTGTAGTGAAGTCAGCATGAAGTTCCAGCAGCATTACAGTGAGGGTCTGGCAAGCAAAATCCCACTTCCTAATTGGAACTTAATTCTTGCCTTAAATATACAAGGCCTTCTACACCCAATTATTACAGGTATATGGGATAATAATAAGGGTGCTGCTTCAAGAACCTTCTGCCTACATAGTGGACCTGAAACCTATTCTGTATCATCTCAGTCATACCAAGAGCCTGACAAGCACACTCTTGTTCTTCATTGGAATCTCATTATTCCTTTTATATTTATGGTTAGGTCCTTAAGTATTTGGACAATGATACAATTTTCTTAATTTAACTCTGTGTGCACTCAAAATGGAGTTAAAATGAAGCAATCAAGATGTGATTGAAGTGAAGACTTGCAGTTTAAATTTAAGGCATTTAATAAAATGAGCCATTTTTAGACATGGTCCCACAATTTCCAGGGGCTCAAAAGTATTTGGACAAACTAACATAATCATGAATATAACCGTCATTTTTAATATATGGTTGAAAATCCTTTATAGTCAATGACCGTCTGAAGTCTAGGGCCCATGCCCATCTCCAACTGCTGAGGTTCCCCCCTACTGATGCTTTGCCAGGCTTTTACTGCAGTTGTCCTCAGATGCTTCCGGTTTTCAGAAAATGAAACACATGTCCAATTAGGTTAAGGTCAGTTGACTGACTTGGACATTGAAGAATCTTCCACTTCTTTGCCTTGAAAAGCACTTGGTTTGATGTCACAGTATGTTTTGGCTCATTGTCCATCCGTACTATGAAGTGTCGTCCTATCAGCTTTGCAGCGTTTGGCTCAATTTAAGGAGTCAGCATAGCCCTGTACACTTCAGAATTCATCCTGCTACTCCAGCCAAAAGTCCTATCATCAATAAACACCAGTGACCAACTTCCATTGGCAGTTACAAATGCCCATGCCATAACAGTGCCTCCACCATGTTTCACACATGAAGTGCTATTCATCAGATCAGGAGCCATTCCTTCTCTTCTCCATATTCTTCTTTATCCATCATTCTGGTACGTAATAATTTTAATCTCATTTGTCCAAAGAAAAATCTTCCAAAATTGGACTTTTTTTAAAAAAATATTTTCTGGCAAAGTCTACTCTCTCCTTCCTATGCTTGAGGATTGCCAATGGTTTGCACCTTGTGCTAAAACCTCTGTCTTTACTTTCATGAAGTCTTCTCTTGACTGTAGACTTTGGCAATGATAGGCCTGCCTCCTGGAGTGTTCTTGGTTTGGCTAAATGTCATGAATTGCGTTTTCCTCACCAAGGAAAGAATTCTGCAATCATCTAGCACAGTTGTCTTCCATGGTCGTCCATGCCTTCTGGTGTTGCTGAGTTCGCCAATGTGTTCCTTCTTTTTAAGTGGTTGATTTGACCACTCCTGGTGTTTCTGCTATCTCTCAGATGGGTTTGTTTTGTTTTCTCTGCCTAATGATGGCCTGTTTTTACTTGCATGGACATCTCTTTGAGCTACAACTTCCAAATGCAAATTCCACAACCCCAGACTGTCTACCTGCTTAATAGTTAATGAAATAATGAGGGAGCTGCTCCCACCTAGATATGGAACGGCTTGTCCAAATACTTTTGAGCCCCTGAAAATGGGGGGACCATGTATAAAAATGTCTGTCATTGCTAAATGATTCACAGTATATTTCTGTTAAAATTTTTGAACTAATGCTGAAAGCCTGCTGAAATCCACTGTGGTGGTTTATAGAGCCAAAATTATGAGAATTGTGTCACTGTCCAAATACTTATGGACCTAACTGTATATTTAGTATACATGACTATCATACGGGGCAACACTAAGGGAGCTATTATAACGCTGCCTCTTCACCCTTCAACATCAATTCCATTATGTGTAGTGAAGACTGTGTGCTAGTCAGGCAATTTCACATTGAGCCCCTGGTTTACCAGAAATCACTCCTCCCCACAAACTAAATGTTCATGTTCTATATCTATGGGACAACAATAAGGACTTCATTGAAGTGACTGACTCTACTCAACTTGGGGGTCAGTCTCATTTAGCAACCCAGAGGTTGGATAAAATGTCAGTTCAGTACTGAGTGAGGTCCCATTTAGCTGAATCTTGTATCATATAGGATAGCAATAAGGTTGCTGTGACCACAATCTTCTCCTTACACCCTACACCTCAAAGTCTGTGTGACAGATAGTCAGACAGCCCTAACACTGAGGGTCTGGCTAATAGAATTTCATTCCTTACCTGTAACTTAAGTTCACTTTATATTTATGGGCCTTGCCATACTTGATTATACGGGATAACACAAGACTGTTGCTATCAGAACCAACTTAGAACTCAGACCCTTGTGGTATACTAGAGGGTATTGGAGTGTGACTACGAGAATCTCACCTCCCACCTGAAATCAAATTGGTGCTATCAAAGGATAGCAAACATGGAAGCTGCTCCAAGAATCCTAAGCCTCAGTCTTATTTTGCATAATCAAGTTAGCACAACAGTCAGGCAGTTCCATAGTGTTGGCCCGATTAAGAGAATCTCATTCTTTGGACAGAACTCAATTGTCCCTTTTAACATACGGGGCCCTACTTCGTAGTTATTTATGACCATAATGAATAATAATTGGATATATATTTACAAGCTCCATTCTATTAAGCCTGGTTCTGAATCTCTTGTGGGATAATCAAGTCAGTGCAACAGTCTGGTCACCTCTAGTAGAAACTCACTGCTGACTTGGAACACGGTGCTCACTTGTTACGGACTGGCTGACTATTTTACAGCATAGCAATAGGATTCCTGCTTGCTAGAACCTCTCTCTAAACACAGGACCTCAGTCTCAATCTCAGTTCCATTTGTTGCTTTAAGCAAATGAGAGCCTACTAACCATAATCCTGAGTTCTGTTTTGCAGGGCCCTTCATCTAAGCTTGGACCTCAGCTGACTTCCACATAATGATATCGGTGTGACAATCAGGCGATTCCACAGTGATGGCCTGATTAGCAGAATCTCGTTTCTTCCTTGGGGCCCTAGTTGTTGCTTTAAATATAATGGGCCTAGTATACCCTATTATCATATGACATAACAGTAGGAGTTCTGTTTGCAGGACCCACTCTTTAGACCTCAGACATAATTCCCTTTTTTGGATAGTCAAATGAGTGTGACAGTCAGATAGTCCTCAAGTAGAAACTCATTTCTTAATTGGAACCCAGTGCACACTTGTTAAATATGGGGCTTAGTACATCTGGTTGTTATGTGGCATAACAATAGGAGTCCACTTTTCTGGACTCTCTCTCTATACCCTTCTGTAAGATGCTACTAAGATGAGTCTCCTCCATCTGGACATCATTTCCAACTAATACAGTTGAGGCTGCATGATCAGATTGAGGATGCCGTTCCTGGATTCTCTTCATTCACTACGGACCTTATTCCGATTTGGCACAGAACATGGTGCCACAGCTCTTCATGCCCAGCATTCCTTTCACAGCCAAGAGCCCATTTTGTTCTCCCACCAAATTCACACTTCCCTGAACAGTGGTCCTAAAGAGGTTTAACTGCACCACACAGCACTGTATGTGAGACACACACTGGGGACTTGATGGCACGTCACATGATCAGCACACACGGACTCACTCACCTTGAGGTCTCGATGCACAACCCCCATTTGATGGCAGTGAAGCACAGCCTCCAGGATCTGCTGGATGCAATGACTGCATGCAAACACCAGGGGGGGCGTGTTAGTCGGAGGAGAGTGCTACAATCTCACGCACAGACTGGGGTGGGGGGGCTCTGTCTCTTCTGCTTGCTTCTTCTACTGTCTGCACACTACAGTATATGCATGTGACAGTGTGCTTCCTTTCCTTTCCATATCCTACTTTCCTTTCTTTTTTTCCCAGTAAGCTTTTACTGAATAATTCAAAGATTTCTGATCAGCAGTCATAATATGTGAACACTGGAAGCATAAAGATGCAATAATTCTATTGATTGAATGGAATGTAAAAGCTCCTTCGTGATTTTCTTGAGAAGAGAAAGAAAAAAAAAATCCAAATTTTTGTGTTTTGCTTGCAAAACTGAGGAGTGGGTGTTAACTGATTGTGTGTACTGTATGTACGTCTGGAGAGGAGAGTGTTAGCTACCCACACAGAGATAGCAACTCCAGGATTTGCACTATTTTACTTTTTAAGGAGGCTAATTCTGCCTAAAGGGTTGCTTGCTTAACTTAACAATCAGGAAGTCTGGACATGTAAAGGTGGAAAAACCAGAGTGCGTACATGTTGAACTGTTGGGTGGTCACACATCTGCTAGAGCATTTCTAAATCCAATTCCATCCCACTGCAGACAGCTTACAATTTTGACTGCAACCAAACAAGGTTTGTGGAGAGAAATATTTTTTCTTTAACAATGGAGTCAATGGGGAGCAGTCAGTACTAACGGCAATCGGCTGCAGAGGAGGATCCACATTTTACAACATGTCTGTGCTCGTTTATTTCTAACAGCCCCATCTTTTGATTTGCATAATGGAGAGCAATGCTTGCTTGGGATAGCACAGGGAGGCTTTGGATTTAGAGCTCTGTCAGTGTTGGCTCGGCCGTCATCCCATCCCACCAACACCCCTCCCTGTCCATCCCGCCACCCACCCACACCCCTCCTTGAAAAAATAAAATAAAAAACCCTCTTCAAGCAGCCTGTGCTGTTTCATCATTCAGACAATCCTCAGTTCAGAGAGCTATAACACATGACAGACTCACACCCCACGCCAGGCAGATTAGAGGACAGCAGCGGGTCATGCTCCGAAACTAAGAGTTAGGGAAGGGTTAGCACCCAGCAGCGGCAGAAGATACTCATCAGTTTTGCTGTTCTTTTCATTCTGCATGACATTAGCACCTAGTAAATGAAAAGCCTAGTCTGCAGGTTAGAGCTGTGTGGGAAAAAAAAGCTAAAAAAAGACATGGAATCAGAATGGAGGTTATGGCAGATGCCGAGTCTTGTGTCTTGCGAGATATTTTGGGAACGCTTGTTTGCTTTCAAGCACTTTGTGCTGTGAAAGGCTTAATAAAGACTAGCAAATTACTCCAAGATGAGCACACGTTTGCAGCCAAGGATCGAGTGAAATAAGCCTGCGTTCTGACTCTTTTTCTCGTCAGCCTTCGCCGCCACTCATACTCTCAATTCTGCACTACCAAAGCGCGTCTCCAAAAAAAGTATCTTTTACGGAACTGGCAGTGTCACCATGCAGCGTGAACAGCCTCTTCAAGCCAGCAGGGTTCAGTGTGTCAACAATAAAGGTCTCCAGGCTTGACCTGCGTCTCCCACTAGCCCTTTCATGCTCTGCGTTTAGGGATGCTGCTGCCACATTTCTTTTTGTGCAAGTGGCCCTCTGGTCTGGCTACATAATCTGCACATGGGTGACATCCTGGCTGATTCCAGAGATGATCGCAAAGCCCAACCGTGTTGTTCTGCCACATGTTATAGCCCTTCTGACCCGTGGGGTAGGAAGACAGGGAAAGGGGGATTGGAAGGCTTTGGGACAGAGGTAGGTAGCCATGCAAGGGAATGATGTATTTATACATAAAAAAGTAAGAAAGACAACCATTACAAGCCAAGTACTGAGATAAAGAAATAATCAAATCAGCTAAAAATAATCAAAGGCAACACAAATCACAAAAATGATACAAAGAAAAAAACACAGAAACGGAGTTAAAACAGGAGAGATGAGAAGAGACAGTGAAAAAATGCAGAATACAAAACAGGCCCTCACTCCTACAGGAAGTTATTGATCAGAAACTGCCAGCCCTGCATGATCAGGGTATCAAAAGAACGCATACTGACCTTGAGGTCCCTGTGCACAATGTCATGTTGGTGGATGTGATTTACACTGTCTAATATCTGATGGATACAGTGACTGTGAAAACAAAACAGAGGGAACGGGTGGGGGGGGGGGGATTAGGGGGAAGGGGACGAGGGGGAGGGGCCAAAAGGAGAGGGGGCGGGGTAGAGGAAGGGACCAGGAGCCAAGAATGAAGGGTAGAAGAAAGACGTTGCAGGAAAGAGCGGAGAAGAAATGCAAAGCAAAGCAAGGAGGACGAGAAGAACGTTGGGGCAAAAACACGGCCATCAAGTGAGAAGAAAGAAGGATAAATTAGACCAGTAAGGGAGAGAGATGGGAGGAAGGGGAGAAAAAAAGGAAAGAGACAAAAATAAAGTGGCAGAGGCCAATAAGGAGAAGAGAGAGGCATGAGGGAGAGAAGAACATTGAGGAATGAAAGAAGAGCAGCAAGGAGGAGAGAGGAATGAGGAAGAGGAGAAAGATGGATGATAAAAGAAAAAGAATGAGAGTGGAGAAGAACACAGGAGTGACAGATGAAGTGGAGAGAAGAGAAATTGAGAAAATAGTTGAGATAAAAGGAAAAGGAGAAAGAATAAAGGCAGTGAGACAAACAAAGAGAAAAACAACCAGGAAAAATGAACAATGGAGGAAGACAGAAGAAAGACAGCAAGAATAAAAGAAAATATGAGAAGAGGAAAGAAAAAGACAGTAAAAGACAGAGGGGCCGATCAAAGAAAAGGAGAAGAAGGTGAGGAAGAAGAGGGGCCAGAGTGGAGGAGAACATTGGAGTAAAAGAAAAAGGAACAAAAGGAAGTCAAAGAGAAAAGAAAGACACAAGGGCAGATCAAAGGAAAGATGAGGAATGTAGGATAGAGGAACATTGGAGTGAAAAAACAGGAGAAAGAGGATAGTAGAATGGGCAAGGAATGCAGAAATTGAGCAGGAAGGGGAGCAATGAAGTGAGCAACAAAAAAGGAACAAGACAGGTACAGAAAATGAGGAGAGACAAAAATTGAAGATAGAAAGACAAACAGACGATAAGGATGATGTGTGAAAAGGTGAAGACGGGCAGAAGAGACAAAATTATAAAAGGTGGGATAAAAGTAGACACGAGAAGCGAAAATGAGAAATGATGAGACATAAATTGTGGATCAGGGAGAAAAACAACAATGCAAAAAGGAAGCAGACAAGAAAATGTAAAGGAAAAAATCACAATGAGATATGAAGGAAAAGATGAAGAATTGAAAAGAGAAATTATAAGTTGGGTAGGGAGAGTGTATGAGAAATACAGAGGCCAGGAAAAGAGAGAGAATGTGAGCGGAAGAAAAAAAATTAAGAAAACACGGAAAGAAAACACAGAAAGAAGTGAAAAAGAAGTGGAATAAAGACAAAGAAGAGAAGTGGTGCAGAAAGAAAAAAACATGAAATAAAAAAGAGGACGAGAAGGAGGAAGTGATAATGGCAAACCATGAAGAAAGAAAACCGACAAAAAAGACAGAGGTGGAACAGTAAGAAAGAGGAAACAAAACAACAGGTCAGAATAAGAAGAAAGAAGGAACAAAGAAAATTACAGAGAGAGTAAAAAGAGCAAGTGGAGCAAAAGTAAATGAGAACAGGGAGGAGTAGAAGGAGAAGAAGTGAGAAAAAGAACGAGCAAAAGGAGGCAGTGAGAATATCAAGAACGAAGGAAAAGAAATGGGGGGATAGGGTTGAACCAAAAAGAAACATAAAAGTAAAACGATAAGATGTGAAGGAGAAGGATGAAAAGAAGAGAAGGGAGTCACGAACAGGACAAAAAGGAAGAAGACACCAAGAGCAAAGCAGTATTCACAGTAGGAAAAGAACAAGCGTCCGATAAAAACAGCAGCAGGCATGAGAAATATTTAAAATAATCAGGAACACAAAAGCAAGAATGAAGGTGGATGAAACAAAACCAATGAGGAGAGCAGATACAGTTGAACCAAAAGAAACCCAATTTTGAGTTAAGGTTGGGGTCAGGGCAGAAAAAGGTAAGGGCAAGGGAAAGAGAGGAACGGAGGGAGGGAGGTAGGGATGGTGAGGAGAGGGGGGCCGGGAGACCCAAAAGGCCAGTGAATGCAGTGAAAAGTGAGGAGACACCACAGTTATTACAGGATGCAACTCCAGAAAAACAAGAACCTACAGAACAGAGAGAAGCAGCTGTATTCACAGTTGAGTTTGAGCAGGAGCAGAGCATTCAATACACCAGTACAAGCGAGAGACAGAGAGGTGACATGGGACGTGAGGGTGAAATCAGGGACCACATAGGCAGAGCGTCCCAGCCTGCAAGCTGACTGAGCGAGGATGAGGATTGCATCAGTTCCTACTGGAAAGTGCTGTCTAACACATAGACAGAAAACTGGCCGCTACAGTGTAAAGTCCTTCACCACAAACGACGCCAGCTTTCTCATTGCAGATGTTGGTCTCAGGTCACTTTGCTAAATTTATAATGAAGGAGAACCTAATCTGGCTCATGATTAATTACTTGACAATGTCTTACCTGCTTCACCTGACAGTTCAGAAACAGCATCTTTACTCTTGTTTTCTAAATTGTCAATTTTGTGGAGCAACTTTTTAATTTATTTTTGGCACTGATTGATTTTAAGAGTATTTGATCTGCATCACGGTGCAGTGTTTACTGAATCTGCCTTACAGCTCCTACTGTCTGGGTTTAAATCCCAGCCTGCTCACTGTCAGTGTGCAATTAGGACATACTCCTTGTCTCTGTGTGGGTTCTCCAGCTTCACAAAGACTGGCATAAGCTGGCTCCGTCCTGACTCCTCCTTCTGCCCTTGACCCCTACAAACTGTGTCTCTTAACTAAGCAACACTATTAACATGGCAGTCACATGATGGGAGGGGCTTGATAAGTAGAAGAGGGTGCTTCACGCTATCATTGTGCATCCTGCCTTTGTGAGGGCTTCATCAATTCTAACTCCTTCAATGCTTTTTCTAGGGATTTGTCTGTTTTTCAAGTCCGATTTTACTTTGCTCCTGCTTTGTTCTCGTTTATGTACATCTACTCGTTTTTGCTACCTTGCTTTTGTTAAATTCCATTAGTATCTTATGCCTAATTGTATTGTATTTTGCCATTTTGTTTTGTGTTATTGTGTTAAACGTGAAGCTCATATTGTCATTGTTATTTCATGTTTGTCCATCCATAAAAACCAACTTCCAGGCAACCGATTCAGTGGAAATTTGGTACACTTGGTCTTAAGGAAATTTGTCACAAACTTAACATCGGTAAAACAAAGCAACTGGTTATTGACTTTCACCACATCAAAGTTCTTCTATGTCTGGTCACTAATCAGGGAGAGGATGTAGAAATAGTGCACTGCTACAAATACTTGGGGGTCCACATTAATGACAGGTTGGACTGGTCTTGTAACACAGAGGAATTATATAAGAAAGGGCACAGCAGGCTCTTTATTCTTAGGAACACCCTTCACATCTTCAACAACTCTGTAATGGCCAGTGCAATTTTCTGTGCTGTGGTGTGCTGGGCTGGTAACATCACTTCAAGAGAGGCCCACCTAAATCAAGAAGCTAAATAAAAAGGAAGGTGAAATTATTAGGTGTCCCCTTTGAATTACTAGTGGAAGAGTATGAGAACAAAACTGAAGGCCATTATGAACAATGCAGCACATCCTCTCTCCATGACACACTAACACTGAGGACTTTCAGCTAACGAATTATTCAGCAGAGGTGTGTCAGGAAACACTACTGGAGGTTCTTTAAACCAACTGCAATACACCTGCAGAATGCCTCACTGGGACTGTGACAGTCAAAACAGAAGTTTTCTTCCTTTTACATTTTCTGTATTTTTTGTCATTCTGGTGTGTATTTGAGAAAGGTTTGTTGTTTGTTGTAACATAATGACATTTATTTATTTATTGAGCTTCTCTCCCCTTTCATCACTATATGTCCATCTGTCTTATATCTAAACTAATTTTTAAAATTTCAAAGCCTCCCTTTCAAAAAGCACTGGCAAATTTTCAAACTTTCTGTGTGACCTCAATTACGGATGCATTTACTGTTTGCAATTTACCTTCAAAGAGGTTGCTTCATGATTTATGCCTCTCTCTGCTTCAGTCTGTATCCTTTTGTTATGCCCATTTCCATGTTACCATGCTGTGTGCTAAATTTCAAACCTGGGTTTAGGCTGCCAGCCATGCTATACACAATAGAACACCCCACTGATTGTACGTCTTTTGCTTATTTCTTACATGTTTCTCTTGGCCTTAAAAATAATTGAAAAATTGTTCTACAGATTGTAAAGATCAAGGCATCTCGTGGTCTCATTGGCATCCTGAATTGACACTTTTCTAACATTGTTATATTTAAATCATATTTTCCTGCAGCATCATTTTGAAATAGTTGTTTTAACTGTTGCTTGTCATTGGTTTGGCAGGGTGGCTGGGAGTGGGCACTGTGTGACGTCATTACTGAGATGGTATAAAAGGTCATCGGTGTGCACTTCCTGGTTTGTCCAAGTTTGCGGATTAATCTTAAAAAATCTTTAGAATTATTTATTGTGCATCATTTTGATCCCTGGTTATGAACTCTTTCATGCCTTACCTCTTTTGGCTTAGTTCACTTTCCATGCATATCTTTAATACACCCTGTGGAAAAGCGGGTCCATGGCTCAACAATTAAATAAAAAATGAAATAGCTGGCTCGATCTCCGTGGGTGTGCGTGCTCAAGCAGCTGCGGGAGGTTGGTGTGGTAATTGAGGCGAGACGCACCTGCATGTGAGGGTTCAGTCTGCCTCAATTGCTTGATTGTCTTCCTGCTGTGCACAGTTCAGGTGCTGAACCCACAGAGGCATATAATGGGGAGTCAGCACAAAGAAAGGAGAGACCGAAAAAAAAAATCACCAGGAAAAGAAAAAGGAAAGGAAGAAGAAAGAAAGGAGGTTAA
The DNA here is from genome assembly GCA_026402145.1 of Polypterus bichir lapradei. Taxonomy (NCBI): domain Eukaryota; kingdom Metazoa; phylum Chordata; class Cladistia; order Polypteriformes; family Polypteridae; genus Polypterus; species Polypterus bichir. The sequence continues at coordinate 75,868,894 of JANRMT010062796.1, forward strand.
AGGAGAGAGAGACACAGGCAGGAATGAGTGAGAACCGGTATAACACAGGAGGAAGCGGGCAGGCGGGAATGGAGCCCCAGAAAGGAGTGTGTGGCTATCGCTTAGCAGGGGGCTGAGGTGTCGCTAGTGTTGAGTGACTATGTAGCAGGAGTAGCCGGTATGCACAGGGGGAAGGAACCAGAGACTGGCAGCGGAGCAGGGCTTGGCGGCTCCCTGTGGAACGCCGTGGGCTTGGTGGCAGGGTCACGGGCCAGAATAAAAGGTTGTCTGTGCCTGTTCATTGACATCTCTCTGTGCTGCGAGGCCTGATCAGAGTAAGATGGAGATATTATCAATTTTAAAAGGAAGGCACTAGGACTCAGAATTGTAAAGGACCATCTCCTGACTGCGTTTTTTAACCTCATTTTAACGGATCCTTATTTATTTGTTTTCATCATCCACTTTTACACCATTTTTATTGGATTATTTATTTGTGAGGGATTTTGAATACTGCACTGATTTGGACACTTGAATTGAATGTTTTAATAAAAGCACCAAGGCACTCTGCATCTACCTCTAGCTATGTTTGTGTGATAAGCACATGCTTTGGGTACATGATCGGCGGTAGCAGGTTCAAGAGCTCCCTAGAGCAACTGGGAGAGTGGGGCCAACTTGCACTGTCATACACCCCTGCTATGGTCTTGCTAGTTTATACTTTTCCTTTTCTACTGATTCCATTTCCTTTCCCTAAAACTGCTTCCACCCTGCACAGTGTGTACAAATGCAGTCCCAATACTCAACATTTCCACCTTCTATGGCAGTGTCTGGTCTGCTTGTACCTGGAAGATTTGCAGACTTGGTTGACTGACCCTGTGTGACTAGGAGTGGCGTATGAGTGTGTCCAGTGAAGCTAACTCTCACCTGCAGAGTTCAGGGTTTAAAATCCGGTCTGGTTACTCTTTTGTAGACTTGGCACTTTCTTCACTGGATTTTTAATTTTGTTTCTGTCATCTTGTGAATCACAATGTGGTCCAGAGAAACACAGACTTTTATTTTTAAGGGTCGTTATTCCCATGCATCAAAATCATCAGTCATTTTCAGCAAGTCAAGCATAAAATCATTGGTGTGATTTTGTTTTGCTCTGCAATGTACCATGTGCTACTCAAAGTGGAAATGGATTTGTTTTATTGTTAAGGTCCTGTACAAACTGACATCTAACACAGGGGGCACACAACACTCATCAATGGATGCATAGCAGAAACTCCACCACACTCTTGGGTGCATAGGTCACAACAGATTAGGTGACCAGAACCAGTTATAAACACACACTACAGCTCCTCCAAGCTACAGCCATTTATTTTGCAAAAATTACAAACTCCAAATCTGTGGGATGACTAAGGTGACTTCAAATACAAAGATGGGCATCAGTATTATAATAAATATAATTATTCATCTCCCTTATGGCAAAGAAGCAGAATATCATCCAGCCAAACGGGGCAGTTTTCATGTGTCAAAAAAGCTTATGTGTCCTTGTGCATTACCTTTATAATTACTGTGTATACTTAACAAAGCCTACACATTTCTTAAATGTGTGCTCTATGAAGAAGCCACTACTAATAACCAGCTGGCAGCTGGGTATAGTAGGTGGCTGGGGTGAAGGAAAGGTACAAAGTAAGATTCGCCCGCATATTACAAAAAGACGTGTTTTTGCTGATGGGAAAGCCAGCAGCAGGATTTTCTGTATAAGCAGGATTCAAAGGCAAATTTGTAAGAATGGGATTAAATACAGTTTTCACGAGGAGTTGAGAAAATTAAGTCAGCCTTCATCACAGATGCAGAATAAAAGCAGACGGTATGGAGTCTTATCTGCGACCACAAATAAAACTGGCATCTCAAGGGGACATGGCGACATCTCGCCTCAAGGGGTAGATCTGTATGAGAAGTTTCAGCATCATCTTTCTACTTTTGAGGGGGTTTCAGCCATCTGCTTCAGTATTAAAACAAAACTCACTACTTGAAGACAGATGCTCTGCTTTTCTACTAAACAAGTGCCTTTCTGAGGAATTTTATTCCTGCTATTTATAGTATGGAAGAGTGAAGTTTAATTTTGTTATTTGTGAATCTGAGAATTCACATTGGCGAGTATGACCTTGGCAACATGAGTGTATAGCTAATGTCTATATGGACCCTGACTTTATCACTTTGTTGCTCTCATGTTATAGATAGGTTTTTTATGAAGTTAGAAAGGCTGCCAGCAAGCAAGGGTGTGATTAAGAGATCAGGATATAAAAGAATAAAGTACTAATAGAGATGGCAGATGCAAAATCAGGAACAGGCAAGGCTCTGAATAACACGAGACGTCAAAATATTGATTGTTAAGTAGAGAATGCAAGAATCATGATGAAAAAGTGAGCAAAATGTCCTGAAACTAACTTGTTTTAATGGCCCCAAGTTGACTGCGAATAAAGATGTTGAAATTTTGTACTGACTCCAGTGCTCAAATGGCAGAAACTGAGCGCCACCATCCTTAATAGGCAGGAAAAAATATGCATAACACGTCATGTAACAATAAACAGTATGGCCCCTTTCCGTGCAATGATCAGTGCAAACTGATGGGATTACAATTGCCCAAGAATTACTGTGAGTGAAATAGAGACTGGGAGATGATTAACAAAGGCAAAGAAACGATCGAGAACAAAGGGGCCAAAACTGAAAGACTGAAATAATCAAACATCTAAGAATCAAAGAGTCCAGATGTTAGTTTGAAGTTAAGAGGCAAAACAAAGACAAACCCAGAAAAATCCGACTGCTGGGGCCTACATGAAAAAGAAGTGAACTACACTAATAGTTACTTTGGCATATACAGTTTCCACTAAGAGATAATGCATAGTGTGATTGCTGCCATATTTACAGCATCACTTCTGTAATGTCACCAGCGTATCGATCATGGACAGACAGCACTGCATAAATTAAGAAAATCAAAGCAGGAATGGAAATGAACTTTGTCCAACTAAATCAGAATGTGAAGTAATCCTTAGAAATGGAATGCTTGAGTATCAAAACCACTAAATACACTAAAACACAAATATAAAGGTGATTAATTAATTATCCAGATGGCGACTGTAAAAAAACAAAAAGGAGTCACCTGAAAAATTTAAAAAATATTGAAAACTCTAAAAACCAAAATGTATAAACACAAAATGTAAAAAAGCGCATTCTTGGGATTCATAAACCTACATTATAACAGGCTTGAGGTAATTTTCGGTTTACACCTTTTGTATTATGATTCCTTTAATAGGCAATGCCATTTTGTGCAATTTTGTTGTTTTTCATTGCTAACACTTCACAATCAAAAGATCAAAACATGATCTGTTTTGTACAACTCTCTGGATATTTCACAAAAACATTTTTCGGTGCTATTTCATGTTTTTCAAGGGTTTCAAGGCTTTTTGAACTCACCCAAGTATTGCTAAGCCTGTCAGACTTGTACTTATGCTGGCTTACTCATCAACTAGCTATGCTGATCAGACACTGACATGGTGTTCACTTGAGGTTTTTTCTTTCCTCTTCCTCTTGTGTTTGAGCCATTCTTAAAACTAGACTAAGTGAATACAGATCACTTATGGATAGATGTTATTCACATGATCAGAACATTCTGTATTGTCAGAAATGTAATGACAAGAGTTTTACGTTTGTTGTGATGTGAAATTTTGCATACAAGTTGATAAATATTCTGTATGTCTTTATTTGTAACTTAGACAAAGCAATGTAATATTAGTGTTACATTATTGATAATAACAGCAATGGTTTAAGAACCCCTTCCCCCCTTTTAGGAATGAGTCTCTTTGTAATTTTATGACAGGGTTGGGGTAAATGCCTCAGACAAGTTTGGCTAATATTTCTCTACTGAAGTCTCTCAGTCAACCCCCACAGGAAAGCCAGACTGCCTAACTGCCAAGCTTTGTCCATTGGTCTGAAGTATGGCTGTTTAGAATTGGCTTGTATCAGAAGCCCTTAAGTACCACGACACCCTATTGGCTCTAGAGGTTGGACAGACAACCTATAAATTTGCTTGCTTTACCTCACTCTCTGTCTCTATCCAAACTGATGAAAGACCATCGCACACCATGAACTGAAAAGGACAACACAATGGAGAGCACAGCTCGGCAGCCATATTGAGACTGTTCTGAAAAAGCTGACCACAAATGATGCCTTAACTAGAGACATTTTTAAGTAACTAACAAGTCTGTGTGCTGCCTGAAACTACACATCACCATTTATCAGGTACTATGGTTGCCAATATTAAAAAATGTACTTTGCATATTGTTATTATTTGCGGTGGGCTGGTGCCCTGCCTGGGGTTTGTTTCCTGCCTTGCGCCTGTGTTGGCTGGGATTGGCTCCAGCAGACTCCCATGACCCTGTAGTTAGAATATAGTGGGATGGATAATGGATGAATGGATGGATGGATATTGTTATTATTTATGAATATTATCAATAATACATTATTTAAATTGTAACTTAACTCCTGCTTGTCTTTTACTGCACCTAATTGCCTGAGGTTATAGATGTAGAAGGGAAGGTGGGGAAAAGTTATATACTATAATACCTTATAAACAGTGATAAGTCTGTGAGATATGAGGCATTCTGACAAAGGCTACATATTCCATCCATCCATTTTCCAACCTGCTGAATCCGAACACAGGGGTCTGCTGGAGCCAATCCCAGGGCACAAGGCAGGAACCAATCCCGGGCAGGGTGCCAACCCACCACAGGACACACACAAACACACCTAGCACACACTAGGGCCAATTTAGAATCGCCAATCCACCTAACCTGCATTGTCTTTGGACTGTGGGAGGAAACTCACGCAGACACGGGGAGAACATGCAAAGTCCACGCAGGGAGGATCCGGGAAGTGAACCCGGGTCTCCTAACTGCGAGGCAGCAGCGCTACCACTGCGCCACCGTGCCCCCCAGGCTACATATGAATAATATAAAAGGGGAAAGTAGAGTAATATATTAATCTACCAAGACAAAACAACGTTTTACTGTACTGACACCACAAGTGGGATCATACTAGACCAGACTGCCTGTAACCTTGAATTGAATAAAAGGGTTAAATGGACGGATGGATGGGTAATCTTATACAAATAAACTTCAAACTATATCTGATTTTGCATTCTTGCAGGCTTAATGTTAATTAAATTGTGGAAGCCTTTGTTAGCTCAACTCAAAACACAGGCTACTAGAATGTTTTTGGTACAAAAAAGAATTAACTTGTGTTTGTCACATTGCAATAAATCATGCTTCATAGTGACTTTGATGAAGGGTAACCAATAGTGTCCTCCTTGGTCCAATTTCATGCTCAGGAATTCCAGCAGATGCCAGTTAATAGTGTCTTAAATAAAGAAGATGGGGTGCATCTTGAATTCCTCTTCATATTACTGAAGTATCAATAACCCTAATATGCAATTTCCATTCAGTAAAAGTGGGGAATGAAACGTGACTTCAAGTTAAAACACTCGCTCTGAAAGTGTGATTGAGCTTTAATGGAATGCACTCCATGTGAGTATCTGCTTGGGCATGACTGCTGGTAAAGTACAGGGCCAGATTTTAAGAATAGGAGGTGATAAGCTGTGCTTGGGTTTCGTCTCTCGTGGTCAGCTTCTCATAACACGCTCAAGGCTGAGCAACAAACAGGAAAAGTTTCTTCAGGCCCCTAATATACCAGAAAAAGTCATTACATGAGACACTTACATACATTCAAGATTTAATGATGAGAATATTTAAGTGATATGGACTGGATTGATCTGGATACACATCAGTCTTCCACAAAGTGGGCTCCCAAAATATACTGCCAAAATATCTAAAGGGCTAGTATTATTAATTTTCTTTAAAATATATTTCCATGTATACATTATCTAACTCACACAATCCATATTAGGCTGTGTGGTACTGCAATTAATCCTGGCAGCCCCATTACATGACAGAAACCAACCATGGAAGGAGTGCAAGTCCATAGCTGGACCAATTTAACACGTCCATTTCTAGGCGTAAGAGAAGAAATGGAGTACCCAGAGGAAAAAAAACAACTATGTAGACATGAGAATAATAGTTATCCCCACACAGACAAAACCTGTTTATTGTTAGTCTGATTTAAACATGTGCTATGTATGTGTCCTCATTTACCTGACTCATCTCAGTTACGACTATTGACGATCCAGGATCAAGAGGCTCCTGGGAGGTAGCCAACCCGCACCATCACACTAATAGATGGCATTTTGGGACAGGATTGGCTTTTAGTCAACTCCTTTTTTGTCTATTTTTGCCCTTTTTCTTATATTTTTATTATTAATAAATATCCTGTTTATAAAAATCATGTGTTCGCCCGTTTGTGCACAAGCCAGAAGTTTACAGTAATTCCTTCTCTTATGTAGCACCTTTGACATGTTTTGAGACATTTGTTTATATTTTAAAGCCAGTTTTACCCACTTTGGGCCTAGCAAGCGTGAAGCCTGTAAGTAGTTTTCTGGGGCCATGCTGGTCTGGGGAGAGTTTCTTTAGCGGCGGTCTGTGAAGACACTGATCTGCTTTATGGTTATTTTAGGAGGTGTCTATCCTTTTTTTTATCTTGTTTTACATTCCTTATCACAACATTGATAGGCCCTAGCAGTAGGATTTATGTTCTGGTTACAATTTCTGGTTTCTGGTTTCTCAGTTTTTTTTGGCTTTGACAGTATTCTGCCATTTGCTTGTCCTGACCACAGCTTTTTGCTACTTTATTATTATATTTTTTATTCTACATTAATCTTTGTACACCTTTATGTATCCATAACAAACTGGACATAAGAATCAAACCTAGGACTAAGCAGCACTAATTACTGTCGCACTGACAAAGCTGCCATCAAGGAATATAATATTCTAGGAATATCGCAAGCCTTTTCACTTGCAGAAGGAACATGAAAAGCAATGCTAGAGTCATTGGACTCACAAGTGGCCTTGAGGATCTGACAATCTTAATTTACAGGTATCTCCTTTTTAATTTCCACTGAATATTCTGAAGACAAAAGAAGAAAAGCTATGAAATACTGTACATGGTGACTAATCGTAATTGTTTGTCTTGAGCACGCTGTACAGTCTCAAAAGCACGAAGAATCACATACTGACATGCTCCAGTAATGCTTTTAGCTTCTCTGAATTGTAAAAAGCTGTGCAGCCTGTCAGGTTTTTTTCTTCCCATCATCCAATGCTCATCGCTGTGGGAGTCTGAGTGGCAGTGGTGCTCAGTGGTCCATTACCTGGCTAACGTTGCTTATTTACTTGGGGGCTGTGATGGAAGGTGAAGAGTTTTGCATTCTAGGGGGACCTCAGATTACAGTCCATCTTCTTTCAATTTTGCTTGCAGCCATCTGGAAGGACACCACAGGGACGACTCAGGATGTACTGGATGAATTATTGGTTACTGCTGACTTAGGTTTGCAGAGACAAAGGAAATCTGCCCTGCGCTTTCTCATTTTGTCAACACTGAGACCCTCACCCTACTCAAATCCCAGCCACTCTCTTTCAACCCACATGACCTGGATGGGCTAAGCCTAAAAAAGCTGTGTGAAGCCATCATGTTAGCTAACAGCAGGCAAAGAGAATGGGCTGGGTGAAGTGCCAGACTGGGACAAATCCAGGAATAAAAGATACAATACATTTTTATTACAAGGTGACTCTTTACCATTCAGGAAACTTACACTTTAAAAAGTTTTATATGAATGTGCTGTAGGTTTAAAAAACTGTCAAAGCAGCGAAGGGAAAAGTTTGTTAGAAAGTGTAAAGGGTCTCAAGCGAAGTGAGTGTATAACAAAAGAGCATTGGCAGTCAACACCCTGTGATTTAGGGGGGTTTAAATATGCAGAGCCTGTTACGGTAAGCATGTTGAACACTCGAATGTTGATTTTGAGGTCATTACCATCTTTTATTGTCATTTTAATTTGTGTTATCACACTGCCACTTCCTCTATTGCTTTTGAGCATTAGAGCCACCATTTTGTATGTGTTTTCGCTTGTTATGGCCATATTGCCACCACATAGAAGTAGCTAACAGTGTCAGTGTCCATATTTTTAGATTTGTTACAAAAAATCATGGGGTGGCTGGTTAGCAAGTCAATTGATTTTAAAGAGGAAGGACTTTGCCTGTTTTCTTTGGTTTGATTCTTTCTTTGCCGATTGGCTCTGGTCTCTTGGTTAATTCTGCTCTTACTGTCATGTTGATTAACGATCTTTGGTTTCATCTTCTAGTTGTGGTGTCATTTTTGTTGTTTGGTTTGTCACTGTTTCTTTGTGGTATAACAAAACAGTTCCTCGAGTCGTATCAGTTTGGTTGATTGGCTGGGATAGATAGTTAATTTCCACTCTCTGCATGGAGGGCAGTACTTGTAACTTATAACTTTACAAGATGCTGAAAAATTAGTTCACACTTTTGCTTTCAGTTGACTAGATTGCTATAACACTTTCCTAACAGGCCTACCTAAGAAAGCCATCAATCTGTTACAGTTAGTGCAGAATGCAGCAGCGAGAATCTTAACTGGAAAAAGAAAATCTGGGCACATTTCACCAGTTTTAGCGTCGTTACATTGGCTGCTCGTGGGTGTCATTTAGAACTGACTTTAAAATGCTACCAATGGTTTATAAAGCCTGCGGTTGGCTGGCGCCCTGCCCAGGGTTTGTTTCCTGCCTTACGCCCTGTGTTGGCTGGGATTGGCTCCAGCAGACCCCCGTAACCCTGTAGTTAGGATATAGCAGGTTAGATAATGGATGGATGGATGGTTTATAAAGCCTTAAATAATCTCACCCATTCTATATTTTGGGATGCCTGTCCGCTTACACTCCAAGTCGTCACCTCAGAACTTCAAATGAAGGTCTGCTTATAATTCTAAGAGCCAATCTGAAAAGAAGTGGTGAGGTGGCCTTTTGCTGTTACGGACCTAAAATTTAGAATACTTTATCAGTAGAAAATTGCCAGGTTAATACTGTAGAATTTAAAAAACTGCTAAAAACCCTTTATTTTTTTTGTAGCTACATTTTAATTCTACCCCCATTAGTCTATAAGGGCACTGGATTATCATTTTCCTCTGGCATCTGCAATTCCTTATTAATCTCAGCGATTTCTTGCTGTCTTTTCTGGTTCTTCTGTAGTGGTGAACCACCTGATCAAGGTACCATGCTGCCCTCTGTGTTTATGGATGAGTGGAGGGTGTCCCAGATGACCACATGACCATCATCATCATCAAATAATTCCATGTGAAACCTGAAAACAGTGAGGACTGCTTTATAACGTTCATGTTAAGTAGAATAACCAGTGGGTGCTGGGTGGTCTTTTGGCCTTGGAACCCCTGCTGATTTTTGTTCTTTTCTTCAGCCTAACTAGAGTGTTTTTTTTTGTCCTCCTGGCCATCCTACTTTACCTTTTTCCTTGTTACATACTGTATAATATTATTGCCTAATCTTGTTTGTTTATGTTTTATATTAACTTCTTTTTATTTCATCTTGTAAAGCACTTTAAGCTACATTGTTTGTTTGAAATTGTGCTAAATAAATAAATGCTGTTGCTGCTATTCTTGTTGTAATCAAGAGAACATGTGATGTTGTGCAAAATGACCCCCATTATATGACACAGAGTCATCTAATTGGTGGTATATGAGGTAACGCTTCAGCTGGCTTCACCACAGACACTGCAGGAGTGGAACAAGGCCCAAGTAAGGTTAGCACCCAGGGACAACTGCCAGCCCAGTCTCGATGTCCTTGTAGATTATCCACCTGACACTCTAAATTCCTAACACAAATCAAAAACTTGCAGCAGGACAGCATGAATTACTCTCTGATGGACTCTGATGGACTGGTCCCTACCTTCTGTCAAGTGTAGACCAGAAAGGCTCTGACTCAGTGCCCTGTGAGTATGACTTCAGAAAATGGAGGATGGATGAATTATTAATTAGGAAAAAGAAGTAAGTTGTTTTATTGGTAGACATCTACAGTGGGTACGGAAAGTATTCAGACCCCCTTCAATTTTTCACTCTTTGTTATATTGCAGCCATTTGCTAAAATAATTTAAATTAATTTTTTCCCTCATTAATGTACACACAGCACCCCATATTGACAGACAAAAAAAAGAATTTTTGAAATTGTTGCAGATTTATTAAAAAAGAAAAACTGAAATATCACATGGTCCTAAGTATTCAGACCCTTTGCTCAGTATTTATTAGAAGCACCCTTTTGAGTTAATACAGCCATGAGTCTTCTTGGGAAAGATGCAACACGTTTTTCACACCTGGATTTGGGGATCCTCTGCCATTCCTCCTTGCAGATCCTCTCCAGTTCTGTCAGGTTGGATGGTAAATGTTGGTGGACAGCCATTTTTAGGTCTCTCCAGAGATGCTCAATTGGGTTTAAGTCAGGGCTCTGGTTGGGCCATTCAAGAACAGTCACAGAGTTGTTGTGAAGCCACTCCTTCATTATTTTAGCTGTGTGCTTAGGGTCATTGTCTTGTTGGAAGGTAAACCTTTGGCCCAGCCTGAGGTCCTTAGCACTCTGGAGAAGGTTTTTGTCCAGGATATCCCTGTACTTGGCCGCATTCATCTTTCCCTCGATTGCAACCAGTCGTCCTGTCCCTGCAGCTGAAAAATACCCCCACAGCATGATGCTGCCACCGCCATGCTTCACTGTGGGGACTGTATTGGACAAGTGATGAGCAGTGCCTGGTTGTCTCCACACATACTGCTTAGAATTAAGGCCAAAAAGTTCTATCTTGGTCTCATCAGACCAGAGAATCTTATTTCTCACCATCTCAGAGTCCTTCAGGTGTCTTTTAGCAAACTCCATGCAGGCTTTCATGTGTCTTGCACTGAGGAGAGGCTTCCGACAGGCCACTCTGCCATAAAGCCCTGACTGGTGGAGGGCTGCAGTGATGGCTGACTTTCTACAACTTTCTCCCGTCTCCTGACTGCATCGCTGGAGCTCAGCCAAAGTGATCTTTGGGTTCTTCTTTACCTCTCTCACCAAGGCTCTTCTCCCCCGGTAGCTCATCTTGGCTGGACGGCCAGCTCTAGGAAGGGTTCTGGTCGTCCCAAACGTCTTCCATTTAAGGATTATGGAGGCCACTGTGCTCTTGGGAACCTTAAGTGCAGCAGAAAGTTTTTTGTAACCTTGGCCAGATCTGTGCCACAATTCTGTCTCTGAGCTCTTCAGGCAGTTCCTTTGACCTCATGATTCTCATTTGCTCTGACATGCATTGTGAGCTGTAAGGTCTTACTTAGACAGGTGTGTGGCTTTCCTAATCAAGTCCAATCAGTATAATCAAACACAGCTGGACTCAAATGAAGGTGATCTCAAGGATGATCAGAAGAAATGGAAAGCACCTGAGTTAAATACATGAGTGTCACAGCAAAGGGTCTGAATACTTAGGACCATGTGATATTTCAGTTTTTCTTTTTTAATAAATCTGCAACAATTTCAAAAATTCTTTTTTTTTGTCTGTCAATATGGGGTGCTGTGTGTACATTAATGAGGGAAAAAAATAATTTAAATGATTTTAGCAAATGGCTGCAATATAACAAAGAGTGAAACTGAATGGGGTCTGAATATTTTCCGTACCCACTGTATGTCATCCAGTTGCATCAAGCCTCCTAGGTGAAGTGCTGAGCTTTACCCAAAAGTTCATCCATTGGGGATGAATAGGTGCAGAGGACTTCTGCAGGTAAGAAGAGTCAAAAGTGTCATTGTCTGGACGAGATATGACGTAATATAAATCATATGGAGGATGCTGGAGCACAGGAGAAATTTCTACATGAAAAGTTTAGTAAGCCAAAGAATCAAACTAGGAACCCATGAGAAAACCAGGAGTCAAAATAACCGGGCAAAAAAATAAAAGATTCAAAAGAAGAGGTCACAAACATATGTGAAAAACAAATTAGGAAAGGTGCTAGAATTCACAGAAAATTGCTTAATTACTAAGTCCTGACTGTTTTTTCAGCAATAACGCAGATACAAACCGAAAATGGGCTGAAGGAGCCTCTGGTGACTGCAGTGTGACAGAAGTTGCTAGGCAATGACAAACTGGAGCAGTGGCCAGAGACAAGCAATGCATTAAAGTGTGAACAAAGGCAAAAGATGGCAAATGTTATATAGAGGGCACTACCAGGGACACAGACAAGGGGGACATCTGGCCATGACAATGAACTCCACGTGTCTGAACTGCCTGAATTACAGGTATGGTGGACTTCCTTTTAAGAAGCCTCTGCCTGGCTACTCAATCCTTTGTTAGCATGCTAACTAACTAATGCTACTCTGTGTAGCCATCTTAACTTAAATTAAAGCACACTAGTGGGGTACATGTCTATCCACAATGGGTTATTCTCTGTAAATTCACTCATCTATCAACAGATCCACTCTCATTGAAAATGCTCCTGTAATAAGAAACAGCAGAAAACCTCAGACTAAGTAGTGAATCTCCTGAGCCCAAATAAAACATACACAAATGAGGCAAAACATTGGCCACCATTGCTCTCAGCAAATCCCTGTGCAAGCCACTTTGGATGGCTCATTTCAACTGGCATGAAATTAGCACAGTTTCTTAACTAACTAAGATACAACTGTGATCGCTGTTCTGAATCACAGCCCTCTTAGTACTCATTCTGCAACTTACTGTATAACTAGGGGGCTTTGCCCCCTGCTCGCTTCGGTGCCCAACCCCCCGCAGCCTGTGCTAGAGTGCCAGCCACTTTGGGTCTCTGATGCTCGCGTATGTGGATTTCACTTTCACCAAACAACAAATCTTTTAATTCTCGCAGATACACCTCTTCATTGGGAAGAAACACTACTTTTTCCTGATGGCAACACAAATTAAACAATCTACAAGTCTCCGACTTAGAGTTTAAATCCGAACAATATATTCGATCTCTTTTCACTGTTCCATTATTTCACCGAATAATAATTTCTGTGTGTTAGCGCGAATGCAATCTTTATTATAATTTTTTTGAGACTTTCGGATTTTAGTACTTCCATAATCTCTAACCTGCTCTGCATGTGTATTGTGCCAACGTTTTTGAATTCTTCACGATGTTCTACTTTTTATGTTTTATTTCCGGCCCGGGCATGATTAAATCTCTTGGCACAAAGTCTCGTCTCACGGGACGTGAAAGTGTCTCTCTGAAAAAGTCACGTCTTGTCCCAAGATTTTTTTTATTGTAATAGAGAGATATTCTAAGGTTATATGTTATTTATCTTTTCTGTCTTTCTACGAATTGACAACCAATTGAATTGACTACAAATTATGTTTGTTTTTTTTTTTTTGTCCTTTTCCTTAAAACCTGCAGATCTGTTCTTTTGCTATAAACCTGGTTATTATATGTCCTGATCTTACATTGCAGCACAACATAACTCACACCGCCGAATGGAAAGTGAAGATCACTGAGGTCCTCGAGTAATTTGAAAATCAGAGTACAAAACCAATACAGATATGGTGAAGTACATGAAAACTCCACAGACTGACCAGCTGCTCTTGGAGGTGATGTTAAAAATGACTTTCTTTCTAACTCTTGTGACATTTCTCTCCAATTACGTGCCACTATTGTCACCTTTAATTTTTTTTTAACTGTATCATAATGAATTACTCATCTGTTGTTGAATTGCTGTTAATTAGCATTGTATCAAATGTTATTCCTAACACCTTCATTGGGGTGTATATATTTATTATATATTCACCAGCCACATTATAAGGTACCCCCTACTAGTACTGGGTTGGACCCCCTTTTGCCTTCAGAATTGCCGTAATTCTTCATGTCATAGATTCAACTAGGTGTTGGAAACATTCCTCAGGGATTTTGGTCCATATTGACATGACAGCATCGCACAGTTGCTGCATATTTGTCGACTGCACATCCATGGTGTGAATCTCCTGTTCCACCACATCCCAAAGGTGCTCTATTGGATATGGAGATCTGGTGACTGTGGAGGCCATTTGAGTTCTGTGAAGTCATTGTCATATTCAAGAAACCAGTCTGAGATGATCTGAGGTTTGTGACATGGCACATTATCCTGCTGGAAGTAGTCATCAGAAAATGGTTACACTTTGGTCATAAGGGGATGGTCATGGTCAGCAATAATACTCAGGTAGGCTGTGGTATTTAAACGATGCTCAGTTCGTACTAAGTGGCCCAAAGTGTGCCAAGAAAACCATTACACTGCCACCACCAGCCTGAACCATTGGTTCCAAGCAGGATGGATCCATGCTTTCAGGTTGACGACAAATTCTGACCCTACCATCCAAATGTCACAGCAGAAATCGAGACTCATCAGACCAGGCAACATTTTTCCAATCTTCTATTGTCCAGTTTTGGTGAGCCCATGTGAACTGTAGTATCAGTTGCCTGTTCATAGCTATTCCTGGTGCTGTAGCCTATCTGCTTCAAGGGATGCTCTTCTGCGTACCTCAGTCATAATGAGAACTTATTTGAGTTACTGTTACCTTTCTATCAGCTCGTACCAGTCTGGCTTTTCTTCTCTGACTTCTGGCATCAACAAGGCATTTTCGCCCAGAGAACTGCTGCTCACTGGGTATTTTCCCTTTTTCAGATCAATCCCTATAAACCCTAGAGATGGTTGTGTGTGAAATTCCAAGTAGACTTGCGTATAGAAAAGGCACTATATAAATAAACTGTATTATTACTATTAGATCAGCAGTCTCTGAAGTACTAGGACCAGCCCGACTGGCACCAACAACCATGCCACATTCAAAGTCACTTAAATCACCTTTCTTCACCATTCCAATGCTCGGTTTGAACTTCAGTATGTCATCTTGACATTGTCCATAGGCCTAAATGCACTGAGTTGCTGCTATGTGATTGGGTGATTAGATATTTGTGTCAACAAGCAGTTGTGTACCTAATTAAGTGGCTGCTGAAAGTGTGTATATATATATATATACTGTATATATATGCTTGTGTCTGCTCTGCTCCTTCTTATATTGTTCCTCTGTGTTACAAAACCCTGGCCTTTCTGATCAGACATTTGGTATCCTCTCAGCTGGTGTTATTTCTGTACTGACACCTGCACTCTTCTGGTGCAGTTTCCCCAGATCCTCTACTGACATGATTTCTTTAACATTTTAGTCATTCTATGAAAAGAGTCCATTAAATAAATAAATGTGTGCTCTTTTGATTGTAACGTATGCCTATGTACATTTTGATTTCTATTCTGTAACCATTCTAAGCAGCACTAGCCTAGTGAAATTAATAAGAACTATATGAGAGAAAAAAATAGAAAGAGTGAATATGGATGTCCATTACTATGGACTGGTGAACTGTTCAGGGTTGGTTCCAACCTTGCTCCTAATACCAGGAAAATAGGCACCAGATTGCTGTGACCTGTGCATACAGACAATTAATAAATTAACTGAATCTCATAAACCATACCTTTGGCATACAATAAAGATTTAAACTGTTACAATTATACACCATAGTATCCATAATAAAAATACAATGCAGCATAATGACGTGTGCTTTAGCCACTGCTTGACTGGTGTTAGCTGATCGCTGGCCTTAAATGTGAAAACTAACGGTTGGTCTGCCATCAGCTATACACTTTTATCAGCTGAAAGAATTCTTGATGGGGCACAATGTCAAAGTAAATACTGCAGTTCTTTCTCGTGACTATCCAATCTATCCATTTTCTCATCTTATAAATAAAGCACTTGTTGAACAATACAAATGAAGAACTTGCTTTTATGCACACATTCTCAAATGCTGTCCACTTGGTTAGTCAGTATATTTTGGACACTCTCACTACGGGTGGAGTGGTGGCTCTGAGGCTAAGGATCTGTGCTGGTATCCTGAAGGTTGGAGGTTCGAATCCCTGTCACTGCCAAAAGAGATCCTACTCTGCAAGGCCCTTAATCTTCAGTTGCTCCAGGGGTGCTGTACAATAGCTGACCCTGCACTCTGACCACAAGGGGAATGTGAAAACTAATAAATTCCTAATTAAAGAACAAAAAAACACAATTGACCCATGTAGAAAGATGACAGGAGTCTAAGAGACCCCTTTAAGTTGGACTTAAGCTTGCCTTTGCTCTTTTGATGCCTTGCATACCACAGAATGCCATTTATGTATTATTTATTTAATTTACTTATTTAACTATCATCACGGGGCAGCACGGTGGCGCTGCTGCCTCGCAGTTAGGAGACCCGGGTTCGCTTCCCGGGTCCTCCCTGCGTGGAGTTTGCATGTTCTCCCTGTGTCTGCGTGGGTTTCCTCCGGGTACTCCGGTTTCCTCCCACAGTCCAAAGACATGCAGGTTAGGTGGATTGGAGATTCTAAATTGGCCCTAGTGTGTGCTTGGTGTGTGGGTGTGTTTGTGTGTGTCCTGCGGTGGGTTGGCACCCTGCCCGGGATTGGTTCCTGCCTTGTGCCCTGTGTTGGCTGGGATTGGCTCCAGCAGACCCCCGTGACCCTGTGTTCGGATTCAGCGGGTTGGATAATGGATGGATGGAACTATCATCACTCCATTTAGCAAGGTGTGCTTGGTGTATTACTGCTGCCTGTCTCTGTACTGCCAGGTAGAGTGAAAATAAACAGAACTGAACCTTGCAGCCCTGTATGTATGGGTGGTGTGCCTCAGAATTTTCATGCATAACATAATATTGTTAATCTTTCAAACTAAGGGCTGTAAAGGTCCAGAGCCCATCACAGCAGCACTAGTACCAAGGCAGGAAACAGTGGAACCCGGCAGGAGACAGTGGACGGTGCACCAGCAGATAGCAGAGCCCATGAACACCTCCACAGGGCCACTACTCACCTTTATGCATGTTTCTGGGGATTTCCACGTGTTCCTTCAGTTTTTTGTCTCGATGATTAATGTTGCATAGCAACAGACATAGGCAGGAGGAGGGGTTAGGGGCGGAGCTCCAGCCAGGTATTGACAGTGCAGAGCCCTGCAAGCATCACGGTGACAGCGTCTGAAGCGAACAAAACATGTGGAAGCGTTTTTAATAATTCACCTTCTGACCTCAGTACTATTAAATTCTCAGTCTGATGGTTATTTAGCTTTAGTTTTTCTCATCTACTTAAAATAATGCTGACATCCTAGTCTGGCCTTTGTATCTCCCTGGATTCTGTAAATAATCTGAATTTGATTCAGCTGTTTTAGCACAGTGTATATTTGCGAGAAATCTGGCTGTATTTTTTTGCACGTTGTCAGTTTCTGTGAGATTCAGGGTTATTTTTAAACAGTGTGAAATTTCTGGTTGATATGATAGTGTTTTTTTACGCATCATCAGCTTCTTATGTGACTCGGCTTTATCTTATGCGAAAGTGTCACCTACTGTATATCCTGTATGTTGCTGGTGGTCACCATACCAGGTTTTTTTTTTTTTGTAATAAACTTCCATTCACATGAAAGAGAAGAGAGACAGTCAGAAAAAATAAAGATGCCTTTCTTGTTATTAGGTCAGCTTCGAGGGCCACTGCAAGGAGCCCAATTTCAGGAGGCTCAGTTGAAAGAACACACGCTTCCTGCACCTATTCTTTAATTCTGTATTTGTAAGCGTTTCCAAGCATTTCTTTTAATGTTTCTCATGAATGCTCTCTTGAATGCTGACAGCTCAACGGAGCAGGTCCATTCTTTCCGCTTGACTTAGCCAGGATACAGTGACTAGTGGGACAATCGACCTGAACATCTTTGCTTTCTTTGTAGCTCACCAGATACTACACATCCTTGAGGACCACAGTGCATCTCTACTAGCCACTGTAACCTTTCACACTGCTGACTTCATGAGGGACTCTCTAAAGCCTTTGTAGCTCCAGGGGGTTTCAGATGTGTACAACCCTGGCCTTTCTGTATTTTTGGATCTTTCTCTTTTTCATCTCCATTTCTATCAAAAAATCTGTCAGTCTTCCTTCCATAAACATATATGCTATTTAATTGGACAATTGTTATGTGACGCACAAATCAATAGCAAAAGAGCCACAAATATCTAGAATGTCGTTCTTCTTATCCTTGCTGCGCCTGTGACACCCTCTTAAACAGGTGCTAATCTCTCACTATCATATGGAGGAATGCTGCCCCGTCAAGGGATTATTGTCAGGATAGATTCTAGCTCCCATGATCCTGGACTGGAGTGGGTTCATGGAAGGATGGATGGATGGATGTCCAGTGTGGTGTGGCACAGTAGGTAATATCTTCTTGCCTGTCCTCCATCATGGCACTGGCCTCCTCCTCCTGCCATCAACTCTCCCATACTGTAGCTTAAAGGATGCACAAAGCTAACTTTAAATCCCCCTTGCAGTCATTCCTGGGGTGAGGTGTAGCCCATCTTCAGCTAAAGGGACACCAAACTAGATCTCCCTTCAAATCTCCAATGTTCAGCACCCCTAAGTTTTGAATAGACCATACACTGTTGGGGAAGCTGCCCATCTGCTTAAGGAAGCCATACAGACTTACTCCTCAAAGTAAGGAACTCTGCACCGCCCCTTAGTGGCCAGATGAGAGAACACCACCAGTTCCCCATTGCCATACCATTAATTGGTAAACTTCATCCGGTAATAAGTGTTTTTATATGTAAATTTGGTGTTAATGCAGCAGTATTCTGATACGGAAAATGTATGTATTGGAGTTCCTAACCAATTTTATTGCTTTTTGCCCCCCCCCTTCCCCCCACCATAACCTGTCGTCTATGGGGGAGGAGCAAAAGCTTTAGATTGGTCAAAAATTTCAATCTTCGGTTTTCAAAGATTCTCAACGTTTAGGGTTCCCTAATACTGATATCTCGATGATGGGTGTGTGTCTGTGTGTATGTCACAGTTTCTTGAGGACGGTTTACAGCAAAACCAGCTGAATGGAAAAATACCACACTTCAAACTTAAACCTGTCATGAGATGATGATGTGCTGATTAGTTTTTGAGTCAAATCGTGCAAGAGAAAGAAGCACTCTAGAGGAACCCTCAAATACCGTCATTCTGCAAATAATTATGAATTCTACTTGTCAATTTCTATCATAATGACCTATTATACTGTATGATCAGAAACATCAGCATAAGAGCGGTAAATAATTACTGAAATGTTATAGAATAGTTTGGGTAACTTGGTTCCTAGGGTGCAAAGCCAACTGATGCTCAGGTCCAAATTTTTTTTGACAAAGTTTACTTTTTATTTTCATTGAGCCATTCTTTGTTTACATGATGCGAGAAACATGACCTAATTGTAAATACAGTGTAGTTTTTTGTGATCCCTCGGTTGAATAAAAAACAGTAACAGGTCCAAATTAGGTTGGCCAAGTGTTAGGCTGCGTTTGATTTTGAACTCTTTTCTGTCTCCGACTCCTGATTGTTTGACTTGCCCTTGTGTTTTGTTTATTCAATTCCTACAAACTCTTTCTAGGTTCTCATTCATTCCTAAGTAAGATTCTAGTGTCACATATTTATTCCTCACTATAATTCCTGGAGACAAGTGTCTCATTAGATGTCCCTGCTTCCTCAACTGAGGATAACAATCAGCAGGTCTTGCCTCCCCCCGGCATCCTTTGACTCTCTCATAAAGTCTATCGTGAGCAGTAGAGACACTTTTAAAGTCTTTAGGGGTAAACTAGAGAGAAGTCAAACAGAGGTAGGATCAATACACAACTTCAAAATGGAAACCAAAAGTTAAAAGTCTAAGCACTGCAAAGATCAAAACCTAAACCTTTTCACTAAAAAAATGCTTGTTTTAAAATGCAGACTCCCCCTTTAATATTTAAAAACTTAAATGTTAGGTTATGCACGCCACCATCTTTAATAGTCACAGAGCACAGGACCAACAAGGAGGTCGTTGCTATGAACAATATGGCGGTGCAATGGTGGTGCTCACGCAAAGTTACAAGCAATAAAGCAGTGCTTATGGAAGCAAAGATGAACAAGACATCAACCTGATGATGTTGTCAAAATGACAAAAAAAACCCCCACAAAACTTCAAACACAAAAATAACAATTTTGTGCAAAAGAACATTAACAACAATCTAGACAAGAACAGACCATTTAGCCCTACAAAGCTCACCAGTCCTATCCATTTAAATCTTCTAAAATAAAATCAAGTCAGGTTTTGAAAGTCCCTAAAGTCTTACTGTCCACCACACTACTTGGTTGCTTATTCCAAATGTCAATGGTTCTCTGAGTAAAGAAAACCTTCCTAATGGTTCTAACCCTTGAGAAGTTTCCACCTGTGTCCACGTGTTCTTGATGAACTCATTTTAAAGAAAGAATCTTTATCAACTGGACTAATTCATAAATCATAAATTTAAACACTTCAGTCATGTCTCCTCTTAATCTTCTTTCGCTTAAACTGTAAAGGCTCAGCTCTTTTAATCTTTCTTCATAATTCATTACCAATCAGCCTAGTCACTCTTCTCTGGTGCCATTTCTAGCGCTGCTATGACCTTTTTGTAGCCCAGAGACCAAAACTGTACCCAGTACTCCAGATGAGGCCTTACCAGTGTGTTATGAAGTTTTAGTAGAACCTCCTGTGACTTGTACTCCACACATCAGGGTGCTATATAACCTCACATTTTGTTAGCCGTCTTAATGGCTTCTGAACACCGTCTGTCAGTTGATAGTGTCGAGTCCATTATGACTCCTACATCCTTCACATAACGTGTACTTGTGATTTTCAGACCTCCCATTGTGTATTCAAACCAAACATTTTTACTTCCCACGTGTAATACTTTACATTTACTTACTTTAAACTTCATCTTCCACAAATCTACCAAAGCCTGCATGCTTCCCAAGTCCCTCTGTAACGATCCCACAAATTCAAGATTATCTGCCAATCCACCTAACTTGGTATCTAGCTTAGAAACCAGACAAATGATACCAAAAATTATTATTTAAGAAACTCCTAACAGGTCTATCCTCTATGGCGTCACTGCACTATTCCAAGTCTGCTCAGGCAGCTCTAGTGCCCATGGAGGCTGGACTGGCAGGGCACTGGCATACAGTGGTGGTCTCGCTCGCTGTCTCTCATTTATAGGCATACTGCAGGACTGCCCTCAAACATCCCTTCATAGGTTCATTGGGTCAACCAACATGCAACACATTGCTACTCTCCAGTGCCATGTTTGCACAATTTGTGACACTCTTGCCAGTTGGGCATTCATCACAGTAGGCAATGGAATACAGTATTGTAAATGAATGCAAAGGCAAACTCAAGCAAGCCAATTTTGGAAAATGTACTGAGAGAAAGTGTGCATATCTGAGTGGGTCTGGTGATGGGCTGCTGCTCTGCCCACAGCTGGCTACCACATTACACCCGATGCTGCTCTGTTCGGCTCAGGACCCTCAGTTTGAGTAGGCTGATTTGACAATGCTATGCTGTTATAGTAAAAGGAAGACAAATAAAAAAGAAGGCAGCAGTTATCCAGTTACCCCGTTCATGCAAAGGTCATATTCATCATCTTTTACTTTTAAAGGTGTTCTTCTTGACTTTACACAAAATTTTAGCTGAAAAACATGGACAAAGAAGTTTTCTTGGATTTCTATATGAATCTAAAAGATCACGCTCGCACATATAATAAACCAACATGTGACAAATTGTCAGCGATAATAGTTTCGAAAGATGGAGATATCAAAGACAAAGTTGATATTCGTGTTTATCCAAAAGCAAAACATGATTCATCGCAAGTGGCAGATCCAGGAAATGACTAGCATGGGGGTTGGCGAGTGAAGCGAGCAGGGGGCAGAGCTCCCTAGTACAGAAGAGTGTAACGTCAAGCAGTAGCCCCTGGGTGGCACTGGAGGAGTTCAAGACCCCCACAAAAGCACTGTGGACAGAGAGGAATGTCTAGAGACTCTGTGCAGTCTGGGTATTTCACAGAAAGAGAAAGGTGGACTGGAGGCCAAAGAAAGCTCATTCAGGTCTGTTCTGGAGTGGAAAATCTGCCATTTTTGAAACTGCAGGTTGCTTATAATAATTTTTTTTTCCCTCAAACAAACTAAAAGAAACTGGACTATTAAAAGCAACTTATTGTAATTACAGTGGCAATCCACATCGGAAATATTTCTTTTTTATACATTCTTTCTGTATTGCACCAGTAATTTACAACCTTATGGTAAATGTTTCAATTTGTTTATAACCTAAGAACCGAACATAAGTATGGACCAGAAGCTGTTTCAGTTTGTTTGCAGTCTGGAAAAGGAAAGCAGTACCAAGGTTGTAGGAACATTAAGGAAATTGAGCAGAGTCATCCATCATAAGAACAGTAAGGCAATCAAATGAAGGAGAAGACAGCAAATGAATGCTACTGACAACTGGGCCTGGTCGTCAAGTCACTCAAACAATAAGATCTCAGGGATCAACAGCCTGGCAATTCCAGGTGCCATGTACAGCTTTGGTATTTTTCTTTGGAAGACGGACACCAAAACCAGGAAGCTCCTGACCATGCATGGACCTCACCATCCTAGAGTAGATGTTGAGTGAATTTAAAGAGTTGGAATGGTATCTGTGGACTCAATGAACTCACATCTCCATACTACAGTACTGTAATTGGGTTGAGTGATTACAGCGAGATTGGCAGAGATAAGATCACCAAGCTTGTGAAGACCAGCAGGCCAAAATATCAACGGCTAAGGAATTCAAGAGCCAAGTACTTGCGAGCGCTGGCCGTCAGTTAATGTGCAATGAAGCTGAGACTCAAGACCATCACTGAAACCGAGAACACTGATCTGCTGAAAACCGCCAGTGGTACCTGTTACATTTCAGCCAGGGCTCCTCCTCAGGCTGAGGTTCAAATCCTCATTTTAGGTCATCTTTGTTAATTTTGGATTCTTTTGTATGTACTCATTTTATTTATGTTTATTTGCTATTGATTGTGTTTATGTTTCAATACCATGGTGATGTTCCATGTATTTTGCCAATCACTGCCTGGCAGTTCTTTTGAGTATGTCTGGGAGGCCTAGTTATTGCAATTTATCCTGTGCTTGAGATTTTTTTGGATATTTGAACCTCTGCTCTGTTTTTTGACTACGCCTTGAACTTCACTTGGGTTGCCTTGTGTTGTTGGCAACTTCTTTATGCCTTTTTGCTCTTCGGCTCTTTACAGTGTAACATAATTTTGTGAGAATAAACTTTTTATTTTATAAAGATGCTTCATTTGCCCAAATATCCAGCCAGGGTTTGACAGGAAATCCCCCACAGAGGGCATTTCTGGAATATTTTGGGACCTCTGGTGCTTTGAGCTCTGAGATCAGGATACCACTCTAGCCTTGACAGATCATTTGTTGCCAAACGTTCTAATGTAGAATGGCTGATCAGCCTCTGGCCTCATGGGTGGAAAAGTCAACTCACTGCAGCTCAGTACCAGGCAGTGAACACCAGGTACCACTAGTGGAACATCTTGAAGCAGCAGGTTGACAGCAAGTGCAGAAGGTGAAGCAAGGCTGAGGAGACAATCAGCCATACCATTGCTGGATGTACAATGCTGACTTCTACTGAATATATCAATGGGCACTATCTTCACTAGTCATTCTGTGGTGCACTAGATGGAAAAATGCCTGATAAATGGCACCAGCACATGCCAGAGGCTGTTTTCAACATGGCCAGTACCACCACTATGTGGGACATGGAATTGCAAACCAATTGCACTATTTCAATGATCCACCACAAGAAGGAGAAGCTATGCCTGATAATGCAGATAAGAACATCTTACTCAAAGACGCTAAAAACCAAAGTAAACCTGATGATCTGCAGATGGATAGCAACAGGATGTGGGACACCGAGGCTAGAGTTGTGCCTCTTGTGGTTGGGGCTCTAGATACCATCAAGAAAGGATTCAAAAAGAACCTGCAGGAGCAGTCCAGGCACCACACATCCCAAGAATTACAAGAGATGGCACAGATGGGAACTGCTCATAATCTTCCTAAAGTGCTGGGTTTCACCTGAAACCCCTGGTCATGACCTGGACACTGCAGCAGCCAATGGAAAATTGCACTGATAAACAAATATATTAAAAATTACGGTTTGTAAATCCCGATTGGTTCTTTAGCAATAATTATAAGAACAGAAGTGGCTAATTTCTGATAAACAGGCTCATGCTGGAATGACAACAGAGTATCGATCTCTTTACCTAACATATCGTGTTTATTTACACCTGTGTTCAAAAACAGATCAAGAACACAGACTAATTTTTCTTTTAAATACAATTTCTGAAACAGCTTTTGTGTGTTCACTAAAAAAATGTACAAATGTTAAAAACAAAATGCACTGATTGTAAACCGGGGAGTGGAGAAATAAATTGTATAGGATGGTCCAGATCTAATTATGCAATTTTCGTTACCCTATAACTTATTAAGTTTATTACATAGAAAATCACCCGAAAAATCTTGGACCATCGAGAAGTGTGCGAACTGACGACATGAAGAAACGTCTTCGCGCCAAAATGGAATCGTCCCCGCATAAATCAAAGTCATCCAGATGATCTGGATCTGCATAATTAGATCTGGACCCCCCTGTATAAAGAGGAGACCCCCTTTTTGTGCCCTTTAAAAGTCAGGAATGATGCATTATTGATAGTCGTTACAGCTCTAAAATCCTGAGTGTGACTGTCTCACCCGTGTAGAGTTGGCTAGTCCTCCCCATGCCTGTGTGGGTTTTTCTCGTGGTGCCCCAACTTTCTTCTCACATCCCAATGACGTGCATGCATTCATTGACAACTGTCCTCTGGATCGATACGAGTCACACGCAGGGTAAGATAGGCTATTCTACTATTCCTCAAGGGATATCAAAAAGTACTTTACTACGTGAAGATATTTAGAAACTTTTTTACCTAACATTTTCAATATGACACTCTTGCTTTTTCCAAGCACAAGTACCCCTGTTCTCCAGAAAGAAAGTTTCATTATACTCATGTTTTGTATTGCCGGGATTTTAATTATCAAACTTTGTATGGGAGAGTGTTGTGTTTCAGGATATTGAATATTTTACTGCTGTTTTGGTGCTGCAGGTATCGTGTTGCAGTTACAGTGTTTGCTGTTTCCTGTAGCCATGCACTGTTGTTGTTCACAAATTCAGTATCAGGGGCATATAAAACATGGTGTGCGTATGGTTCACTGTCTTAGTTTGGACTCCAGAGACCTTCTGTAAATCAAGTATTTTCTTTTGGATAGTGAAGTAGCTAATATTTTTACTTTTGTTTTGTTCTTTTTGACTATGAAACCTCTTCTGTGTTTTGAGCTTTGACCATCTTTTTTGCTGGTCTGCTGTGTACTGAAGCCCTGCCTGTTCTATGCCTTAACGTCTTCTTGACCAATTTTTTATCTCATATTAGTTCATTTTACAAATTTTTAAAAGCTTCTGTTCCTACAGTCTGCATAATCACAACAAGTTAACATGTGTTTAATATCGTGTGACCTGAAGAGTTCTTGTTAAGCACACTTTTTCTGACACTTGTCCACCTTTTCACTTATTCATATATCTCTCTTTGAATGATGTAATTTTTAGCATATTGTGGGCCCATCAAAGAAGGTTTAGCCACTTCTGACTACAAACATCTGATTACAGCTTGTTATTCACCATGGCAGGGTTTGTTAAACTGCTGAATATAATGGTAATGGGTCACAAATGGTTTGTAAAGTGAGTCACCAATTGACGATTGTCATTGATTACTCCTCCCCTTTGACAATCGGCCACAAGAGGGTCACCCACCTCCCCCAATGATATGCCATGTTCTCCATGGTGGAAGCAAAGACGATGAACTGGGCATTCAACAAGGAATGGGGCCGTGAAGACACTAAAAAGAGCAAGACTGGGTCGTGACAAAAAGGCTTTAAGAAACCCTGCACTGAGGGAAAGGGAAGCTACCAGAAACTGCTAGGCTTATCTAGCAGTGCAGTAGGCGTCTTGCCACAAGACAAAATGTGACAGGAGGAAGAGCAAAGAAATGTGGTTCAAAAATGTGAAAACTATTTCTCAAGGAGCCAAAAATCAAAACATTAGGCGAAAAACAAAGTCATAATTCAAAAGTAATAAGATTCAAAAACCAAGAGAACAATAAATGAAACAAAGCAACATAGTTTTGTGTTATCCAACGATGTCAGAAGACACTGGTAATTACACATCAGACATCAGCCTTTATACCATCTTGCTAGTGACACGACCATTGAAGCCAAGCCTAAGAACTAACTAACCATCACAACGGCGCCTCAAAATGGCAGCGCACAAGTCAAAACAAGATGTCATATAAATAAAATGCATTATTATTATTATTATTATTATTATTATTATTACTGCAATATAATGTCATTTTTAACTTTGTTAAATATTCCTCACAATAAAGTTCTTAACACTGGCATTGCATTCTCCATGTTAAAAACCCCTATAATTATTTCTAAAAGGAGGTGGAAAATTTCATTGTACGAGAAACACATTTTTAAAGTAACATGAATCATAGAAGTTGTTAGGATCACCTTGGGAGTGTGCAACTGCATTGACAGTCAAAGGTCTTTTACTCTCTAATTTGGGATCAAATCTAAAATCATGTTAACATAAACTCTAAACTCTTCCAATCCCACCCACTGCCAATCCCTGATTCCAGGGCTACAGGGGTTGAATTATGAGGAAAGATTAAAAGAGCTGAGCCTTTACAGTTTAAGCAAAAGAAGATTAAGAGGTGACATGACTGACATGTTTAAAATTATGAAGGGAATTAGTCCAGTGGATCGAGACTGTTATTTTAAAATGAGTTTATCAAGAACACGGGGACACAGTTGGAAACTTGTTAAGGGTAAATTTCGCACAAACATTAGGAAGTTTCTCTTTACACAAAGAACGATAGACACTTGGAATAAACTGCCAAGTAGTGTGGTAGACAGTAAGACGTTAGGGACTTTCAAAACTTGACTTGATGTTTTTTGGAAGAAATAAGTGGATAGGACTGGCAAGCTTTGTTGGGCTGAATGGCCTGTTCTCGTCTAGAGTGTTCTAATGTTCAATCACCATGGCACAAAGGATCTGGCATCCTTTAGAGTAAAGGAATTATTAAAATATCTGATCCAGGGACGTGGATTGAAATTTATCAGCAGTACCATATACCACAATATTAACCCTAACTAACAAATGTCTTTATGAAACTGCAAATACTAAGAAGCAAATCAGATTTTAATCTAGTGAAATATAAAATTTGCAAGAGCTGCCTGTTCACTGATCATGAACTGTTAAGATGAATGACTCCCCCCTGCCCCCTGCCATTATCTCCAGTGCTAGTTGGTGGACATGGACATGGTTCAGGATGAATTTAATGGCTAGTTGGTGGACATGGACGTGGTTCAGGATGAATTTGCCTATCAGTACCTGATAGTCTTGTCCCATTTGTTTCTAATTTACTTCATAACAGAGACTGCAATCTTGGTGGCCGGATAAGAAAGTGTCACACACTCTATATAGAGCTTGAAAAAATAATCCAGAGTGATTCTAAATTAATAAATTTGATATTTTTGTAATTTAGACAGGTAACATTTACTATCTGTAAATATATGATCATGCAAAAGGAATCTAACATTATAAGGTATGAACATTAAAACTGAATGGCATTAGTAAAGGATTTGGGTGTAGCAGCTAAGGTCCCACTTTAGTGAAGTTGGGAATAAAAGGACTCTAACTTAGAGGACAAGTAGGAGTCACAAATGAGGTGAGATGGTAGTGGTATGTAAATATAAATGAAGGAGAAACGAGGATGTTAGCACCCCTGGTTGACTGTTGAATAAGAATAGCAAGAAAATGAGGAACAACAGGATTGAGGCAGCAGGAAGTCAGAACGTCTAGAGTCAAAGGGTTTGAGGTTCAAAGTCAAAAGTGGACACTAAAGGTTTACTCAGGGGTCATTCTGCATGCCTGCCCTTATGGAGACCCTTCTCTTTGCTCTGCAGTTTGCACAACACATTAGTTTCTGGAGTGAGCCCGCATAATCTCACTGATTCCCTTTCATCTTTAGTTAATGTTATAAATTGTACAGTGGGACAGTTGTTGTGACGGCGGCTTCGATGAGAATCAGTAGTAATTATGTGGCCTGCACAGTGCAAGCAAGAAATCTGTACATTAAAAGACTCAACTGAATGAAGTATTCAGAAAAACGGTTTGAAGGATTGCAGTACAGGCCAAATGAGGTGAATTAAAAGGAGATGCCCACCCAACCACATTATTATGAGCCTGCTGCTGTTAAGATGTTAGTTGGTTAAGCTGCATTTTTACATTTGCATTTATTCACTTACCAGACACTTTTTTGTGTGCTCTTGCAAAAGAGGTCACCATAACTGAGTAAAAATGTCTAGTCAGAGAGACAACATGGGTGTTGTGAGTGCGCAGCACACCCCAAAACTTAACCTCTGTAAGCATTATGATATATACAGTATATACAGTATCATGTCACACAAGTGCACATGGGAGAGACTGATTATGGGCTCAAATAGTTTTATTTCTCAGTCAGACCAGGGGTTCATGCTGTCATCTGATTCTCTCCTTTTGTCCCACTGAAGACCAAGTGAAGACCGTGCCTCCCAATGACCTCACCTCCGACCCACCCACTGATGATGTCCCTTCCTGCACCCTCTTAGTTTAGTTCTGTTTTGAATTCCGTTCTGTAAACACATTTATTTTTTGCTCTGCAGGTTTTCAGTATACGAGGTCACCATCCCCAAACCTTTTTACGTCTACTGCCTCATCTTTTTTACCTTGTTTACATACCTTGGGGACAACTTAAAGGCTCTGGTGGTGGTAATTCCTCACCAATCCACAGGATGGCACTGTATTTTAACGCCTCTTCTCTTCCTCCCTGTTCAGACCAGATGATTGACAACCTCACACCACCTCTGGCGTCACTTCTGGTGTCCGTTAACCTGGACCCGCCTCTGCGTCCTTACAAACATTCTTTTGTTGAGCAGCTGTGTTACTATTATTTTTGCTTTTACAATATATGGGGATGCAGAGTTGACCCAAATCTTTATCTTTGCCTTGTCCTCTTTTACTATATATATATATATATATATATATATATATATATATTTTTTTACTTCTTGCTAGTTTAAGGCCGCTTGTTGTATTTTGTTTGTAGTTATTGTTCCTTTGTATTCGTCTGCATCTTTTCTTCTTTAGGGTATTATGGTAGAGCGGTTAGCACAACACATATCTCATTTTTGGCCACAATAATTGGTCTGGCATAGTTGCCAGACATTTCCGTAACGGTAAAGGGCACTTAAAAGACCACTGCCAGTCAAAATTAGCTCAGTTCCTCCTTCCCCATTGTCTTCAACACAGAGTTCAGTGAAGTTACCAGACATTTCTGTGATTTAGTAAACTCCATGAGGTTCGCCCATCACTTTATTATCCCCTTGGGATTAATAAAGTATCTATCCATCCATCCATCCATCTATGATATAGTTCCTTTCATATCTATCTATCTATCTATCTATTATATAGTGCCTTTCCTATCTATCTATCTATTATATAGTGCCTTTCCTATCTATCTATCTATCTATCTATCTATCTATCTATCTATCTATCTA
>JANRMT010062796.1:75898436-75937411 GCA_026402145.1 Polypterus bichir lapradei
TCTATCTATCTATCTATCTATCTATCTATCTATCTATCTATCTATCTCTCTCTCTCTCTCTATCTAGGTATGACCTCAGCTTTGTTCCTGTTGTGACCGATTTCTTTGTTTAATTTTTCTAGCATCTACTTGCAATATTTTGATCAATTTTCACATTGTTTATGAACCTAGATACCTGAGCAATGTGTTTGATATTTATATTGCAATTCAATTCATCTCAAGAAAGTTATGTTTTTAATGCATTTTGTTCTTTTCTTGTCGAACCACCATACTCTGGCAACGGCAATGACGGTTGCCAACGCAATACGTCCCAGAATTCACTGGGGTTGTGCTATGTGTGACGTCGTCGACCCATCCAGATAAATACCAGCGTCTCCTTTATATTGTATTCAAGATTGGATAAACTTTTGAAAAACATCTGAGATCACTTCTTAGTGCCTTTCTGGTTTAAAATGTATTTATTCTGACCTCTCCATTTCACCCTTGTTCTGATGAAAGATCGGTTTGATTCCTGGTTTCTGATTTTTGCGCGTCTCTCGTTGACAGCTACATCTCGGTACTTAACAAAAAAAATCCCCTAACTATCTTTCAGACAGAACGGTTTGTTGTCAACTGTATGTCTCATCTTCTGGTCATTTTCCGTCTTTCCACTAGCTTTCACCAGTTAGATTTCTGTTGTTCCTGGAATCAGGTCACAGTTATTGTTCCAGAACAGTCTTTCACATTCAACCAGTCAGCTTTCAAGTGAGTTGCTGACATTATAAAGTTGGGACTGTAAGAAAAGTCAAAACAAATCCACCAAGCTCAGACAACAAATATCTATTATTATTTACATTTCTAAAAAAATGTCATTAAAGTAAATGAAGTGACATTCTGCATCCAGTCCCTGCTTTATGATGTCAGAGGTAATGTTAAAGTTGAATGGTTATATATTTTGGAATGACAGCGCTGATGATGTTTAAGGATCAACAGAAATCAGATGATGGCTGACCAATGTTGGATAGAGTCGGCTACTTGGGAACGAATCTTTTCTGCCTCGTCTGAAACAGTTTGATTTGTTCATTCCTGACTTTGTCATACAGATGGCCACAGTGCTGAAAAAAAACAAGCACTGGCAAGTGCCGTCTGGCCATACTGACAGTATTAGAGGCACATTGCAGCTCAGATGCGGCAGAGCTGTTTGCCTAGAACAGTGAAAAGGATTAAATTGTGCATGGCAGTGCTGAGCAGAGCAGCCAACGCGATGCTTGCCTTGTCAAACATCTCCTTCTCTGCAGGACGGCACATCTTTCAGTAAACACCATAATACATAAAGAATTATGTCACCAGTGAAGGCACACATGGTGTTTGTCAGAGTCTGATAGATTTGAAAGTACTTTAAAAACACATCATTATTCGTCTGCGGTTTGGGTGTCAAGGATCTTATTTTCTTTTATCAGTAAACTTAAGGGGGTCCCTTACTACTTAAAGTATTTATTTCTGGCACATTCAAAGTCTTGATGAACTGAAGAAAATGATGTCTGGAACAGGGTGCAAGAGTAGGGTAGGAAGACTGAAGTATATGTGACAGTGAGAGAAGAAAGGGGTCTGGCAAGACTGATAATGGAGAGAAAGAACGAAAGAAAGAAAGAGGGAGAGTACCTTCTGGAAAGATGACAAAAAGAAGAAGGCAGCCTCAGTCACCAACATGACGATGGGAGGATATGGGAGCAAGTGAGATATGTGCAGACCAGACCAAACAGAAAATATGCCAGTTCAGACAATACTCAGACAGAAAAGCAAACTCTGTGTCCAGCACAGAAAAAGAGTTGAATGACAGGTGATGTGCAGTATGTGAATGATTTTGTTTCGATCCTGTTTTTGTAAAAATTGATCTATTTGTATGGGATGTTGTGAGATTGACAAAATCAATAAAATTAAAAAAGAAGCACATGAGAAGATTAGTGAGAAATGCATCAGGAGCAACGCATGAGACATTGGGCATCAAACTAAAAGAAGTGGGAGCTCAGAGTGATGCTTGTAGATGAGTGCAAAATTGGCTAAAACATGGGAAGCAAAAGGTGATGATGTGAGGAACTTCAGGTTTTAAGAGTGGTGTCCAGCAGGGGTCAGTGCTAGGGCCGCTGCTATTTTTAATATATATAAATGATTTGGATAGGAATATAAGTAACAAGCTGGTTAAGTTTGCAGATGACCAAGATAGGTGGACTGGCAGATAAATTGGAATCCATTAGTCCGTTAAAGGACTTGGAAAGCATACCGGCTTGGGCAGATTTATGGTGGATGAAGTTTAACGTCAGTAAATGTAAAGTATTACATATAGGAAATAAAAATATTATGGGAGGTCTGAAAATCACAAGTACACCTTATGGGAAGGATTTAGGAGTCGTAGTGGACTTGACGCTATCAACTTCCAGAAAGTGTTCAGAAGCCTTTAAGAAGGCTAACAGAATGGCAGGTTATATAGCGCCCTGATGTGTAGAGAACAAGTCACAGGAGGTTCTGCCCAAGCTTTATAACACACTGGTGAGGCATCATCTGGAGTACTGGGTGCAGTTTTGGTCTCCAGGCTACAAAAGGACTTAGTAGCACTAGAAAAAGTCCAGAAAAGGCTTATAAGGACAGATTAAAGGAGCTGAGCCTTTTCAGTTTAAACAAAAGAAGATTAAGAGGAGACATAACTGAAGCGTTTAAAATTACGAAGGTGATTAGTCCAGTGGATCTAGACTGTGACTTTAAAATGAGTTCAACAAGAACACAGGGACACCGCTGGAAACTTGCTAAGGGTAAATTTTGCACAAATTTTATGACGTTTTTCTTCACACAGAGAATTGTAGATACATGGAATAAGCTACCAAGTAGTGTGGTTGACAGGTGAACGTTAGGGACCTCCAAAACTCAACTTGATATTATTTTAGAGGAATTAATTGGATAGATTCTCTTCCAGATTGTTCTTATGTTCTAAGATGTAGTGATGGGACATCTGACACTGACATTTTGAAGCTTGTATCTCCTTAATGAAACCCACTGCTTCAAAGCCTAGCCCGTAACTAAGCTCATTACCATGTGACTGATGATGTTCATTTCGAAGTTTCAAATGTCATTAAAGTACCAGACGTAGTCTGACTGTTTTGAAGTTTTGCGCTGTTCTACATACTTTGAAAGGTGATGTCGAACTGCCAGTCACAGTTTATACAAAGACGATATTGAAGTAAATATGGAGTCCAGAAGTGTGCAACTTGTCGTCTGATAATAAAGTAAATCCCACCCTGCACTATTCTTCGGTATTGGAACTTCTAATGTGTCATTAATGGTCTGGCCTACTGGTGGCAGATTCTTTTAACCTCCTTATCTGTGTTCAGTTCCACAAGCACATTCCTTAAACTCTGTTATGATTCTCTTTGCCCCTTAATGTAATTATTCCTGAAACACTGATGGAAAAATATTAATCTATTACTTATAGCAAAAATCCCCCTGATGAGAAAACGTTGCCACATAACTATGAATCACTAATGACTTATAATCTATTGCAGTGTCTCATCTGTGCTCGCGCCTGTGAGTGCCAATGGATTTTTATTGTCTACATCGCTATCATAACGCCACTAACAAGTTGTATCATCCTGGGCATGAGTTGCCAACACTATTAGTTGGCATTGCATGATACAAGTGATCAGCTTTAGTGCCAGCTGCAGGAGAGCTGATAAAAAAATGCAAGCCAAAGTTACATATGAAGTCCAACAAGTGCAGCAACAGTTGAGGGTCCTTCTGAGAACAACACTCTACATGAAAGGACGATAGAAAGCTTAAAGAATCCCATTGGTGCTGAGTACAGGCAAGCATGGCACGGTGCTGCAATATTCAAAATGGAAACAAGTTTGTCTTTAGGACAACGCATTTCAACGTTATTTTATTGCAAGTGAGAGTCACCTATACTAGCATATACATTTATTGCAGTATTTTAATGACAATAATGCACTTGTCCGATTAAAAGTGTTTGATCACCATGTACTTTGTGTATGGCTGCCTGAAGCTATGGCACCAAGTTGTCGCCTTTTCTAAACTTCTTTATTCAGCACATTCAGGAAGACACTTCAAAAGCTAAAACAGGCTTCACCCACCCATCAGTACTAAGACGTGTGCGAAGGGTAGGAACGGCGTGAGAAATATAAAGGTCCAAACCGTCTCATGGAAAGAAAGAAGAAATGTAATGAGGCATGGGCCTGGCTGAGCGATTGTGCGTCGTGTTAGAGTGCTGCCCTTTCCAGGGCTGGTTCGAAATTGGCCCTGTGTGGGTGTGTGAGTGGGCCCTGTGACTTACTGGCTCCCTGTCCATGGCTGTTTTCTGTCTACAAGCTCAAATCGAAACTTAATGCACTCTATAAAAAATGAATGGAAAGATGGATCCATCACTCTCCAACCTACAACAATCTGAGCGCTTTCTGGACACAATGTGGGCGCTGCAGAATTTTCAATCGGCAACATTTCAAATCATTCCGTAGCTAACAAAGGCGATGAGATGCATGTTAGCTGATAATCTCTATTTTTATTGACATAAAAATGTTCTTTTTTCTATACATATTTAGCAATGCAAATTCTATTTTTTCTAGTTAATACTATAAAACCACATTTGAATTAGAATTATGCAGTGACAGTTTGTCTAAGAATATGGTATTACACTGAGACATTAGAACATTGGTGAGAAATTTTGACACTATTTCTTTGCATCTGTGAAAAACGATGATGAGGGTGTTTGATAGAAGGGCATGAGAGGGTGTAAAAATGGACGACATGGAGACTTAAAAGTGATGCGTACACAATGGAGAACAGAGGAAATGAGTGGGAAAAGGGCAGAGCACAAGAGACCACCGCAAGGCAGCCCACACTGTCTGTCTGTCTCTGTCTTTGAAACTACAAGTCAGGGTCTGGTGACAAGGGGGATAGCAGATCCTACCGATCAGCCGATGTACTCATACCATGAGAAATGTGAGGGTCCCAGTCAGAAATTGTCTGTGCCAGCTGCCAATGGGACAGCTTTATTACCAGAATTTGGTGAGTGCTGACTTCACACTTCATGTCATTATGCATGCATTCCCAGCAGTGCTTAATTTATAAATGATGAGGTGCTGGAGTTCATAGTGGGGGTGTACCGACAACGGTAATTTGAACACCAGAGCACGGCACTGTTAATGTTGAACTACGTCATCGGCCTAAAAAAATACTAGAATTCAGTCCTGCTTACACATACTTGCATGTATAAATGAGCATTTTTCTTGGCTAGCTTGCAATCTTAATTGTTCTCTTCCCACACTCTGTTCAGCACTCTCGCACTGCAGTTTTCGCTGTCCCTCAGCCTCGTCTTATGCATCTTTGTTTCCATTGCCTTGTTTCTGTTCCTTTTGTCTCTCGACCTCCATGTCAGCATCCACACCTGCTGCATCAGAACCAGAACTACACTGACCTGACAATTTATTATAGTTGGTGTGACGTGCAGAGTTATTGGTGCTTCTCTTTCTTCTTCATATCAACCGATTAAAAAACGGATAAGCGTAACATTAACTGGGTCTGTTTAGTAAATGGTGTTTATTTAAACATTTAAAAAAAATTAACAATAGATATTTTATGTAGATTTTGGAATCTCAGAGTGTATTTGGGGCTCCCGGAGAACAGAAGGTTCAATATCCAGTTAGCTCTGGCACAAATGAAATGCTGACTCTCAGACCTGCTTAATTCAGTTCATGGTTCAACACTGGGCAAAAGGTAAGAAGCAGACCTGGATAAGGGTGCCAGTTAACCAGGGGCCCACTCAAACATGTATGGCGCTGGAAATCGCCAACCAACCTAACTAGGACATCTCTGAGAATGCAAGAGGAAACTCATGTAGACATGGGATCTGGGAGGCAGCAGTGCTACCCTGCTAAGCCACCAAGCTGCCACTCAGAGATTTGGGTGACCTGTTCTATTCTGAGTGATGTGATGCACTCTTAATGCATTTTCTTTACTTTTGTATTAAGGAAGGCAGTCAAGAGACACCCCGAATGTCTTCCTATGAATGGCCATTACCATAATGAAGTGAGAAGGTAGCATTGAAAACTATGTCAACTACGTCCCATCTTAGCAGCCGAATATTCAAATGATTGAGAAGAAATCTCCACAAAAACAGCTACTGCACAAAGCTTCTGGACCAAGCAGAAATAAATGAACAGAAGATGAAGATATTATGAGGCTGTGGAAATTGTGACAGCTGACAGAGTGCAGAAGTCAAGTGCTTAGATACAACAAATAAAAAAAAGCAAGAAATGGTGAATGGTGTGGCCATTAGTGGCGCACAAACCAAGCAGATAAGGGGTCACAACTGTCTCAACGCCATTATTCAGTCACGGACAGCGTGCTGTTCAGGGCAGAAACGTAATGTTAAAGGAAAAGAGTACAACGGTGGGAACATGTTACATTTAAATTGTAGACAGTGTACAAAGTTATATTGGAAATGGTGTGGTCGTTTCAAGTAAACGTGAAACAATTTTCACAATAAAAGCAGGCCTAGTAATGCTTCTGAAACGCAATATTCTACTGTATAATTAACTATAAATAGTGTACTGTATTTTATAGATTTAGGTCTGCTGAATCAATTTGTGAAAAATTGGAAATTCTCTACCATAAACAGTTTCCACCCGATATCAGATTCAGTGAAAATCGACATTTTGAAAAAAAAAAAACTGTTGATTTTTTTAAAAAATAAGTTATGATTGCTTAATGCCTTATGTATTTTTCATGCTCAGAATATTATTTGGAGTATATTT
The DNA here is from genome assembly GCA_026402145.1 of Polypterus bichir lapradei. Classification (NCBI taxonomy): domain Eukaryota; kingdom Metazoa; phylum Chordata; class Cladistia; order Polypteriformes; family Polypteridae; genus Polypterus; species Polypterus bichir. The sequence continues at coordinate 75,905,234 of JANRMT010062796.1, forward strand.
GGAGCAGAAATATGGTAGTTTTCCATATTTCTAACTTTAGTTGAGGTGGAAGTAACCCAAAATAAATTATTTGCTATACATTTTTTTCTCTCTCTTTGGCCTCTATATAGTCATACCATGTCCCCCTTAATCCAGATTACGGTTGCAGGGGGACTGGAGCCTATCTCAGCTAGCACATGGTGCAAGACAGGGACAAACCCTAGACAGGGCGCGCACACACACACACACACACACAAACCAAACACACACTAGGGACAATTTAGTATCACCAGTTGAACACTGGGAGGAACCTGGAGCACCCTGAGGAAACCCATACTCACTTGGAGAGAACATGCAAACTCCACGCAGAGAGGACTCCGAGATACAAACCCTGGTCTCCTTACTGCGCCACTCTGCTGCCCCTTTCAAAAGAGCCAAGAATTTAAACTTAGAGGGTTAGAAAGATGCCTTTTTATTGTCCAAAGAGAGAAAGTTGTGGTTTTAAATGCACCTGAGGGTAATACGTCTTTATTTCTTAAACTCTAGTTTGGATTTTTTCCCTGAGAACATGGGAGCGGAACATGATGAACACAGGGAGAGGCTCTACCAGGATATCGCTTTAATAGAGAGTGAAAGTGGAATGAGTCCATGTGAGCAGAAATCTGTTGGTCTTTCCACCTTGAAAAGCCTTCAGAGGATTATAAAAGGAAACAAACTACCAGTGACTACAGTTTGTAAGTAATAATTATACCTAACACAACTGCATGTCTAATTTATCATGTTTTCAAGTTTTAATAATTCATTTAATTTGTTTTTCCTTTTAAACCTTCATTTCCCAAAACCTTGATATAATAGAACAATTCTGTTGCCAGATGCAGATTCAGCCCCCTCAAACAGCTGCAAAAGGGTCAAATCTCAACCAGGGTTTCTCCCCTGACTGGGTTCAAATTCATGTTTCATGTCTCTTTTGTTCGTTTTTGAAAATTTGATTTATAATGTTTATGTGCATCCTTCTTTATTTTTGGGTTTGTCTATAGCAGGTTTTTGTTTCTTAATTACAAGCCAATTCTCACCAATAACAGATCTTATTTAATTTCATGACTTGTTAGTGTTTTAAATGTACCATGTCAGTTCATTCTTAAATCATAGATTTTCTTTGCTTACTAATGATACACATATCATCCAAGTGATTTGAAGCTTAAAACTGTTAAGTAATTTTCAGTTCTTCACTTTGTCTTCAGTTTCCTTCTGAGTACCTAATTAAACCAAATAGTGAATGATGAATACACAAGGGTGGAAATGGAGACAAGCTCGATGGAGAACTGCTGGTTCCTTTGTCATTTGCATCTTATTACTAACTAGCGACTGGGAGCCTGATCAAATCGGGCTACAAATTCTACGCTTGTGAAATCCATACTTTCTCTGCAAAGAATTTTTTTTTTTTTTTTAAGTACTTGAAATGATTTTGTTATCATGGCACTGATTTGTGTTTAAAACAGACCTTTTCTGCCGATGTAATAAAGAGCTTCCTGTTTAAACGGGGCTGCGCGACGTGAACTCAGCTCTTCGGTGCACCTCATTTGATTTTTTCCGGCAAACTAATTTTCAAAACAAACCGCATTTTACGACACCAATCAGAGTCGGAGTAATAATTATGTTGGCGTGGTCATTTTAGATCTGAGATCGGCTAAAATTTAAACAATGACCGTTGTTAATACCCAGCCGTCATTACACAGTTTGCCAACAGATGTCAGAAGGACGGATGCCAAAACCGAACTGCCCAGATAGATTTTCGTATCAAGCAAATGGCGATACATTCTAAATTACTTACGGTTCTGGAGCTGTCGAAGGATTTAAGTCAGTCGATGATGTTAGTCCTGGAAAGTACGCCCCACCAAAACAACATTCCAAAAACCAACCGAACTTACTGTTATCTGCTCGAACCAACACCGACTTACTATAATCGGCCGTCCAGTGGCATCACTAAAGCGTCATTCGAACGTTCTTAGCCAATCATGCAATACTGCGTCCACGTGTAGCACGTTATGTTCTAACTACAGAGGCAGAGTCCCATTGCATAGTTCTAACTTGTACTGAGTCGAGGTATTGACGCGAACACCATACATACAGAGAGTATCAAATTATATACAGTGGAACCTCGGTTCATGAACGTCTCGGTACACGTACAATTCGGTTTACGACGAAAAAGTTCGCCAAACTTTTGCCTCGGTTCACGACCACACACTCGAACAAGCCAGTTTCCCTATCGGTTTGTACATGTTCAGTCTCTCCCTGTGCATTTCCTGTGCAGCGAGCAAGAGAGAGAGAGAGAGAGCGCGACACACACACACAGGCAGCGGAAGAGAGCGCCACACACACACACACACACAGAGGCAGCGCGCAGACACACACACAGAGGCAGCGCGCAGACACACACACACAGAGGCAGCATGCAGACACACAGGCAGCGCGAGAGAGAGCTGGACGCATTAAGGTAGGAAGGCAGTTAAAGAATGCACTGGGCTTAATTTTGTTTTCACTTCTGTTTCCAGCGATTGGTTCGTAGCGTGCATTGTTGCAATATTATTTTTCTTGGTGGTTTATTAAATTACGGATTTTTTCAAATGTTCGTTTTTTTCCCTGTGCTTAAAACTCATTAAAAATAAGTGCTTTTAGCCAGCGGTTGGTAGCACTATAGCGCAAACTATTGTAGTGTAGGTTTTCTCTGTTGTTCAATGTTTTTACATTTAGTTTACTATTACGCTGTGCATTCTATGGTTTAATTAACTATATTTGTGCTTAAAAGCTTAAAAAAAATATATATTTACATACAGTTCGTATGGTCTGGAATGGATTAACTGTATTGACATACAATCCTATGGGGTAAATTGCTTCGGTTCACGACCAAATCGGTTTACGACCAGAGTTTTGGAACGAATTATGGTCGTGAACCGAGGTTCTACTGTATAAGGATAAGGAGCAGTTAAAAGAATGAATACAGCTGTTAAGACTAAAATAAGTAATTAAGGGTTCAAAATCTTAACAAGCAAGACAACTAAAATGAAGCAGAAGAATGTCACTTGAGCAATAAGTGCTTCATCAGCAGTGAATGGTTTCTCATGAAGCAATTTGGTTGGAACAAAAACCTGAAGCTACTGTGGCCCTCCAGGACAGCCCCGATTCAAAGGGTCGGAAGTCTTAAATAGGAAATAAATTAAATGAAGTTAATTAGTAGCAAAAACAAGTCACTAATTATGAAAATAGAGAGAATGAAAACCTGTAGCCACTGTCGTTCTCCAGGATCAGAGTTGGCCACCCCTGGTCTAAAGGTATATAAGCAGCCTTTGTATTTTGTGGGTGGTCCCCGGGAGGATGGGCCACTTGCCAATCACTGCCAGAGACATCCCCCCACATTATAAATCCAGAGGGTCTTCCACAGCTCCTGGCAGTTTATTGTGAATGTGCTGTGGAATTGGTCAATTTGTATTTTTGCTGTGCTTCTGCCTTGGTATATTTTTGGAGTTTTGACCATCATGCTCTGTGTTCAACTATGTTTCTCGATTACTGTATTGGGACTTTGTTTGCACAGGATTGCCTTTGGTGTTTTTGGGCAATTCCTTTCCTGCTTGTGCTCCATGAAGCTTCATTGTTGTTGAAGAGTATTTTGTGAGAATAGCCATTTTATTCGATAAAGATTCAGTGCTTACCCTTATTACTAGCTGGAGTTTGACAGTGATATCCCCCTCTGTGATGAGAGAGGTTAAATAAATTTGCACATTTTAAATAAATAAATGGAAGGCCCAGAGCATGCAGGCTCCAGGCAGGTGGCGGTGCATGTGGGTACATGTGAACGCCATTCTCAGGTGGAGTGGATAGCTTGGCTTATTCACATGCCAACGTGAGCTGATCGGTCAAGTTGTTCATTCACACCTCGGTGCAGGTGATTACACTACCTGCACCTGATCAGTTTATAAAAGAGAGCCTGAGCAGGAAACGGGGAAACAGATGGAATAATAATGAGAAAAACAATGGAAGAACAACAATGAAAGGAAAGAAGAGGATGGAAGTAAAACAAAAGTAAAGATGGGCAGGATAGCAGAGTAGCCGGTGCAATGCTGGAGATGAAGCAGGCAGACAGGAGTGAGCCAAAGAGATGTTCTTGGCCAGTACTTGAGGGCAGAGGTCACTTCTGCTGAGCACCTCCTGGAGCAGGAAGACCACCCGACCCTCGACATCCATGAGAGCGGCGCCCCGTAGAACGCAGAGGGTCTGGCAGAGGAGGTACGAGCCATGATTAAGGGTTGTCTGCGCCTGTGGGTAGACATCTCCTCATACTGAGGAGACCCCATAAAGGTAAGCAGAGGAGACATCGGTGTTTAGAGAGGAAGCACCATGGCTCGGATTGTGTTTTTAATAACAGTGTTAAATTCAATTTTAATTGTTTGATGATTTATTGATTTTAACCTCCACTTTGCACTTGATTTTCATTGGATTCTTTATTAATTTAAGAAAGAAACTTTAGTCGCACTGCACTATTTACACTTTGTTTTGTTTTGGAATAAAGGAACTTGAAGCTCTTTACAAAATCTCTTGCTGACAGTGTGTGTCCTCATTTACCAGGCTCATCCTCAGACATGTTATCGATGGTTCCAGTTTCAAGCTGCTGGGGAATGTGGAGCAAACCCAGATCATCACACCCTCTAGTGGCCATTTTTTTAAAATGTTTTTGGGACATACTGGAACTTATTTGCTTCAAGACTCCTAAGATAACGACAGAAACTCAGCTGAACTGTTTGATTTACAAATGGAGTCGGTAACTGCACCTTCCCTTAAAGTGTTACTGTCTGATTACAGTAGAGAATAAGTAGAAGGAAGGGAGAGCCCAGACAAATTCCAATTAAGTATTTTTGCAACAAGAAATGAAAATGATTTGGAAGAGGTGAATAACAGTACTCCAGTACTCCTTATTCAGATAGGGTTATTACACTAAGATCAAGAGAATTTTACATCAAAAATGGCAATACCAAACTATATCACAAAATAGTTTTTTTTTTTAGGTTATGTGACAATATATGTTTTTTTTTCTGTGCTTTTAAGCCATTTTTATAATGGTGGCATGATGATATCATCTGTAATGTCAACCCTTGTCTTTACCATAAACATCATGGCGATGCCAATTAAAATAACATAGAAAATGGCAATGTCCATTGAGGGAAAAACAGTTCAACAAAATGATGTAAGGATTACACCACAAAACTAACAAAAAGTGAACATAAAATTAAAAATATGAATATATCCAAAAATTAAAAGAAGTGAATCTACACAAAATTTATCGAGTTTCTAACAGAGTGCCAATTCCAGTTTGTTGGCATTAATTTGATCATGTACAGGATTAACAGAAACAAAATGTCATTACTTTACAAATGTAATATTTGTTGTTACCATTGGGTATTTTGCTGATGAACCAAATTAATTAAATCGAGTCGAACAAATCTTTGGGCTATTACTGAAGGAAAGCCAGATGCTGTTTCGGTCAAAGCACCAAAAGTCAAGAGACTGATGAAAGTGACAAAACTAGTGTCAAAATCAGACAAGTCTGCCCTAGAGGATTGCCCGTGTATTACAGAGCTTTCCTTTACTTTTCAACAAAGGTTGGACTTTACTTATACAGCAAATCTGTCTTGATATCACAGGCCATATGGCATGAACATCCTGTGCAACCATGCAGCACTATACCAACCAAACATGCAAAATGGTGGAGACACAATATGGCACTATCCAAAAATGTAAAACTAATACACAAAATGTTTCTAATGTGACCTCAAGGCAATAACAGTAGAAATATAAATAAAACAAAAACAGAATATTATCTGTGTGATCCGATGTTTAAATAAGAAACCAAATTCAATTACCCGGTAACTCAATAAAGTTGCCTATAAATAAAGCTGGCCAGGTGCAGTAGCAATGATGGTGTGTTTAAGCACTTACTGTTGGTGTGTGTTTGTGTTCTGAGCAGTTCATGTGCAGGGTGTAACAAATAGCATTTCAATTGAAAAGATCTGACATGGAGAATTATCTTACATGGAGTTACAAGTCAGTGAAAACGGCAAACATTAACGCAAGAGAGAATTTCGATTTCAACTGAGTGTAGAGGCGGCCACAATGTGTTGCTTACAAGGCTCATCAAAGATAAAGACGACACACAGATCAAAACTCTTATTTATGTTGTAGGAAAGGAGGTGATTAAGCATTCAAAACGTTTATGTGGGGCATAATTATAAGGTAGTGATAAACAAGCTGAAAAACTGCTCCGTGATGAAAATAACCACAGCTCGTGAGAGTGTGTACTTTCGAGCATACTTTTTTATTAGGGATCAAAGAGGCAGGGACAAACAGGTGAGGAATGCCTAAGAAGTTGTCAGGATTTAGCCGACATGTACACATTGGTACTTTTGAAAATATCTGCAAGTTGTGTTTGGCAAACAGCCATCAAAATGATGACAGTTAACTGCTAACTGAAGCGCAACATTTACAGCAAGATTAACGTCAGATTCTGAGGCAAGAAGGAAGTGATACAACAGAGCAAACTAGCGCAACAATATCGAGGTGCTGATGCAAGAAGCAAACAACTCAATGAAGTCATGCAAGAATGTGCATTTGGTTCAACAGCAAATGCTACGTATAGCCACACCTATGGCTGCACAGGAGCAAAATTCAGATATTCTTAGAGCAAAGGTGTAAAGAAACTGGAAACTAATTAATTCAGAGATAGCTACATGCAAGGCAGGCTTCAGTTCTGGCGATCCCAAAGAAGGAAAAGAATGACATTTAAAGCCTTCACCCTGTGATTAACAGGAAGTCATCTGCTATTGGTAATGAAAAAAAATGGGGTCAGCCGATATGCTCTTGTTTGCAAAGTGGCAGGGCACAAGCAACTTCTGATTTAGAATGCATAGAGGGAGATGGATGTGTATGAGCAGTGGTGATAGCAACACTGAAGAGTTTAAGACAATGCCTAGCACTAGATATTTAATGGAAATCTATGAACTATTAAGTACAAGATACCCATCAAGAAATGACAGGGCAACACAAACTGCAAGTAAAAGTAGGTGTCTTGGGTTTATAATCTGAATAACTTTAGCGATATGGGCGGTTTCATTGTTTCTGCCTCTCATGAGACGCGCCTTTTGATATTGTAGTAGAGATGTAAAGACTGCCGCTCTTCTGTGTATTACTTTATGTTTGTTTCACCTGGCTGCTTTATCCTCACAAGTCTGGATGGTTATGGACTCAGGTGCTGCAGTCATTAGGGCTGCAATTAGCTGAGGGGTCCATAAAAGACTCCTGCTGTGCCATTGGTTAGCTTGCTGCTTTACCTTCAGTCCTTTCTTTTTTGGTTGGCCCTTAGTGATTTTTGAATAAACAAAAAGATTGTTCAGTCCTGAATTTCTTGAAGGTTTATGTATTGTTGCTGGTTTTGACATTTAAAAATGTATTTATCATAGTTTTGAATTTTTACTTCCACTATTGTTGGTTTTAACAATTCTGCCTCTCTTTCAGATTGTTAATTAAGGGTGTTCTTAAAATTCATTCTTTTAGTTCTTTCCCCTCTGCTAGTTTACTTAATCTATTCTATTAATAAGTTTGTAGTTTAATTATTAATAATAAAATTAAGTATGTTTAAATATTATTGATGATTATGTTTTCAAAGAAATAATCAAAATGACTGGTGACTGTGGAAGTGTCCTTATTCTTTGAATATTTTCAAATTATAATCCTATTCAGCTTTTGCTCTGTTCACCTTAGCTGGCACATTGTAGTAATTAATTAAACTTTTGACTTCCAAAATGAAGAGGCAGCCCCTCCACCTCTTCTACTTCTTTTGGCTGCTCCCATTAGGGGTCGCCACAGCGGATCATCTTGTTCCATATCTTCCTGTCCTCTGCACCTTGCTCTGTCACACCCACTGCCTTCATGTCCTCTCTTACCACATCCACAAACCTTCTCTTAGGCCTTCCTCTTTTCCTTTTGCCTGACAGCTCTATCTTTAGCATCCTTTTCCCTATAAATCCAGCATCTCTCCTCGGCACATGTCCAAAACAACACAATCTCACCTCTCTGACTTTGCAATTCCCTTAAAAGAATTACCCTCACATTTGTTACTCATATGTTACTCTCCCCCATGTAGTTTGTAGTGATGGCCAAGCAAACGTTTTAGTCTCATATTCTCATGCAAAACATAGCTAACAAAGTTTCTGATATAATTAGGGTCTATGGTGACCAATGCTGGAAAACAGCAAACAATACTAAAAGGTCCATGGCAAAAATCACACACTACTCATGTTGTATAATCCATATGTCAAATCATTCACTCGTATTCTTACAATGTCCCAAACACGTGTTTTTAATAAATTATAGTTAAATAAACCACTTAGGGAAAATGCCACTGCAAATGAAAATGTAACGCGATCAGATATAAAATAGCATTGAACTGAAGACCAGCCTCCCCAACATTGTCTCACTGGTCAGGTATTCAGCCCACTAACAGCTTATTCATTCTCGAACATTGCCTTTCAAAGTGATGTCAAGAAAAAGCATGAACTTGGAGACATATAAACTAAGATTAAAAGTTAAAGAAAAGTGAGTAAAAACATTATCATGAAGAGAATCTGCCCCATACCTGTGCATATCTGAGATGTTCAACAAGTAGGAAGTCAATTCACCCGTACAGTTTCACAGACTGCTGCCAAATAATCCTAAAGTACTCTAGTTGTGCCATCACCACTCTGAATATCACTAACATCAGGAGGCAGGTCTACAATTCAAATGCTCATTCATGTTTGAGCACATTCTATTTTTGTTCATGAGAGCATTTACCAGAGATGGTGTTTTAATAATATTTTAGCAAAAATACATTACTAAATTTAATTAGTTGGAATGCAATGAATGACCTAGAGTGGTGAAAAGGCAAGAATATTACAAATAGGCTTTTTCATTGAACAGCTAATAGGTTACAACCTACAGATGTTCTGCAGCATTTAAAGTAAATGAACCCTTGCAAGTTGAACCTAACAATTTGCACAGGTGTCCCATCTTCTGTTGATTACTTAAACCCCTCAGTCTATTTTAAAGCAGAGTTGGAACAGACTGTGTTACTACACCCTCTGAAGTACTGCTTGGACAATATTTCAAAGTCGAAAGTTATAAATTGCAAGAAAATGGCAATTAACAAATGAAATGAGACAGAGCATTATTAATCTTAGAAATGTAGGCTTTTCATTTAGAGAAACTGCAAAACAAAATCCAAGTGTCAGTGAGTACAGTGGTGTCCTGCACAATCCAGAGGCAATTGGAAACTAGAAGAAACTCTGGTAGGAAAGATGTATGTGACAGACCTAAAGTCACAAGCCAATCAGAAGACAAGTTTTTGAGGGTCACCAGATTTCGTGATCGGCACCTCACAGCACAACAGCTTCAAGCACAGCTTAACAGTGCAGGTCGACAAAAGCAAGTGTCAGTTTCTACTGTGAAGAGGAGACTTTGTGTGGCAGATTTGACAGGGCGAGTATCAGTAAGAAAGCCATTTCATAAAGGACAAAATAGGGCCTTGAAATACCAGCTGTGGACTGCTGCCGACTGCATAAAGCTCCTGTTCACAACAGAAGCTGAGATTTCCTTTATTTAACACACACTATTAAGCTTTGCTTGAAGCTGTTCTTGAAGCTGTTGTGCTGACGTAATATGTGACTTACAAGAAATGATACAAGTAACAACACATGCAGCGTGAGATTTTTTCATGGATGTTTTTTGATATTGTTGGTTGTGGTGCAGCATTAGTCTCCATAGACACCTGTTATTTCAGAAACTTTGTTATCTCCATTCTGCATTAAAACATAAGATTCATTTTTTCTCTTAGCCATCCCTACAAATTATAAGAGTAAATAACATCAAAATATTCAATTAACATTAATATTACACCTTTCAAGCTTTCCTCTTACATTCTCTTCTTAAAAATTACTTGCGAATGTTTTGAACTCATTTCACGGGTCCAAGAAAACCCCCACATACGACATACTTGTCTTGATGTCTAGTTATGCAATACATCAAGCTTTTGGGGCACCACATCATTTTTAGGCTATTTTTGAACAATATGTGTTGCAGGAAGTTAGACCCTTATAATAAAGTTCAGTTTCGTCTTCAGCAAAAAAAATGAGAAGGACTTGAGGTTGTGCAGGCCACAACAATTGCCCCCTAGTGATTCACCCCCAATGGGACACAAGGGCCAAAGTTATTCTTTGTCACAAAATTTAGAAACAAAATGGGGATCGGTAACAAAGGCATGTGGAGTGTCATTTAATGCTATTTAGAGGTTGCTGCTCAAAAATGTGATAATATTTTTGATGTTTGATTCTTTACTGCTGGTCTTGTAAAAGTCACTCCCAGATGGTTAAACCTGATGGTAACACTTTATAATAACTGCACACTATGAGGCATTAGTTAAGCATGGCTAAATACTTTGTTCATCATTTAGAAAGCATCGCTTCCACATTAATTGGCATTAGCAACCACTTTATAAATGCCACTATAAATGCTTTAGTACTGATCACAAAGCATATTTATAATGTCTTTGATAACTGCATTTACGATGCTTTATTAATGATCAATTAACTAATAATTAATATTTTTCAAAGAATCAGTACTAAAGCATTTATAATGGCATTTATAAAGTGGTTGCTAATGCCAATTAATGTGGAAGCAATGCTTTCTAAATGATGAACAAAGCATTTAGTCATGCTTAACTAATGCTTCATAGTGTGCAGTTATTATAAAGTGTTACCAACCTGACAGTTTTCAAACATAAGCATATGGGATATCATTTTAGACTAGTTCAAGATCACTGACTACGAATGTGGTGTTATTTTTAATTTTGGATCCTTTACTAGGAATCTAGCACTCTTGTTGTTTATTATGCATTTCTAATTCTTGAAGTATATTATTACATTTCTTATGAAGACCTCGAATTAGGGTAGCTTACACTACACTTTTTCTTTGTGAAAATCCTTTCGTTTTTTGCCTTTCCATGTGACTGAGTGAATATGGGTAACGCACAGACACAGCAAAGCAATTTGCCTCGGTTCATGTGGCCATGTGTAAGGTTAGTAGTGCATTTTTATTCTTAGTAGTCTGTAGTTTCTAGATCATGCACCAGTGGCACTCAGCTGTAATTATTCATGTTAAGGATGAGTTTACCCGAAATTGATCTTTGATGATCTCCACAGGCAATACGTCGACGGATCAAATGTCAATTCTCCAGTACAAGGAGTGTATAGCTGGAGCCTTTCAAAATACACTAACTGCCTGGTGACGAGTGAAGCAGCAACGAGTATGTGATCAAGTCGAGTTACATGTGAGGCTGTTTTACCTGAAGGAAGCCTGGTGAAATAATGGCACCTTCAAAGCATGATCTCCATTGTGTTGAAAATCTATACCCATATGTCTTATAAAGTTCTTGATCAACAAGTGCCATTTTGACTGAAATACCCCATCTGTAATAAAACTACAAAGAGAATGACTTTTCGCAGGAATCATTTTTAGCATGCAAAGTAACACACCGGTAAGTTGCAAGCAGGTGGTTGTTCCTTCTCCAACAGCGTTCACCCTTTATAATATCATTAATGGATGGTAACTTTAAATACTTGTATATGCTGACCAATTATCTCAGACAGCCTCGGTTTTCCTACTTGTTTCTTTAACAAGATCAGCAGGTCTATTCACAGGAGATGGCCAGTACATCTCCATTCACTGAAATGCTTAATAAGCCCATTATTTGCCACTAACTGAGCTATGCAGGCCTGCTGGGGGGCTGGCAGTGTACATGTTTAATATGGTGCCATTGTAACATAAAGCTGAAGGTTGTGGTATGGGTTGTTATAAACAGTACACTGGGTCATCTAAGAAATTCATTGAAAAGAAACCAAATTAGGAGCAGGCATGTGCTTATTCAGAGAATTGCACTCCACCCTCTATTGACTTGCATTTAAATTACACTCTTGCGACTAATAGCTTACCTAACCTAAGTAGGATGCGACAAAATGGAAACCTTCCATGATGTAAAGAACATGAATGAGAAAGCTGACCAGCATGCTTTGTGGGATTTTAACAGCCTAACAATAAACTTTAATGAACTGTCTAGTCTGAAGGAAATACCTCCAAATTTCTTGACAGAAGTTAAAACAATTAGGGGATGAAAAGCAAAGAGAAAAAGGCTACAAACATAAACTGCATTTCTACACATTGTGTACAGCCTCCTAGGAAATTTTAACACAAAGAAATCTAATTAAATTGTGAGAAGAAAGGTGATGAAAGAAAATGAGTAGGAAATACCTGATGTACAGAGAATGGTGAGCTACACAGAGGGAGTGAGAGTTAATGAGGAACAAAACCAGAAAAGTGACATTGGAAAGCAGAGAGATGTGTGATGCAAAATGAGAGGAGTGCCAAAGAAGGAACATAAATGGGAAAGTCATAGTAGACAGACAGTGTGTACAGAAGAGGGCCAAGGCAGAGGGTGGGCAAATAATGGATGCTTATTGGGAAATGAAAGTATTGAGGATTGACAGTCTTAACAGGGTGTGGAGTAAAGGCTGACCAATACAATTAGAGACAGAAAGGGAACAAGAAGAAGAAACACAAGGAGAGTGACAGGAGGCCATGTGCTCACCTGGCGTCCGCTTCACTGTAGTACTCTCTGGCCACAATGTCCTCAAACAGTTCTCCTCCAGTCACCCTGGAATGGGAAACACAAACACAAATTATAGGGCTGGTCACTACATGAAATAATTGGTTCATGATAATCATCTTAAAGGCTCCTCACCCTCTGTGACCCTGAAATGAAATAAGAAGATCTGGGAATAACTTTATTATCTTAACAGACAAGTTGCATATTTATTGGGAATCAACACTTCTTCGAGTAATCGCAGTGTAAATAAAAAAAGGAAAAATGTCAACCACACCATTAAACTGAAAACACAGAAACAGACTCACAACCTTTCATCAGCAGATCCAAGTTTGAATTTATCTTAAGTTGTAGTAGCCGGCTTATGTGCATGACAGCTGACAACCAATGAGCAAGCACTCTTCCAGATACACTGTAGTGCAGCTTTAAGGAACATGGAACAGAAGAGAGCTACATCTGACTTACTGTATGTGTTGTTTTATATGTCTCATGGAAAAGTCTGATGAAAAAAAACACGGCCGCGACATTTTGGTGGAACACAAAGTACCTATAAAGTATTTGCACGGACACCAGCTCCGTCAGGCAGCACAAAAGGGGTGAGCTTGTGATACTCTGGATATATGAAACTGTGTTGAAAAGTCATCACAGTCATCTAATTTTTCATCTCCTGTGATACCTGATCATATAATCTGACATATTCAGGCCATGAGATCAGCAACTGCAGACTGACATCCACCCCGAGTAGAAGTCATGTGATGTGGCATTGGCTTAAGACAGCTTTGCTGACTGTTGTTAATACACCACAGCTGGCTAGAGCTACCACCATGCCATCCATCTACATTCTTGCCACCCTCACTGACCTAGGCATCACTGGAGCGGCCCTCAGATTGTTTAAAGCCTACCTCACTGGCAGAGCAAAGATGTCAAGGGTGCATCTTCTAGGTATATGGGTGTCCCAAGGACTGGTGTTGGGTTTTCTCCTATTCTCCTTGTGCACCACCTCACTAGGGCCTATCATCCAGCCCTTTAGTTTCTTGTATCAGTGGTATGCCAAAGATCCTCAGCTTTACCTGACGTTCCCTCCAAAGAACCACAGGATCTCTGCCAGTTTGTCTCACTGTTATCTCAACTGGTCATGAATGTGGTGTTAGTTTATATTTGTTATTAAATGTGTTTTCATTCAATATGTTTTCCCATGGATAATGTAATTTTTTATGTTTTCTTTGGGCGGCACGGTGGCATAGTGGGTAGCGCTGCTGCCTTGCAGTTAGGAGACCCGGGTTCACTTCCTGGGTCCTCCCTTCATGGAGTTTGCATGTTCTCCCCATGCCTGTGTGGGTTTCCTCCCACAGTCCAAAGACATGCAGTTTAGGTGCATTGGCGATTCTAAATTGTGCTTGGTGCGTGTGTGCCCTGCGGTGGGCTGGCACCCTGCCTGGGGTTTGTTTTCTGCCTTGCGCCCTGTGTTGGCTGGGACTGGCTTCAGCAGACCCCCATGACCCTGTAGTTAGGATATAGCTGGTTGGATAATGGATGTTTTCTTTGTGTTATAGAGTCTATCGGGTGGTCCAGATCTAATTGTGCAATTTTCATTACGCTATAACTTATTAAGTTTATTACATAGAAAATCACCCGAAAAATCCCGGACCATTGAGAAGTGTGCGAACTGACGACACGCACCGAGCTGGAATCGTCCCCACATAAATCAAAATCATCCAGACAATCTGGATCTGCATAATTAGATCTGGACCACCTTGTATTTATTTACATCTATTGATGTAATACGTTACACATCACATTTATAATTGTCAAGTTATTATCATCAATCAGTATGCTGCAAAGCCATTTTTGTTTTCTTATACATGCCACCATTTTAAGTTTTGGTTGTCAGGGTGCACCACGGGTGCCAGCAGGAAGTCATGTCCGTATGGTGTGAGCAAGTGCGCTGGTATTTCACCCAGTCCGTTGGCATTGTAAATTTTTATTGGAATGAAAAAGACTAGTTATCTCAATTTACTGAAATTCTGGGTTTGATTGTCGAACGACTTTGCTTACTGTCTTTAGGTTACATTCTGGCACTAGCTCTCGCTCATCTTGATCCTCTTAATCCAGGGGTTTTCAACTCCAGTCCTGGAGAGCTACTGTGGCTGCAAGTTTTCATTCTAACTCTTTTCTTAATTAGTGACCAGTTTTTGCTGCTAATGAACTATTTCCCATTATTTAAATTGACTTTTCTTGAGACTCTGACTGCTGAATTGATTCTTTTTTCCTTAAATGGCACCTAAACATAAATTTGATGTGAAATGAGCCAACAGATGACCAACTGAGTTGGGCCTCAAACTCCAACCCTCATTCAGTTTCTTAACTTGAAGCCAGTTCTTGTTGCTAATTAAACCCGTTATTTTATTCCATGGTGCTCATTCTGCCATGGCAGATATTTCCAAAACTGTATCAAAATGTTTTGTGGACCTGAGCAGATCAACATTACTGAGGCCTTCACCTTTCTTTATTTTCAGTTATTGTGTGATGGATGCAGGTTGTTGTTTTTGTTTATGTGTTGGTTCATTTTGTGTCTTAATATTGTTTGGATGCTAATTAAGGAAAAAAGAAATTATTAAGGGGCCTGAGACTTAAGTTGTGAATCAATTAAAATTAAGGAAAAGAGTTAATTAGCAGCAAAATCTGGTCAATAATTAAGAAAACGGTTAGAATGAAAACCTGCAGCCACAGTAGCTCTCCGGGACTGGAGTTGGAGACCCCACCTTAATCTGTCTTCAGTAAATGTTCATCCACTTATTTGTAATTCCCATCCATTTCCTGGTTCTTCTCAACAACTATTCTTGTCTGCCTCGGCAGATAGTATACCCCTTTCATGATGGAACACCGTCTGTACCCCATCCTGGCAAAAACGGAGCTCCTTTTTATCCCAACAAGTCTACTCAACACTCCATACAGTAGCTCAGCTCACCATCATGAACACCTATCAGGTGGTGATCAATAGATGATCATCTATCCTTCATCGACCACATTGCAATTCTAATTCAAGCATATTCACTCTGTATAACGTTATTTAGTATTTAGAATTCAAAGCAAGCAGTGTCAATTGATTTAGTAATAAATGTAACTCACACCGAATGCCGAGCCAAACTAAGCAATAGAAACCTTTGTCCATAAATGTTCAGTCTGGTCCTCAATGTGTTGTCTTTAACTACCATGTAAACCAATGGCAGGAATTCACTTGTTCTGTTCAGAGAACCTCAGATTTTAGAGGAGCATATAACAGGATCCATGTCTCATATAAGCGATGGACGCTGGTCTGTCTTGTACTTTGTATGATTACACCATAATTATGATAGCCAGTGTGACCCCTATCAGACTGTAGGATGCCTGCAAAGGAGGTGGACAGCCAGATGGACTAGATCACCTACAGTTTGTTCAACAGTTTCCCGATTTACTCGACAGCATCCTGAGCTGTAGTTTCTGTTTTCATCATGTCTAAGGCCAACTAGCAATATCTGTTTTTTCTTACCTTACCTAAATTTTGATTCTGTGTATTAATATGCTACCTAATTTTGCAACCTTAGAAACATACAGTTCATAAGTCCACTTTCTCAATTTACTTAATTTATTCTTTGCACTGTGGTAAGCTGTCAGCATCAGATGCAACATAAGAGCCAACGATGGACATGGAACATTACAATGAACACTACCTACTACTGCAAGCATTAAAACAGCTTAGAGCTGCCATTCAAGCATAACGGTCTTTAAATGTAAATTCTATATGGTCAAAAGTATGTGGACACCCCCAATACCGGTGCTAGGTTATTTTGCACCCTAGGCCAAGCTTATTAGTGCGCTAACCGACTATTAGGCAACTAACCCGTGCAGCTGGGTTCCCCCCAATATGATCTGCACCCTAGGTGAATGCCTAATTCAAATTAATGGTGGCGCCGGCCATGGACACCCCTCCAAATAACTGAGTTCAAGTATTCAGTTGTTAAAGGTGGATAAACTCAGCCATGTACACAGCCTTGTGATCTCCATTGACAAACACTAGCAGTAGAACGGGTCACACTGAAGAGCTCAGTGACTTTAAACATGGCACTGTCATAGGATGACACCTTTGCCACAAGTCAGTACATGAACTTTACACTCTGTTAGTACTGTCCTGGTAAATAATAAGCATTGTTATTGTGAAGTGGAAGCAACAACAGCTCAGCCATGAAGTGGTAGACCATGCAAAATCTCAGAGCAAAATGACCCATCATTTGTTGCATCACTCAAAACAGAGTTCAAATCAGCCTCTGGTAGCAATATCAGCAGCAGAACTTTGTGTTGGGAGCTTCATGAGGTAGTTTTCCATGACCAAGCAGCAGCACACAAGTTTAAGATCACTATGCATAATTCCAAGTGTCGGCAGGAGTGTTGTAGAGCACACCACCACTGGTGTCTGGAGTAGTGGAACAATGCTCTCTAGAGCGATGAATCACACTTCACTATCTAGCCGTCTGATAGGCCAGTCTGGGTTTGGCCGATGATAGGCGAGTGCTACCTCTTGGACTGCATAGTGCCTACGGAAAAGTTTGGTATAGGAGAGCTAATGGTCAGGAGCTGTTTTTCAGGGTTAGGCCTACGTCCCTTGGTTCTAGGGTAAAGTTAATGGTACAGAAAGCAGTGACATTTTAGATAACTGTGCACTTCCAACATTGTGGAAACAGTTTTGGGAAGACCCTTTTCTGTTCTGGCATGACTGTGCCTCTGTGGACAAAGACATGGAGGAGCCAGAGTGGCCTATACAGAGCTCTGACCTCAACCCTATTGAACACCTGTGGGATGAAATTATGAGCCAGATCTTCTGACCCAACATCAGTAAAATGTATTATTATTATTATTACTTGACAAATGTTCTTTTGGTTGAATGGACACAAATTCTCACAGAAAAGAGTAGTGGTCCCAATCAGTGGCTGGAATGCACATGCGCCTTTATTGAGACAAAGAGGACAAAAGATCTGTACCCACCACTGTACACTGGACAGACTGAGGTGGACAGAGCGGCCACATTTAAATTTCTTGGCATTAACATCTCTGAGGATCTCACTTGGACCAACCACGTCAGAGACCTGGCGGGGAAAGCCCAGCAGCGTTTGTAATTCCTGAGAAGGCTGAGAAAGTCTGGTATGCCAAGCACTATCTACAGCAACTTCTATAGATGTACAGTTTGAGAGTATTCTCACCTACTCCATCACAGTCTGGTTTGGAAAAAGTACAACACGGGACTGCAAAGCTTCAGAGCGAGTGGTTAAATCAGCACAAAATATCATCAGAAGAGCACTCCCTGCACTAGAGGACATCCATAACACCAGAGTACTCAGGAGGGCCCGTAACATTACTAAGGACACATGCCACACACTACATGAACTGTTCGTACTGCTACCATCTGGGAGACGCTATAAGAGCATAGCAGTGAGAACATCGAGGGTAAAAAGACAGTTTTCTCCCTTATGACATCAGGTTTGTAAACAGAATCCATCCACTGCCCCTACCCTCAGCACTGCAGGCTAGCACATGTCTGGAGGATGGAAGGCCATCTTGAGACCACTACATGCAGAGCTTACTTTGAATCATTTATTTATTTATTTATTTATTTATTTATATTTGTATGTGCACTCTTACTTCTGCTCATTTTTGCATTTCTTTTGTACCTAAATGTTTTTATTTATTGTTTGTATTCTTGTCTGTCTGCGGTGAGCTGGCGCCCTGCCCGGGGTTTGTTTCCTCCCTTGCACCGTGTGTTGGCTGGGATTGGCTCCAGCAGACCCCTGTGACCCTGCAGTTACGATATAGCGTGTTGGATAATGGATGGATGGATGGATGGATTCTTGCCTGTTGTATTCTTATTGCTAGAGGACTTGCAGAATATGATTTTCATTGCACTGAGTACATATGACATTGAAGTTGAAGTTGAAGAACACAAATGGCAGCTCTTTGCATACATACTGAAGACATTATCATTGTACTTCTGGCACCCCTCAGATGATGGAACTCTAATCGGCTTCCTAAGTCACCTAATGGATTGACTGACAATGGATACAGTACAACATAACATAACATACTGTATGTAATATATATATATATATATTTGTGATCCATTTAGACCACTTTGCTGATCTGTTTTCTCTTTGACAGTTTTTTCTGTTGATTGGTGTCAAAAAAGCCAAAATAAATCCGCTCTCATTCAATGTTGTATAACAATAAAGTGTGAAAACTGCTAAGGAGTTGAATATTTTTGATAGGCACTGGAACATTTTCAAACCCACCTAGACTACGTTAAGGTCAAGGGAGCCTCAGCCAATCTTGGCAGCACTGGGAGCAGAGCAGGGATGCAAACATCCCTGGACAAGGTGCCAGCCCCCTGTAGGTGCCAATGTACCTAATCTATGAATGGGCACTGAAAAGTTTACAGACGAGGCTTTGTGCTTCCATTCATTGAAGGAAAAAAAAGCAACACTCACCAAGAAGAGGGAAGCAACCGGCAGCTTCACCACACATGTCATTTTGCGCGCAAATCACACCAGATTCTTAGCATTTGTAGGAGTTTTCAGTGGGGCCAAGAGTTGACAAAAATTGAGCTGCAATGCTATGCCAAAGCTCAATCTCCACACAGGCTGGCAGAGTCTTAGAAGAATGAGGCAGGGCAGTGGGCATTCAGTGTCAAATCTCATTTCTTCTTTTGTCTTTTGTACTTCCTCCCACTCCCTAACAGCTTATCCCACACACCAGAAGACACCATTGACTAAGACAGCCTCCAAAAAGCTGCTAGTCTGGGGTACGCCACTCCAGTCCTGGTGGTCCACTGTGGCTGCAGGTTTTAATAAGTAGTTTTGTAATTAGAAGCCAGGCCTAGACGATCATAAAACTTGGTATTTAATGACATGGCTTGTTAGCCCTTTCAAATCTTTAGCATATTGTAGATTTTTCATTTTCTGAGAACATTCTCCATATGTTTTGTGGTCCAGAATAGATTTGTACCTCTTGGCCCTTCCCTTAATATGCATCTACACAGGTTTAAATGGAGCACGTTAGCTGAAGAGCTGGTGGTCCCTTTGTCAATCTCCATTACTAACTGATGGCTGATTAAGAAAACAGCTCACAAATAAAAACTTAATGCAGCTATTTGAAAGTAAAATAGGCCATTAAAGGTTCTGAATCATATCAAGTGAGTTCACTAAAACTAAGTCTGAAAAACATATTCCTTTAATAGTAAATAAATGGGTTCTAATTAATTTGGTTAAAGCAAGAAAACAGAAGCCACTACGGACCTCCAGGACTGGAATTGAGTACCCTGTGTTAATCTGACCCTCTGCTCCAGTTTCCACAGTGTAATGAGATGTTGCTCACACTTTGCATTGTCTAACTGGCAGCAATTTTGGTCCACTACTTCCCTCAATCAGATCACTTTGGTCTTGACAATACGCCCTTAAAGGACAGCTGGCTCAAACTTGCACTCCTTATGTCTTCTCTTCTAATCAAAGAGAGCACCAAACATGCCCAACTTCTTCTAAAAGAATCTTAAAGATGTCCCGGTCTAATGTGCTCGTGTAAGGCCCACCAAGTGTCTATCTAAATTGTATCAATACAAAAAACACTTGACCTTCTAAAGCATGAAAATTAAAAGAAGACAACTCACTGGAGTGTACACATGTAAGGATGTTGTCAGGATCGCTTCTGATCCCCCAACATCCTGCTCGGGGTTGTCAGATTCAGTCACAAGAGAACCGAATCCTCAACAAGTAAAAAGTCCAACGAATGGGAAGGCTGTCCACCAAAATTAAATAAATAAATAAAATAAACTCTATCAAAAAACAAAACAAGAACATGGGAACATAAGAAGTTTGAACAACGAAAGACCACTCAGTCCATCGAGGTCTGGTCTAGCCAATAGCTAAGTGGTCCCAATATCTCATCTGGTAAATTTTAAAAGTTACCAAGTTTTCCACTGCCATTACATGACACAGTCAATTGTTTCAGATTTTCACAATTCTTTGCTGGCCTTTATTCTATTTGCACTTTCCCTTAATTCCTATCATAGTCCTTGAGCATGTCACATTCACTATTTAAATAAAGAGTTTGAAGGATTGACTTTATTGATAGCTTTGAAGTCCTGGATTAAGTCTTCAATATGTTGCTAAAAGCATTTAAATGCAGGAATTGAGCCAGGATCATGAATGGGGAATGACAAAGACAAGGCTCTTTACAACATTAGAACACTCTAGACAAGAACAGGCCATTCAGCCCAACAAAGCTCGCCAGTCTTATCCACTTATTTCTTCCAAAAAAACATCAAGCCGTGTTTTGAAAGTTCCTAACGTCTTACTGTCTACCACACTACTTGGTAGCTTATTCCAAGTGTCTATCGTTCTTTGTGTAAAGAAAAACTTCCTAATGTTTGTGCGAAATTTACCCTTAATAAGTTACCAACTGTGTCCCCGTGTTCTTGATGAACTCATTTTAAAATAACAGTCTCGATCCACTGTACTAATTCCTTTCATAATTTTAAACACTTCAATCAGGTCAAGGTTTTTTTTTTTTTTTCAGGGTTGGGGGAGAGATCCTGCCCCAAGTGGAGGAGTTCAAGTTCAAGTATCTCGGGGTCTTGTTCACGAGTGAGGGAAGAATGGAGCGTGAGATCGACAGGCGGATCGGTGCGGCATCCGCAGTGATGCGGGCTCTGCATCGGTCTGTCGTGGTGAAGAAGGAGCTGAGCCGTAAGGCAAAGCTCTCAATTTACCAGTCGATCTACGCTCCTACCCTCACCTATGGTCATGAGCTATGGGTAGTGACCGAAAGAACGAGATCGCGAATACAAGCGGCTGAAATGAGTTTCCTCCGCAGGGTGTCTGGGCTTTCCCTTAAAGATAGGGTGAGAAGCTCAGTCATCCGGGAGGGGCTCAGAGTAGAGCCGCTGCTCCTCCGCATCGAGAGGAGTCAGATGAGGTGGCTCGGGCATCTGATCAGGATGCCTCCTGGACGCCTCCCTGGTGAGGTGTTCCGGGCACGTCCAACCGGGAGGAGGCCCCGGGGAAGACCCAGGACACGCTGGAGGGACTATGTCTCCCGGCTGGCCTGGGAACGCCTTGGGATTCTCCCGGAAGAGCTGGAAGAAGTGGCCGGGGAGAGGGAAGTCTGGGCTTCTCTGCTTAAGCTGCTGCCCCCGCGACCCGACCTCGGATAAGCGGAAGAAGATGGATGGATGGATGGATGGATCAATCAGGTCACCTCTTAATCTTCTTTTAAACTGTAAAGGCTCAGCTCTTTTAATCTTTCCTCATAATTCATCCCCTGTAGCCCTGGAATCAGCCTAGTCGCTCTTCTCTGGACCTTTTCTAGCGCTGCTAATGTCCTTTTGGTAGCCTGGAGACTAAAACTGCACACAATACTCAAGATGAGGCCTCACCAGTGCGTTATAAAGGTTGAGCAGAACCTCCTGTGACTTGTACTCCACACATCAAGGCGCTATATAACCTGACATTCTGTTAGCCTCCTTAATGGCATCTGAAATTGGTTAGGCAGTTGATAGCTTAGAGTCCACTATGACTCCTAAATCCTTCTCATAAGCTGTACTCTCGATTTTCCAACCGCCCACTGTGTATTCAAACCTAACATTTTTACTTCCTATTTGTAATCCTCTCTTGGAGGAGATCTACTGCTCCTCTGAAATGACAAAGTGGCATGGGCATCTCCCACAGTTGGTCTGGTAGCAATGAGTTGGAATCTGTTGTTGGTCTGGTCTGACCTGCAATGTGACCAGTGCCTAAAATGTGGACAGACAAACAACTGGTTGGAATGAAAAACAGCAGCCAAGAACAACACAAAAACTCACGCACTGCACGCTTCTTGAATGACGAATGCTTATGAAGGGGCCTGAGTTGCCTTGAAAGCTTGCATATTGTAATCTTTTTAGTTAGCCAATAAAAGGTGTCATTTTGCTTGACTTCTTACTACATAAGTACCTTGGCACAATGATTAAATACCGTGTTTCTCTTTTTTCTCTCATCCTTTCACCCCATCGCACTGCTCTCCTCCAGTCGAGTGTTGCTTCTCTCCATTCCCTGGTCCAACTCACCTGGACAAGGCAGTGCAGACCATTTTGTTGAGGACCCAGGAGTACTTCCAGTGACACGGCCAGCTGGAACCTCTTCTGGGTTATTAGAAAACCAGGGAGTTCCTTCTCTGGCAGCGCCCTCTATCATTTGCCAGGGATGCGTGTGAGTGTCCAAACTGGAACTCTATATGAGGGACACTGCCACCTATTAAAGTGGGAGATAAACTGCTCCTTGCCATACTCTCCTGCCACTTCTTGTACTCTTCGGGCATCCCACCTGGACGGAGATCATAAGGCGTCCTGACTGGGTAATGCCCCCATTTAGACAATCCTTCCAATATGTCATCCCAGCCAGGTGAGGACTCCACCTCCATCCTGGGCAGGATGCCCAGCCATCCTCTGGAGAAGCAAAACTTTGAATGAAACTTTTAGTCTGTCAGAAATGGAGGCACAGACCAATATGTCTGATGAAGCAGGAATTTGACAAAAAGCATGAATGAATAAGTAGGCGTGTTAGGAATGGTTTTATTGTCATGTGTACAGAGTACAGAGAAACAGCTGTGTGACTAGAAGATCAACAGGATGATGTGCTTCTACAAGATTAGGACTGAGGAGGTGGTCCTTGAGATATCCACATTTCTAAAGCTCTATGGTTCCTGCACTTTACCCCAACCTGTGAAGATAGGTGGGTTTTTAGTTCAAATACTGGCTGAACACTTCCGAGTGCATTCCATTTTTTGGAAATGCTTGATTTAATAATATTTTAGTAAAAGTACATGTGTTTGGTCCATGGTGAGCAAACAACTGGGCGACCTGACAAATGGTGACATGAGTAGGGTGAGATTTTTTCATCTATTTCTTGATATGTTATCTACTAGACAGTATTGGTCACCACTAGCATAGATCAGTGAAATTCACCAACACCTTTTTTTGTAGAATGTGCTGGGTTTGCCAGTGACCTCATTCGCTGAATATTTTCCTGAAAATTTGTCATATGGCTGGCTTAGAGGAACTTCCTTTTCCCAGAACCCCATGATTCTTTGCGAGGCCAGAGTGACATGAAAGAGCTGTAGCAATTAATCTTGGGTGGGACAGGACACCCACCCCCAGGCATACAACACTGATGCTAGTAGTGGGCTGAAAAATAGTGGAAAACTTGAGAATACATTTAAGCCCAAAACACCCATGCAGAAGGATGCAAAAAATGTGTTGGTGTTGTTGTAGTCCTTTATTTCAGAATGTCTTTCACCTTACACTCCAAATTGTAACCTTAGATCTTCAAATGAGTGTCTGCTAAACTTAAAAGATGTGGTGAGGCAGCCTTCTGCTGTTATGCACCTAAAATCTGAAATAGCTAACCAATAGAAATTCACCAGGCTGATAGAGTGGAACATTTTAAAAAACTTTCTCATAGCTCAATTTTAGTTTAATCCTGATATTCTGTATATGCATTTAATTATCATTATCATTCATGGTGGCTCTGCAATCCGTACTAACCCCTACTTTCTCTGCTGTTGTTTTTCCGGTTTTCTGTGGGGGCAATCTGCACCACCACCACCACCACCCGATCAAAGCACCGTGATGTCCCTACATTGATGGATCGAAGGCCAGAGGTCCACATGACCATCATCTTCAAGTTCTTCCATGTGAAGCCTGTAAACCATGAGGACTGATTGTGAGATCACTTATGTCAGGTAGAATGCCCAGTGGAGGCTGGGTGGTCTCGTGGACTCAGAACCCCTGCAGATTTTGGTTTTTTTTTTCTTCAGTTCTCTGGAGTTTATATTTTTTTTGTTTTTTCTGTCCCCCCTGGCCATCGGACCTTACTTTTATTCTATGTTAATTAGTATTGCCTAATTTTAATTTTTATATTTTGTCTTTTTTCTCTTTTTTCATCCTGTAAAGCACTTTCAGCTACACCATTTGTATGAAAATGTGCTATAGAAATAAATGTTGTTTTTGTTGTTGTTGTTGTGTCTTGTATTGACTTGTAATGCAAGCCTACTGCTTTAATAGTATTACCCAGAATGCTATGCAGTTGATGGAAACAGGAAGGAGTAATAAATCAGCAAGCTTTAGTGTTGCACTTATTTGGTAGCAGCGGCAGGGAACAAGCAGAGAAGCATGAGAGAAAAAACTCAAACTGTATTTCAATGAGAGAGAGATGAATACCTGACTATAAATCTGTTAGGGGTTAAGGCTTAGTGAATTCATGCTTCCTGCTCCTGCTGCCTCTGTTTGTAAGAACTTTTACTGTTCTGATATTTAATTCTATTAATTTTATCTCTGGGGCAAGATGGCACAGTGATTTGCATGGCTGCTTGACAGCTCAGCTCATATTTTTGGCCACAATGATCGGTTCGGTATAATCACCAGACAACAACAACAACATTTATTTATATAGCATATTTTCATACAAAAAAAAATGTAGCTCAAAGTGCTTTACAAAATGAAGAAATAGAAAAATAGAAGACACAATAAAAAATAAAAATAAGTCAACATTCATTAACATAGAATAAGTAAGGTCTGATAGCCAGGGTGGACAGAAAAAACAAAAAAAAACTCCAGACGGCTGGAGAAAAAAAATAAAATCTGCAGGGATTCCAGATCAAGAGACCGCCCAGTCCCCTCTGGGCAATCTACCTAGACGATTCCCTTGCCTTCAGGGACACTTAATGGACCACTGCACCATTATAATCCACTCAACACCCATTCATTTTCTCCTTCCCCCCTCACTTCAATGCAGTTCACTGAGTTCCATGAAGTCCCATACCCACGATGTCACCAAATTTGAGGTCAAGCTATTGTAGCAGAGTTTCGCTCATTACTAGTCACCACAGACACTGAATAAATGTTTATGTGTGTATATTCTCACTGACATCATTATTTATTTTAAGTTTAGGTACTGTATGTGATACTTTAAAAGATTAAATTCATCCTTTCCTTATTAAAATAAGGGCCCAGGTGGTGCATTGGGCATACGGCAGGAAGCATTCTGGTCCAACATAAAGCACCAATCGGCCTATCAGTTGCCAATTGGCCTATCACAGATATCTTTAGGATGTGGGGAAAAAAGTGGAATACCTGGAGAAAGCCCCCATGGAAAATAAGCAAACTAAACACAGATAGTAGCATAACTCTAAATGCTGCATCACCACGCTGCCCTCGAGATTTGACTGCCGCCAAAATTCCACTTTACTCCAACAGAATGTATCTCTTCAGTGTCTACATTCTGGTCATGTGGAGGGTTTTGTGTCCCCCATAATCCTCAGCTGGTGTCTTTTTCATTTTTGTACTCCAGTTTGAGTCCTTTACATGTTCTCTGTGTTATGAATTTTGGGGGTCATTCTGGCATTGACACCGTGAGTTGCCAGTATATGAGTCTTCATGGTTGGGTAACCTTCACAAATGAAGAACAAGAGGAGTCCCGGTGGCCAGTTTAATTAGAGTGCCCAGTATAAATTGTTTGTTAAGGGTCAAAATGAGGTGAAACTCCCTTGGATAGTCAAAAGACAGAAGCCAGCCAGTCTGCGGGTACCTCTGGGACAACTTCAATTTCATTTATAATGTAAAATTTATTTATAAAGCGCCTTTCCCAGACATGACATCACAAAGCGTCGTACAACATAAAACACATAAAAGTGCCACCCAAATGTAACAAAATAAAAAAAAGAAAGAAGAAAATAGAATAACAAGAACAAACTAAAAACAAACATAAAGTCCAGGCAGAGACTACTCATCTGTGCTCAAAAACCTGCTTAAACAAAAATGTCTTAAGTTGCTGATTAATAGAATCAACTGACTTAGTAATGCGCCGTGCTAACGGAAGGCCACTCCAAAGCCATGGCGCAAAACACTGAAATGCACAATCCCCCTGTAGCTGGAGCCGGGTATGAGGGATGACTAGGAGGCCTTGTTGCCCTGATGTAAGTGGCCGACTGGCTGTATGGTGGTGAAGGAGGCCAATAATATACTCAGAGGTTTGTCTTCAGAGAGCTTTATAGGTAAGCACCAAAATATTAAAACAAATTCTAAAATAAATCGGAAGCCAGTGCAATGCATACAAAATGGGAGTAATATGTGCCCTCCGACTAGATCGAGTTAAAAGCCTAGCGGCTGCATGTTGGACTAACTGTAGCTGAGAAAAGGAGGATTTATTCAGACGAGTATACAGGGCATTACTGTAGTCAAGACGCGACGAGATAAAAGCACATGCAAGTATCTCCAGCTCTGGGCTTGAGACTACAGACCTCAGTTTAGAAAGGTTTCTTAAATGAGAGAAACGGGAGCGGCTAACAGACCTTACATGTGATTTTAGAATTAAAGACTGATTGAAAATAACCCCCAGAATATACAAGTTCAGGGTGTCAATTGGAGAGACAGAAGCCCTCTTGAGAATAATCACAGAGTGAAGGCTGGTGGGGGGGGGGCAACAATTAGAACTTCAGTCTTTCCTGAGTTCAACTGCAAGTAGTTGCTACAAAGCCAATTATTAATCTGTGACACACAGTCAACCAAAATGGGCAATTTTTCAATTTGATTAGGTTTAAATGAGATATAAAGCTGTTTGATATGAAATGCACTTAAGAGAGTTTATGCTCTGAGACATAGGAAGGATGTACAGTATAAGGAAAGTGGTACCGGTCCGAGATCCAAACCCTGTGGCACTCCACAAGTCTTAGGAGTATAAGCTGTAGAAAGTGGTCTTACTCTCATGTTCATTTTCTGCAATTGTCTTTAGACCTCTATGCCTCCTGAATCTTTAATAAGTTTACACCCTGAAACAGCTGCCAAGTGTGAGAAGAGATAGAGAGCAGAGTGAGGGAAGCTGGGGAGGGGAGGATGATGAATGTGGCGCCACCATGGCAGGGACATCGGCTCATCTCAAACATCAGAGACAATACTATTGATTACTCAGAGCCGCATCTTAATGCAGCCCTGATTGCAGAGGACAATGACGTGGGGAAGTGGCCCCTCTTCACAATTACATCAGCACGCACTGCGGGAGCAACACGTGGCTCTGAAGTTCTTGCTTGAATAATTTAGTTCTGGCCAACTCCACTCGGAATTCTCACTTAGCAACTATTAAAGCAGACAAGTGGCAAGTTAAATCATGAATACATTTACAGCATCAATCAATCAAAAGGGCCATAAATGCCCCCTTGATTGACGCATTTATCTACAGTGTATGCAAAAATAAATTTGGATTTTTTCATATTGATTAATACAACAAAATCTGTAATTTCTGAGTGAAAACAAAATTACTGATCCCTCTTTCCATGTTGATCAAAGGAGTCAAACCGCAGGTGATCCACAGGCAGCACTCTAGAAATGTCACCAACCCAGAATGAGGTCAATAACATACAAAAAAAAGAGGATGTGGACTAATCCAATAAAGCACACACACTGTATACGGGTTGTCACCGAGGACATACTGTATTGGCTTGCATCCTGGCCAGGAGGGATAGTTCCTTACTCAACCTGGAAGTCTTTATAATGGATGGATGGATGGTGGAAAGGAGACTCCCAGGTTCATGAGCTCCCCCAGTGTGATAGGTAGCAGCATCCATCTGGTGGATCTTCCATGTGCTCTCCCCACAGGGCATGATGGAAGTTGTAGTCCCAATGGGAGGCCATGGTGGGTTCCTTGGGAGTTGACAAGGAAGCTGTGTAAAGGAGCATTCCTTGTTTTAGGCAGATTCCCAGCTGAGTTAGAAATACTTCCTGTGTTAAGTACTCCTGCATTAGTCAAAAAGGAAGCCGGTCCACATTACCCAGGTGAGCGGAGAAGGACAACGCTCAGATGGGGAGCAGTAGAAAAGAAGGAATGAGAAAGAGAAGGAGAGTTGTTTATTGGCGAAAGAAGCCTTGTTAAGGTAGTTGCTTAAAATAAACTCTCCTTTAAATCTGGGATGTGTGCGTAATTAGTTGTTAGCTGAGGTTTGGGTGTCTGATGGGCCCCATACATGTCACAAGGTATTAGCAATGGGGTAATAACTATGAAAAGAACAAACCCTAAAGTAGCTGTTCTTGAGCTTACCTCAGCAGGTCTCAAATCCTTGCCTAATACTTTGGTGGTTGGCCCCCATCTGTAAAATCACGCCCCTTTACACTTCTCTTCAGTTTATTGGTTGTTTGGCTGCTGCTCCTCTTGCCAGTCAAGTGCTCTTGTGCTCTTGTGCACTTTGTTATAGAGCTACTCCTAGAGAGATCTTTCTTACACTTTGGGGCCCACCCACACTATTATATTTGACCTTTTTTCATTGGTTGACTTTGACTTTGTTTTTATCCCACTGCTGGGTCTGTTTTGACTTTCTGCTATTATGACCTCTGCTAACTTTTTGGCATTCTAATCGTCTCCTGGTCTCATCTTCCTCACAATAATCCGCAGCATCCTACATGTCCTAACACTGCAAAATCAAGATGCTAGTAAAACTGAACTTTTTAAATTCAATATGAAATATAAAACAGACATTAAAATCAGATTACATATGTAAAAAAAACATAATACAAAAATGCATGCACTGAAGTGCTAGTACATTATAGTAAGAACCAACTGTGGCAGGAGGCTGGGGGTCAGACCCAGCCGGGATGCCTGAAAGGACTGGCAGGCAATATATACGTCCCCCGGGCCACAAGGGGGCAACCGCCCTGGACAGTGAAGGGACCATGGGGACGGAACATGGAGGCTCAAACCCACTGGGGCCCGTGGCTACTGCCAGGGGGCACCCCAAGCCTCGTACAGCCCGGGATATCTGCACTTCCGCCACACCTGGGAAGGTGGACGAAGGACCTCCCAGGGACGCCCAGAGTGCTTCCGGGTGCTCATGCGGCACTTCTGCCACAACAGGAAGTGCCACTGGAAGAACATCAGCGAGCACTTGGAGCACATCCGGGTGTTTATAAAAGGGGCCACCATCCTACAGTAGGGGAGTAGGGTGGAAGAAGGCAACGCTCGGGAGTGACGTGGCCCAAAGACGACCATTGAGAGGCCCAGGAATACAAGGGTGCTTGGTGCTGGAGCACTGTGTGTGTGCAGGACTTGTGTTTGAGGACCTTGTCATTAATAAACGTGTGTGTTTTAGAACTGCCGGTGTCCGTCTGGTTGTGTCCGGGCTGTCTTCTCACACAACCTTCTAGTAGCAGGGGTGGCAACCCAGGGCTCCCTCTTGTAGCTCCTGATATATCCACATCCCCATGCTGTTTAAGGTCCTGAAAGGGGCAAATATTTAAGGTAACCTCAGCTTCATCTAAGCACTCCTTGCACACCCCTTTTCTTGGTATTTTTTCCTGCACTTTTTTCTCTTACATATCAGAGACTCTGGCATCCTTCCTGGCTCCGTAGTCAGCTGCCCACTAGAGGCCAGTGGGGTGTTGAAGACCAGATGCTGCTTGCCCTCTGGCCATGTTTATATCTCATCGTAGAAATGGGACTTCAAACTGATGACATCCATAAAACAAAATGGTGGTGTGGGAAAACATACCAAAACAAAATGGGACAAAATTCCTACTAACTGAAATTAATGTTAAATTAGGAAAATAACAATACTTTTAAATTGCTTGACATTTAAAATATAAGTCTAAAGTGAAAGTAGAAGTATAAGTGGAAACATACAGCCTCCCATGAGCCTCCAGTAGACCTGATAGAGCATGCATGCACCAGAGAGGCCCATGACACCTGACTCCTGACCAGCCAATAGGGAGTACCGAAGCCGGAGTCCATTGCCAGCCGAAATGACTAACTGTGTTGTAGATGTAAGAGGTGCTCCAGCCCGTACGGTCTCTATTACAGGTGATCGAGCTTCTAAAGAAGACGATAGAGGTGATGGAGATGACAGCCAATGCATCACTGAAGACAGTGTGGGAATACCTGAGGAGGTTTGGTGCAAGACTCTCCTCCCAGGTATATTCGACAGTACAGGTTGAGCGTCACCGGTACTGTACAGGAAAGAAGGATGCAGAGCGAAGGGGTTTTGGAAATGAATAATATTGAGTGCTGAGTAGCTCGATCCCTACAGTTGACAAGGATGTGATGACTGACCTCCGGGTGGTAGGGCCTCCCATCAGGGATGCTCAAAAGGAGAAGCTCGCAGTGGGGAGAAAAGCTAAAGGCTAGACAAAATGGATCAGTTTGGAAGTGCTAGCATCCGGGCTGCCCATCCTCCCACCAAACCATTGGCCGTTGCAAGCAAAGTGAAGGAGGTACAGACACTACAGGGTCTCTGTTTATCCCACAGAGAGACCCAGACTGCTGGCATACCCCAGAGCAGAAAGGAGATCCGCAAGAGAAAGACTGGGTCCCCTAAAATTACAATGTGTGAGCCTGTGCGCTTATGTGGGCGAATGGCCCTTTTCCAGTGACGCGGAGGGCTGAGTCAAGTTCAGCTGAGCATGGGGTGAGGCAGGGATAACCGTCCTGCTTCCATTCTCACAGGTCACGAGCTTCAAGAGGGAAAAGGAGTGTTACGAATGCCGTCGGCCGGTACATGGCTAGAGACACTGCCCATACACAGCAAAAAAAGACAGCACAGTGTCTCTCCATCACCCAGCTGTTTATATATTGCAGGATGCAGCCATGAACTGGCTGAAGCTGCCTACCCTTCTTGGAGGAAGAGAGCCCTTGCAGGATGGGCCACCTCACCCTAAAAGGCTCAGCTGATAGAGAGGCCGTGCGATGGATGGCTGAGAAAACTACTGGAATTATTTCACACCAGATAAGGCTCTTTGTATTGTTAGAACTTGTGTCCAAGCCTGTGGGTCAGGTGTTTGGGGAACTGGAGCGCCCCCTGGTGGCCACAGCTTCAAGTTAGAAGATTAGGAAAATGTATAGATGGTACAGTGCAGAAACTGCTAACACAAAGTGAAACTGAAACTGGCCTCCACTGCACAATTAGATTGACAGATACTGTAGATTGTGTCAAGCACATGGGAGCTAGCTTAAGGGATTTGGTGGAGATAACTCCAAGTCAAACCAGGGGCTGGCACTGTGTTGTAATGCTTTCTCTTCTCCTCCCTCTGTAGAATGGAAGATTGAAAGTCTCTCCATTGCTGACGTCACTTCTATTGTCCATCCACCTGGATCCATCTCCTCCTGCCACATGACCACATAACCCTAGAACTGGCAACCTTGTTTCCAGTTCTGTCTTGAACTCATATCTGAGAAGATGTCTCAACAATCTTTGCATGTTTTCTGTTTTACGAAACCTTCAATTATATGGGGTCACCAAGGAGGTGTCCCAACTGTTTATCTTTGTTTGTCTCCTTTATACAATAGATAGAAAGATATGAAAGGCACTAGATAGATAGATAGATAGATAGATAGATAGATAGATAGATAGATAGATAGATAGATAGATAGATA
>JANRMT010062796.1:75937421-75951019 GCA_026402145.1 Polypterus bichir lapradei
ATAGATAGATAGATAGATAGATAGATAGATAGATAGATAGATAGATATCTCTCTACGTTATACAGTAGTGCCTGTCATATCTATCAGTCTATCTATCTGTTGTCATGTTAGTGCAGTTCTGTCTGGAAAGGATATGAAGGGTACATCTGGGAAAGATTTACTGGTTGTACAGCCTCTTAATCACTTGCTAAATAGGGAAATTGACAGCCTTGGATTAAATCCCATATTATATGGCATTCCTTTTTTAAATAATGAGCAAGGGAAAGTTAGGGCAAACCAAGAGCCTACCATTTCATAAAGACCTTAATCATGTGGTTTAAATGTGACAGCCTACACTGTGGACTAGCTTAAGGAAGGACAGCAGCTGAGAAAACTGTTTCCCCCGCAAGAAAAGGGAGAGGTACTTCATTTGGAAAAGTGCGTGAGCAAAATGAAATAGTGGGCCCCTGAATCTCATGCACTCCCCTTAGTGTAGGTGTACACAGGAGCGTCAGCCGCACATGAAAATTAATCAATTCTTGAATTCCTTTTTTATCCACCCTGCATTACGGAGAAGTGTCACACCAACTGATTGGGCATCATTCAGTATCATGGCAACAAATGGAGGATCTTCTCCTGGTAATATGCATCATGAATGTATTCTACTCCAGCACTCCTCCTTGTTAAGGTCTCATGTGAACAAACAAATCGCCCACCCAAGAGGGTGCAACCTCAGAAACACATCAGACCACAGAGGACTGGGCAGAACTCAAACTTGGTTCTACAGGCTGTGTCCTGAATTATTCCGAGGCTCTTCCTGAAATATCCAATTTAGCATCTTTCAGTCGCCAGCTATCCCTCCACCTGTTGCCATGGCAACATGAGGAGCGCGGGAGAGGATGTGTGGGTGAGTGTGACAGAAAAACAAGTCCCTCTGACCCTCCTCTCAGCATCTTGTGCTATGCAGCAATTACCTACAAAGCACCTCACATTTAGAGAGGCTCTTACTTCAGTTTTTAACCCCTAAATGCATTTCTTGCCACTGGGAACCTTAAAAAGGAGTACACTTTCTTAGAATTCTTTGGTTTTCAAAATACAAAATGCCTTCAGGTTGTTAATAGCGAACAGCAACTGCTGTGCTCACAAGAAACTGGTGCAGGTGTGCTGCAAAATAATTAACTGGTATCGACCGCGCTTCCTTTGCTTTACAATTCATAAAGATGAGGGCATGTTTAACTCTTTTGATCATTTACAGATTTGAGTGGGGTGCAACTGCTCAGGCTTTATCACACCGCTCAGTCTAACTTACATCATGCAAAAACAGCTGAAAATCAGAGTGAATGTGGACTGAGGTCAGTCGCGGGTGTTTTATTACATTTTGACATCAACCAATCTGGATTTACTGCAGCATTTTAGTCAGCACCTGTTTATAGAGTTAAATGGGAAAGCCTTTATAGTCACTTGAGCCCAGGCTGGAACCTCTGGTCAGAAAAACTTGAAGAAGAGTTGTGAAACAAACACTTCACAAGGTGTTATGTGCTCAAAGATCAGTGCGGCTTGTGTTGTGCTTCTGTATTTGACCTTAAAGAGGCCATTTTTACCAGGCAGTACTTGTTGTGATACAGATAGACAAACGGATAGGGAAAGGACTGTATAATAGATAGATAGATAGATAGATAGATAGATAGATAGATAGATAGATAGATAGATAGATAGAGAGGAAAGGTACTATATGACAGATAGATAGATAGATAGATAGATAGATAGATAGATAGATAGATAGATAGATAGATAGATAGATAGATAGACAGATAGATAGATAGATAGATAGATCATTCCCTTCTCAAACCCAATTAATCCATGTCACTGCCATTGGAGGGAGAGCACTATATCACAAAATCCACACATACACACACATATACCTGGGCCAATTTAGACTGGCCAGATAATGCACAACATACTTGTCTTTAAGGATGTGGGAGGAAAGCCATGGTCCACTGAGAAAAAAATATCCAGAAAAAAGGATTTCAATGAAAGATAATGGGCCGATGAAACAGCAACACTGACCAGTGCATTACTAATCTAACCTACTGAAGAATATTAAAAGCATTAGATAGATGACCACCTTGTTTCCAGTTCTGTCTTGAACTCATATCTGAGAAGATGTCTCAACAATCGTTGCATGTTTTCTGTTTTACAAAACCTTTACTTATATGGGGTCACCAAGGAGGTGTCCCAACTCTTTATCTTTGTTTGTCTCCTTTATACAGTAGATCGATAGATATGAAAGGCACTAGATAGATAGATAGATAGATAGACAATGTTTCAGTCTCTATATATGTAAAATGGTTTGAGTCACCTTTTATTACAATGACAGCTGTAAGTATATTTATTTGATAGCATCTGTCTATCTCTCTACTATACAGCAGTGCCTGTCACATCTATCTGTCTATCTATCTATTTTAAGGTTAGTGGATCATGTGCATTTCTGTCTGGGAAGGATATTATCTGTGCATCTTGGAAAGATTTACTGGTTGCACAGTCTCTTAATTATTTGTTTTTTTCCACCCTTAGTTTAAAAACCTAAGAATTGGAGGGCACCGTCTGACTTCACCTCTTTCCCTGCCCCTTCAACAAAGTAAATATTCTGCACAACAATCAAGTCTTGTCATTTCCTGACCAGACAGCATGAGACACACTATTATTGTCCAGGTGGGTCTTTTTTTATCCTTATTAAATAAATGCTCTCTTTGTGACTATTTTACATAGATACCCAGCTAGCACCCCAACCATTTATTTGTCTATCACTACACTACACATCATATAGTGCTTTTCAGATCTATCCATTATATTGCCTTTTAGATCAATCAGTCAATCTATGTATCTATGGTATTAGATAAACAATGCCTTTCAAATCCTTGATTCTACTATGTCTATTATATATTGCTTTTCATATTTCATATCTCTTTACCTATTAATACCAATAATACCTTTCTAATCTATAATCTATCATATAGTGCCCTTTATATTTCTCCATGTCTTTCCATTCTACACTATGTAGATATATAGTCTGTATATCACAGAGGACCTTTTAAATTTCTCTGTTTGAAGCTCTGTCAGAGTGACCATTTGGTCCTTGGTCACTTCCCTGACTAAGGCCCTTCTTACCCGGCTAGCTCTAGATAGAGTCCTGGTGGATTCAAATGTGCTACTGGGAACACTCAAAGCTTTAGAAATGGTTCTATAGCCTGATTTATGTCTCGCCACAGTTTGATTGCTGAGTCCACAGAGGGTTCCTTGGACTTCATGGCTTGGACTTTGTCCTAACATGCATTGTGAATTGTGGATCTTATATACACAGGTGTGTTTGCCTTTGTAAATGGCATCCATTCAATTCAGTTGGCCACAGGTGGACTCCAATCAGGTTCTAAACACATCTCAAGGAGAATCAAAGCAAGCAGGATGAATCTGAGCACAACAGGGAGTATAACAACAAAGGGTCTGAAAACTTACATACATGAGAGATTCCAGTGTTTGATTTTTGAAATTTGTAAGCTTTTCTGAACACATGCTTTTACTTTGTCATTATGGGCTATTTAGTGTAGATTGACAGTCCATTCCTCCTCCTTATGATATCCAAACTGGCAGCACACCGAAAAACTCTGGAAACACCGGTAATGGACCCCAGAGATGCCAGTTTCTTCTTCTCTTTTCTAAGGAGAGGACCGGAAACTGTCAACAACAGGCATATCCAGTGGGCTAACTGGAAGCATCTGGGAGTAAACATCACTCAGTGGGGTCCAGAACAACCACGTAAACTCTGGTCACGTGTCACAGAGAACCAGAATAAATGCAGTGAGAAGAGCTGGTAATTCACTACCACTGTCACTTTCATAAAGGAATTACAGCTGATATCCGGTGTCCCAACTGTAAAACGAGCACTATCCCGAAATCTTAGTGAGCTCAGTGCACTATATTTCAATCAATGACATATTTGAGTAGGGTAGTGGAAATAAAAGAGCATCCAGAAGAGGCTAGGAGGAATTTTAAACTATGATTATCACAACGGGATTACGATCATGGAAAGCCCTGTAGGTGGTTTTGTGTTCCAGTTGGCCAAGTGCCCTGTAGCAGTCACAACATACACACAATCGGAGTGGGTTAAGTGAGCCACGCAGTCAGACAGAGGTGGGCACTGAACCAGCGACCAAGTGGTTTGAAATCCCAAACCTTTCAGACCACAGAGCTATCGTGCTATTTCCGAACAATCACAATTCTCCATTCCTCTTGTCGTTCAAACTCCCTTCAATTATATTCCCAAGTTTCTTTGTGAGGTTCCATCTGTCGTATCACTCACAGTGAGTCTTAAGACACATTTTTTCTTTCTCAGCTTGCTAAACTGCTATCAGTTTGGTACTTCAGTCAAAAAAACCTGTTTGTACCATTCTGTCTATTCATTTACAACTGACCGTCTTACAGTCATTAACTTCACTGTTTTTAATAATGACAAGCTGCTATCGCATTTACAAGTCGCCTCAGTGCTTCTCTAATATTTGTATCCTTTCAGATTTTCTGAATTTTTTAAAATATTTTTGAATGTTATTTCTAAGATGTTATTTCATACTGTCAGAAATGCAAGCTAATTTAGGGGATAATCCATACAGTTCAGCTATTATCTAAACAAATAAGCTTAATGGACTGAGTGGCCTCGTCTCATTTGTCAGATTACTTATGTTCTTAGGGTTTGTACGATGAGTTTGAGGATCTGGATCACCACAGGATTACTCCTTTGTTTAACTGTACTTTCCATCTGCTTGTGATTTTTTTAATTTTCTCCCACTTCCTTGCTCGTCTTTTGTTCACATTTTTTGTATTATTTGTACTTTTGTCTTTCTTTGTAATTATTTGCAAAGGACTGCCTGGTAGAGCTCAAAATTCTGGTATATTCCTCCTGATTGTTAGCTAACTTTCCTTGCTTTTGCTGTTCAGTCCCCTTTTGTACATTTCTGTACCTTTGGTATGTTTTGGTGGATAATTTATTTGAGACTGGTTAGCTTAGGGTGTTTTTGCTTGATTCTAAGTACCATATATAGTCGCACATAAGTCAGGACTTGAAACCCGAAAAAATCCGACCCCGACTTATACGGCCGTTCAAAAATGTGACACTTAATTTTTTTTTTTTTACATCTTGCTTCCTCTAATCTTGCACCAGTTTCAACATCGAATTTTATTGCAGCAGCGTAGTTACCAATTTCTTTCGCCACTTCAATGACGTTTAATTTATAACCAGCTTCATATTTTCTTCTGATCGAACAGTTCATCGTAGATAAGGGATGCTCTTACAATAAAGGAGTATGAGGGTGTGAGATACAAAAAACACAAATCAGTGCAAACGTCACTCTGGAATAGTTCGGGTATTAGTGTGCTCCGTGGTTACTCTCTCAGGTGGGCGTTAGCATATCATAATCTCTTGGACCAATAGCGTGAAGCTTCCGTATTCGACTTATACAACAGACATTTTAAAATACCGGAAATTATTTTACAGTAAAATGAAGCCCCGACTTATCTGCGGGAGAACTTAAATGAGAGCATATATGGCAGTGATGGCGAACCTTTTAGAAACCGAGTGCCCAAACTGCAACCTAAAACTCACTTATTTATCACAAAGTGCCAACACGGCAATTTAACCTGAATACTGACAGGTTTAACCTGAAAACAACTCATACATTAACATCTTTTGTCTTAAAAGAAAAACATAATAACAGAGCTTTCAATGATACAAACAACTTTTTATTGAAAGGTAAAAGTCTGCATTCGGTATGGTTTTGAACAATTAATGTGATTTTTGCTGTTGTATGCATGCTGATAATTTGTTTAACCTTGGCTCACACTTTGTAAGTTTGAGAGCAACACATGCAGCACTCAGGTCATCTGTTAGTCTGTTTCTGGTGTCAGATTTGATAGAATTCAGCGGTTCTCAAACTGTGGGCCGCGCAAAGTAACAAAAAAGGGGGCACGAATGTTGCCATATGTGGCGTAAGTTCGGTATTCGTAGGGAAATTTTAAACGTGTAGCGGTGTATTGGCAGCAAAAAATATAGGAATACATTTTATTAGGGTTTCAAAAAAACGTTTGGGGGGTCGCATTTAAAACTGTTATGAAAACTTGGGTCGCAAGTACTTAAAAGTTGAGAAACGCTGATATAATTCAAAGCATGAA
This sequence comes from Polypterus bichir lapradei, assembly GCA_026402145.1. Taxonomy (NCBI): domain Eukaryota; kingdom Metazoa; phylum Chordata; class Cladistia; order Polypteriformes; family Polypteridae; genus Polypterus; species Polypterus bichir. Next base: position 75,943,620 of record JANRMT010062796.1, read on the forward strand.
AACAGCTGCTCACAACCATAAGATGTTCCAAACAAAGTAAGGAAAGCAATCCCAAGTGCCCTCATTGACTTAAAATTATTTGGCAGAGAATTCCACACTTTAAGGATTCCATTTTCAGAAGTAACTGTGCTGTCCTTTGTCATCCCTTCTATCTTCTCAAGTGTTTCACGCAGGTCTTTCCCATTAACCCCCGTTTCCATTTCCATTCCCTTTTCCGTGTGCGCGCTCGCTCTCTCTCTCTCTCTTTCTTTATCCCCTTTCCATCCACCTCACGTTTCTCTTCTATATTACGGGGTCGTGGATCAGGTGTGGCGATTAGCATCTCCCGGCAACAATTACAGATTCGGACGACTCCTCACCTGTGCGCTTAAGCGAGGACCGCCCGCATCACAAAGCTCCCGGAAACCGCTCTGGCCACTCTACCATAACCCCCTTTAAGCCGCGAGTGCGGCGATTATCTATTAAAACTGGCCTTTTCAATTTTGAGCTGTGGACCAGCTATACCACATCCTCTCCAACCCCACCACGGGAATCACAGACTCAACAGGCTGCAGTCCGTGCCGCACCCTCAAGCAGCATGTGAGCCGCCCGCCTTACCCCAGACAGGAGAGGGTGGAAGCGCTCCCATTGGGCTGCTGGGCAGAGGGGAGGGTGATGTGATAAAAGTCCTCCGGCGCAGGGGGAGCTGGGAGGGGAGCAGCCCGGTCCCGCATCCCTCTGGCTTTATAGTAACAAACTCTGTGCTGGGTTGAAGGCGCGCATGCCCACAGAGAGGGCTCTGAGTGCCCCCTTTGGCACGCGTGCCATAGGTTCGCCACCACTGATATATGGTATGTAGAATTGTTAGGTTATTTAGAGACATGACGGGTGGAGTACAAGTCCAAGGAGGTTATACTCAGGTGAGGCCTCGTCTGAAGTACTGTGTGCAGTTTTGGTCTCCAGGCTACAAAAAGGACACAGCAGCTCTAGAAAAGAGTGACTAGGCTGATTGCAGGGCTACATTAGGAAGTTTTCTTTCACCCAGAGAATCACAGACACATGAAATAAGTTCAGTATTGTGGCAGGTCAGTAGGACTTTCAGGACTTTCAAAACTCGACTTGATGTTATTTTGGAAGAATTAAATGGATAGGACTGGCGAGCTCTGTTGGGCTGAATGGCCTGTTCTCGTCTAGTTTGTTTTAATGTTCTGTTGTTTTTTTTGGTTATGTTTTGGATTGCCCTATTTGTTATTAATTTAATCATTTTGTATTTGTATTTTTAAGTTCTTGTGGATCTATCTTTATTTAATGATTTAAAAGTTTTATTCTTGTTGGCCAGCAGTTTTAGTGATGCTCCTCTCCCTTGTGTGACTTATTTTCTAAGCCTCTGACCTTTTTGAGGTTTGTAGGCATTAGACATTTTTTAAGAACATAAGAAAATTGACAAACAAGAGGAGAACATTCAGTCCATCTATCTCCCAAGATCTCATCCTTTTTTATGCAGCTTGTCAAGGTTTCTGCTTCAACTGCACGTTATACTGATTGAAAGTAGTTGTTATATTTCAGAGGGTTCCTTCCCTGGCTGGGGTTCAAATCTCATTTTTTGTTCATTTTTGATTCTTTGGTTTGTGTTAATATTGCTGGTCATTTCTTTTCTGTGTATCTGTGTGTTTTCTTTTATGTTCCACGTTTTTTGTGGGTGGTCCTCAAAGAGGTGGGGCCACCTGCCCATCACAACGATGAAATGCCCTTAGCCCTATAAAAGCTGAGAAAAACCCATAGTCCCTTGCGGTTCATTCAATGTGCTCATGGTGTGGTGATTATTTTGATTATTGTGAGTTATTGGATTTTGTGACCTTTCAGACTGCCTTTTGACAATTTTTTTAATTTTCACATTGGGACTTTGTTTGCGTTTGGGATTGCTGATGTTTGAAGGCATTGCCTTCTGTGTTTTTGTGCCCCTTTGGAGCTTATTTTTGTTCAAAAGAGCTTTTGTTAAAATAAATCTTTTCCTTTATAAAGATTCTTTGCTGCCCTTTTTGTTACTAGACAGGGTTTGCTGGCATTTCCCCCTCTAGTGTACATTTTCAGTGTTTTTTGGTCCTTACTTGCTTGCAAACTGTCTAGATCAGTGGTCCCCAAACTCGGTCCTTGGGACCCCCTGTGGCTGCAGGTTTTGGTTCCAACCAGATTCACAATCAGTGGTAATAAATGATCTCATTTAATTAGCTTCTGTGTTTTTCTTGTCTCATACTTTGCATTCAGAAATGCACAGCAGTATGATTTCTGCATTCATAAGACATTTAAAATATTGCTATTAGCTTTAAATTCTTAACTCTCTTTTGTTGTTTTCCTTTTATTTTGCCCTTTTTCTGTGTAGTTTGCCCCCTTCACTGTATCCTGATTATACCAATTAAAACAAGCAGAGCAGGAATCTGGGTAAACATGTCAGACTCACTAATAGTTAAATAATGGATTAAATAACCAAAACACCTGGAAAAGTAGAATGAAAATCAGGATGAAAATATTATTTAAAAGTATAAAAACCACATTATCCCCATACAACTGTTTTGTACATTGTAATAAAAATGCACCAAATTTAGTTTTATAATTTCTACATTAACCGCAAAACACAGAAACTGGGAAATAAGTTCTTTTAAATAACAGCTCACTTCATGAGGCAAGGAGACCAGTCAAAAACAGACGTTGGTTGGAACAAAAGCCTGTAGCCACAGTGGGCCCCCAGGACCGAGACTGAGAACCACTGCTCACGATCATAACAGTAGTCAGTGAAGTTTTTTAGAAAAAAAAGACCATAAGAAAAGTTCAAGAAATGATGCACTGATCAAAACTCAAAGTCAGTTGGTCTCGTCCGATGTGAGAGATGGATGTCTGAAGTGGAGCTCCGCTAGCAGCGGTGTTATTTTTCATATTATTTGCTTATTATCATGAGATATCCTGTATTTATTCAACCCGAGGGGACTGCTACAGTATATGTAAGCATATATAAAAATGGCCAACAACAAAGGGGGTCCGAAAGAATCGAAAACTAAAGCTGCACCCAAGCTAAGATCAGCAAGCCCTAGTTCAAGATACGGCCTTTCAGAGACAGACCTGGATCAGATGGGCGAAAGTACAGACTCCTCGGGACCACGGTCCGCTACATCGTCACCAGCTGAGAGCGAAAAGGGGAGCGAATGTACGATCGTGAATGCAGATCTCGATAGCTCGCCGATTGGAGAAGATCACCTGAAACTGGAAAAGGCCTTGCAGTCCGCGGCTTCAATTACTCCACGCGAGCCGGGAACAGCGGGGACACCAGCTACAGTAGAGCCAGTAGAGCAGTAGAGCCTGCCGCTTCACCTACGGTACAAGAAAGCACAATTGAAATGTCTAAACTGCAGGTGATGTTCGCTGAGCTCATGCAAGATATAAAGAAAAGCGAGAAGGCAAATGAGATGGCAAGGGTAAAGGCAAATGAGAAACTGAGACAGGAGTTGAGACAGGAGTTGCAACCGACAAATGAAAGGCTGCGACAGGAAATGCAACTGGAGCTGCGACAGGTGCTGGGTAAAATTGAAGAGCACATTCAGGAAAACCCGGTTAAACTGAGCACGCTTACTGATCAATTGGAGGATCTCAAGGGGACATTCACGGCTCGGATTGAAATAGTCGAAAATTTAGCAGCCAGTGCCGAAGAAAAAGCAGTAAATGTCAGCTCCGAATACAAAAAACTCGGAGACAGACTGGCTGCTTTGGAAGATGGAAGCAGAAGGTATAATGTCAGAATTGAAGACCACCATCTACCCAGTAGAGGTGGGATGACGAGGGTATGTGGGGCTGTCAACCACACGCCTCCTGAGGGACGCAGGGGTGACTGGAAGGAACCTAAGAAAGGCCATTAAAGATCTGGCAGAAGAGGCAGAGAAAGGCAGCTTTTGGCTCTGGTTGAGGAGAAAGGACAGGAGCTGGGGAAAGAAAAAATAACCCCAATAACAGCTGCAGGGGGTGACAGGCAGACGTCCCTGTCACTGCTCCGCCACCAGGAGATGCTCTAGCGATTAAAGGAGCGAAACGTTGGTGAATGGTGGTTCCTAGCTGAAGACCCGGCAGCTGACCCATGGGCACCGGAGGAGGTGCGACAGGCAGCAATGCCAAACAGGTTATACCACCTACCTGTACATTGACTGCCTGAGAATCGAGAAAGTACAAACCCTGTGAAATTTGCAGCTGAACTTTTCTCTAAAATAATCGGGGAGGAATTTAAAGCAGAATCTGAGATAGCAGCGGCTTACCGCATATGCGGATCAAATACTGTTAGACCCAGATCATTCCCTTTGAAAGATTATCATTTAAGCTAGAGGTGATGGCACTCCTCAGAAACAAGCAAGATATTATATATGAAAATAACCACATTCGTATCTTCCATGACTTCTCTCCAGCAACAGCTACTAAACGCGCAGCCTTCTACAACATTAAACAGTGGTTACGGCAAGCTAACGTCAAATACAGCCTCTTGTATCCGGCCAAAATTAAAGTGGAATTGCAAGGTCAATTCTATGTCTTCGCTAGCAAGGAAGAAGCAGAAAAGGAATTAAGAAAGCTGATCCCGGGACTATTCTGATACATAATAGTGAGTCATGGCCGTTAATGATATAGCAAGGACTAATAATCTACTGTCTGATCTATTTGTTTAAAATACTGGTTTTTATCATCATATATTCTCATTATTACTTAGTATTACTAGGGCGCTCTTTTTTCTTTTTTTTAGCTAATTATTTTATCTCTACTTTAAACGAGACTGTTCAACATCATACCCTTGGTTTATTGTTATTGCTATCATTGCATTAAGACTTATTATGCTTATTCTGGACAAATTTCTAACACCATCCCCCGGGTTTATTATCTGGGTGTATTATCTTAATCGACTAAGATTGCTGAAGACTATATATATTTTAAGTGCACAATTTTTTTTTTAGACTATATTGGTAATAGATATCTCTATCTTTTAACCCTAAAACGCCGCTGCGTGGAGGCTTGTTTTGCTTTGGACGTGCTCTGTCTCTGGGTATGTCAGAGGACTGGGACTGTGTGAAGTGGGTTCTAGCCTCAGTTGGGGAGGCAAAAAGGGAGGGTGAGGGGTTAAGGGGGGGAGAGAAAGAGAGCAGGCTTGATCTATACCTAATCTATCCTCTTAATCTTTATAATTATAACTACCAACGTAATAATAAGCTGCATGTAAACAACTCTAGGGGAAATAGGAAATTAAGGCCGAAGCTGTCTCACTTCCAGTTAAGACTATAAAATGACATCAAAAACTCAGAATCAATGTCTCCATGATGGGACAGTTAACTTCGTGAGCTGGATGTTAAAGGCTTGAATCACGAATTAAAGAGAAAGAAAGTACTCTCTCACCTAACAGGTCTAAACGCTAAAATAGTATTTTTACAGGAGACCCACTTACTAAGCAAGGATCAGTTCCAGGTGCAAAAAGACTGGACTGGCCAAATGTTCCATTCTAGTTTTACAAAGAAAACTAGAGGTGTGGGAATTCTCATACACAGAACAGTACCATTTGTAGCATCAGATGTAGTATTGGATCCTGAAGGGAGATATGTAATGGTCATGGGAGACTTATCTAACTGTAAAATGATTTTGATAAATGTTTATGCACCTAATGTCGATGATAAGGAATTTATACAAAATTTATTTGCATCCATTCCCAATCTGAACACTCATAAAGTTATAATGGCTGGGGACTTTAATTGTGTTCTAAATCCACTTTTAGATAGGACTTCCTCCACAGGGGGAACGGCATCTAACACCGCAAAGATAATTACAAAGTTTATAACTGATCACAACTTATCAGACGCCTGGAGGTTTTTAAACCCAAATTCAAGAACATATTCTTTCTACTCACCAGTACATCATTGCTACTCAAGGATTGATTACTTCTTTATAGACAATAAGTTCTTGCCTATGATTAAATCTTGCAAATACAATACTATTGTTATTTCTGACCATGCACCTATGACCTTGGAGCTAAAATTACTAAGCCCCATACACTCACCCCGCAAATTGCATCTCAACCCGCTTCTATTAGCAGACGAGAATTGTATGGAATTTATATCCAAACAAATCAAATTCTTTCTAGAGACAAATACATCATCTGAGATCTCTGCAGGAATACTCTGGGAAACTCTTAAGGCCTTCTTAAGAGGACAGATTATCTCATATCTTTCCCACAGAAATAAATTCGAAGCCAAGAAAGTAGCAGAGATAAAAAGCGAAATTACTAGAATAGATGAAGAACATGCCAGACTACCAAGCGAGACTCTACATAGGAAAAGGCAGGCTCTACATTCAGAACTAAACCTCTTGACAACTAAAGAAACTGAACAACTAATTTATAAATCCAGACATCATTACTATGAACATGGAGAGAAAGCTAATAAGCTTTTAGCTCAACAAATCCACAAGCAAGAAGTGTGCAACGCAATCTCAGTAATCACTAACATGAACGGAGATAAAATCGTCGACCACAAAAATATAATGCACACTTTCAGAGACTACTATAAATCCTTATATACCACTGCATTTAAAGAAGACAATACACAATCTAATGTATTTCTGGATACATTACAAATACCACAAATAGACACTTTTAGTGCGGAGGAACTTGAGAAACCTCTGGCGTTATCAGAATTACTAGATGCTATAAAGTCACTCTAAGGCGGGAAAGCAGCAGGCCCTGATGGCTACCCTGCAGAATTTTACAAGAAATTCTCCACTCAGCTAGCTCCTCTCCTATTAGCAACATTTACAGAAGCCAGAGATAACCAATCACTTCCTCAAACCTTTCGCCAAGCACTAATCACCGTTTTTCCAAAACAAAATAAGGACTTATTACAATGTGCATCATACAGACCAATTTCACTTCTGAATAACAACGTTAAAATACTCTCTAAAATCATAGCTAGAAGGATGGAGAAAGTGCTCCCCTCGGTAATATCACAAGACCAAACTGGATTTATTAGGGGCCGACACTTATCTTCAAATCTTCAACGCCTGTTTAATGTAATATACTCACCAACTAAATCAAACACCCCATAAATATTTTTATAATTGGATGCAGAAAAAGCATTCCACATGATTGAATGTAAATACCTTTTTACTACATTGGAGAAGTTTGGGTTTGGCCCGAACATTTGTGCATGGATTAAATTACTGTATACTAACCCAGAAGCTTCAGTTTGCATCAACAACATCTGCTCAGACTACTTTAAACTAGAATGTGGTACTAGACAAGGATGCCCCTTGTCACCGCTGCTGTTTGCAATTGCCATTGAACCACTGGCAATACATTGTCAAAATACTGATCAGATAAAGGGGATTAGCAGAGAAGGACTGGAACAGAAAAT
>JANRMT010062796.1:75956305-75978851 GCA_026402145.1 Polypterus bichir lapradei
TGTGACCCAAGCGTGACAATATATTCCGACGCTGACTTTATATATTCCAGCGCTGAGTTTATATATTCCGACGCTGACTTTATATATTTAAGTTTTGACTTTAGGTGGCAGTGTGACGAAGTTGCTTCGGAAGACGGCGTTAGCCGCGGAGCTCAGCTCAGAGCGAAATGAGGTAAATGGGAGGGGATATGATGACGTGACTCCTCCACCCGCCTTAACTGTCAATCCCCCACAAACACAGTCTCTCGGAATTTGCATAAGCACACCCCTTCACCTGCAATTTTAACTTAGTTACAAAGTGATCAAAACTCTCGTTTATATCCTGCGTTCTCTCATTAAACTTGTATCCCGCATTACCCGTGGGCATTAAAAACGCCAGCGGCAGCCTGTCTATTAACTTAATTTAAAGTTTAGGTTTATACCTTGCTTTGTTTCCGAAGTAGCTGCAATGATGAATATGGTAGTATATGTCACTCGCTCGCTTCTTATTGTTTCGCTGCCTTCTCAATTATATAATGCATGTTTTGTTCAGAGTATTTTGGAGCTCTTCCTGGTTTTCTACATAGTGCGTTGACAGTCAGTTCACGTGATTACGTGGGCGGCGTGATGATGTCACACGAAACTCCGCCCCCACGGCGGTCAAGCTCAACTCCATTACAGTAAATGGAGAAAAATACCTTCCAGTTATGACCATTACGCGTAGAATTTCGAAATGAAACCTGCCCAACTTTTGTAAGGAAGCTGTAAGGAATGAGCCTGCCAAATTTCAGCCTTCTACCTACACGGGAAGTTGGAGAATTAGTGATGAGTCAGTCAGTCAGTCAGTCAGTGAGTGAGAGCTTTGCCTTTTATTAGTATAGATTCAAAACATCCACGCATCCAAAGAGCGACCCTACAAAGACAAAAGGCAGAAGGCGGCATGGCTCTACCTAACTTCCAGTTTTATTACTGGGCAGCATATATAATATACAGACGATAAGAACCTGGACACAAATAGAAGAACATACACAAGCTTGGTCCGCAATAGAAGTAAAATCCTACAGTACTTCTTTGTATTCTTTGCTCTGTGCTCCAATAAATACACGTTATCAGCAATATACCAATAACCCAATTGTGCTCCACTCACTTAGAATCTGGAACCAATGTAGAAAGCATTTTAAGACGGAGAAGCTTCTATCTGTGGCACCTCTGCAAGAGAACCACATCTTTCAACCTTCACAAACATATGCAGTTTTTAATATCTGGAAAAAATTTGGAATTAACTTGCTTAGAGATCTTTATATAGACAACGTCTTTGCATCCTATGAACAATTACATTCCAAATTTAACATTCCAACTACATATTTCTTTCACTATTTTCAAATCAGGAACTTTGTTAAACAGAACCTTCCAGATTTTTCTCATCTTGCACCCTCATCCATGCTGGAAAAAATATTGCTCAATTTCAAGGACTTAGACACCATCTCTACAATATATAAAATCATTTTACAATCCCTCCCTTTCAAAGATCCAAGAGGACACTGGGAAAAAGATCTCTCAATCAATAAATCAGAAAAGGAGTGGAAAGTAGCAATGCAGAGAATTCACTCAAGCTTAATATGCGCAAAGCATACAATTATACAACTCAAAATTATATATCGAGCACATCTGACTCAACTAAACCTCTCCAAAATGTTTCCAGGGCATGATCCAACCTGCGAACGCTGCAACCAAGTCCCAGCCTCACCGGGTCACATGTTCTGGGCCTGCACCAAATTAACATTATTGTGGACGAAAATATTTAATTACCTTTCAGACAGCCTTGGTCTCACAATCCCTCCTAACCCATTAACAGCTGTGTTTGGGGTTCTTCCAGATGGGTTTAAGGTGGAGAAAGACAAACAAACTGTGATTGCATTCACTACACTTTTGGCACACAGACTTATTCTGATAAACTGGAAGAACCGAAACTCTCCTCTTTTAAGTCAGTGGGAAACCGATGTGTTATACTATTTGAAATTGGAAAAAAATCAAATACTCAGTTAGAGGATCCGTACGGACTTTTTTCAAAACATGGCAGGATCTAATCAGTAATATTTTAAAATAAGTTCATAAAGCGCAGAGAATTTATTAATTTAGGTATGTTTACAACACTTAAATTTCACGCCGTTTGGCTTGCTCTCTCTCTCAGGGGTGGGGATCGATTTGTCCTTAACTCAATCTTTCTTTTTGTAAAAACTTGATTGATTTGTATGGATTGCAATAAAATTAATAAAAAGGAAAAAAACTCAAAGTCAGAAACACAGCCAACAGATCCCAAAGTCAAAAACAAATATGCAAGAAGTCAACTACAAAAGAAACAAAAAGATCACACGAAAAAAGTAGAAGTTTTTATCCAATGTCGGATATCAAGGAATGGCTCGGGTGACAGTTACACTGGCATGCTGGTGAAGTCATTGCCATGCCGTCCCATTGGATTATGGGATTGATTTCCATGGAAACAAAAACCCCAAAGCAGTGGTAAAACAAAATGGCATTGATACTGATGTTAAAAGATTGTAAAATTTTACATTGCATTCCTAATTAATGTCAGAAATTATTTCTACGTGTACAAAACTCCCCCAAAACATATATATCATAATGTAAAAACATCAAAAAAATCCAGAAAAAAAGTAGAGAAAAATGTCAACTATGACACATGGCTCAGTGGTTTGTTCCAGGTGCCCACAACTCTTTGCCCAAAATTGTGCATCTTGGCTTCAGTCTGAAATGCTCTTCCTCGAGTATGTTAAGTTGAAAGAATTCTGCTGGATCTGCCTTATTGATGCCTTGGAGGATTTTTTTCTCAATACAAATGGCACCACCAGATTGGCACAGGGATGGGTTAAGTCCTGCATACACAATACATGAATTCATTAATATAAATTAAAAAGAATTGCAGTCCAAGGACGGACCCCTGAGGGACTCCACTGATGACCTTACTCCACAGAGAGCAATCTCCTCTTATCTATACTCCTGATGGTTAAGCAATTTGAGATCCAGTTTTGAAGGTTACCTTTGATGCCTACAGCTTCTAGTTTCAGAATTAATCTTTGGTGTTGGACTTTATCAAAGGCTTTTTGAAAGTCTAATTAAGTTATGTCGTACGCTTTGTTGTTGTCAACTACTCCAGTTGCCTGTTCAAAACAATTTAATATTTTGTCAGGATCTCCCTTTCATAAACCCATGCAGGCTGTTATTTGGTATGTTATTTTCAAATAGGTACTTTTCTAATTTATGTCTTATTATAATTTCCATAGTTTTGTATGGTACATAAGCTGGTGTGTAAATTACCAGGATCCACTTCTCCCTTTCTGAAGACTGGAGTCACATTTGCAACTTTTCAGTCATCGGTTACTTCTCCTTCGCGAACTGACTGCTCAAATATGCCTAATAAGGGTTGTTACAGAAGACTGTGGTTATTACCCAGCCGGGACGACAGGACGGACCACAAGGAGGCATTTATGTCCTCCTGGCCACGAGGGGGCACCCGCCCTGGATTAGGAGAGGACCACGGGAGAGGAGCAAGGAGGTTCCAACCCGTTGGGACCCATGGCCACCACCAGGGGGCGCCTTAAGCCTCATGGAACCCGGGAAACATTTACTTCCGCCACACCCGGGAAAATGGAGGAAGATCCTTCCAGGGATGCCCGGAGTGCTTCCGGTGCAAAGGGCAGCACTTCCGCTACACCACAAAGTGCTGCCGGAAGAACATCACCAGGCACCTGGAGCACATCCGGGTAGAAATAAAAGGGGCCGCCTCCCTACAATCAGGGAGCTGGAATTGGGAGTGGGAGCAGGACGAAGCTCCCATATAGAGTGGAAAGGTGGCCACGGACATTGAAAAAAAGCCCGGAAGAGGAGTGATTGGTGCTGGGAGCACTGTGTGCAGTGTACGGGACTGTGTATTAGTGCTCAATAAATGTGTGCTTTGATAAAGATGTGGTTTCCGACTGGTGGTGTCCGGGCATGTCTCACAGGGTTTAGTGATGATGTGTTTCCTTTATTTTAGTACAATCAAATAAAATCACATTTTGTTCTACTCAGCAGAAGTCAGAGAAAACTTTTAATTAACAGGGTCAGCTCATGAAGTAAGGTCAAAAATACATGCAAGGGTTGATATACAGTAGATAAAAAAAAAGATCTTTGAAATGAACCAGAAAGCACTACAAAAAAAATCAGAAGTTGTTAGTCAAAAACAGTTAAGGGAAATGCAAAAAAATGTGCACATCAAATGATAAATCAATCAAAACTTGGTTAAGAAAGGAATGCCTTTGGTGACCCTTTTAACCAATCCTGGCAATGACATCACACGCTTTGCACTCCTGGGGAATCCCAGGAAATCCCCTGGGCAATGTGACACAAAGTCTCAGCAAAGCAATGGCACTCAAAAGAATCTAAAGTGATGTCACATGAATCTGGTATAAAATTATAAGTCATTTATGAATCAAGATAACAAGAAATAAATACCAAAACTGAACTCCTTGAGGTCAAGAACCCCAGGTATGTGCACTGAATTCCATAAAACACTAAAAAAAGGTAGCAAGAATGAATAAAATATTACACCACAAAGTCCAAGAGATTTATTAGTCTTCAACATACTGAAGATTTTAACCTCCTTAGTGTTAGACCCAAGCTTCACTCGTGCTGCAAAAACAGTGCTAAAAGCGTTGAGTCCCGAGTGTCACTTGGGCAACTCTATAGACACATCTTGTATAAGTGTTAGACCCAAGGATTACTCGGGCTATAAAATTGCCAACAGCATTAGTGCCGACCGTCGCTCGCAAAACCATATAGGCGTGTTTTCTGTAAGCGACAGGCCGTGTGTTACCTGGGCAATGGTGCAGACATGTCTTCTCCTAGCCTCATAATGCCGTTTTGTAAGAAATGTTTTTCAGCAGCCACGGTGTTGCAAGCGCTTAACAGTGATATGCGTAGTGATGATGAAGTGAATCTGTCTTCAAACAGTGAAACTAAAATGGACATTGAAATTAAAAGTGATTCTGATGAATCCTAAAGTGACGCTCATGTCAATCGCACATGTGCAGTGTGCTGTTCAAAAGCTGATCATTCTGGAAAGAAAATCCGCAAGGAATCACGCTACTATTGTCCCAAATGTGATGTTGGACTGTGTATTTTACCGTGCTTCAAGATATACCACACAAACAACACATTTTGACAGTATATATGGTATTATCATTATTTTTATTATTATTATTCATTATTACTATTATTTGTATCATTATTATACTTTCTACACTTCTGACTTTGTGCTTTTAGTGTTTTACATGTTTTACAGTAGAAAGATGAGATGATGTTCATTATTGCATGGCACAGTACCTGATACACTAAAAGTGTCAGTCATTAAACCATTACTTAAAAAGTCAGACCTAGACCCACACATACTAAATAATTATAGGCCTGTTTCAAATTTACCGTTTCTCTCTAAAATACTAGAAAAAGTAGTCATCAGTTAGCTTCAGTCACACCTTACGCATTACAATTTATTTGAGAAATTCCACTCTGGTTTCCGCACTGGTCATAGTACAGAAACGGTACTAACACGGGTTGTAAATGACATTCTGATATCCTCTGATGAAGGAAACTCCACTGTAATTATGTTGTTGGACTTAAGTGCAGCATTTGACACCATTGCCCATTCTATTTTACTGCACAGGCTAGAAAATGATGTTGGGCTTACAGGCACTGTGCTCGCTTGGTTTAGCTCTTATTTATCAAATCGATTCCAATATGTACAGAAATGTGCTGACAGTACTCCATCATTATACACAGAAGTTCAATATGGTGTCCCGCAGGGCTCAGTACTGGGACCTTTACTGTTTTCACTTTACTTGCTTCCACTGGGATCTATCATTAGGAAACATAATGTTAATTTTCACTCATATGTAGATGACACCCAGTTATACCTTTCATTTAGATCAAATGAAGTCTCTCTGATGTTGTCTTTAATTAGTTGTGTTAGCGAATTAAAGGAGTGGATGGATGAGAACTACTTGTCTTTAAACACAGATAAAACAGAGATGTTAATTGTTGGAGGGAATGGCGCTGATCACAGCAATATTCTGTCATTTAACTCAGTTCGAATCACCATTAATTTTACTGAATCAGCCCACAATCTCGGAGTTCTCTTTGACTCTAGCATGTCATTTAAAGCGCATATTACAAAGTTGTCCAAAACATGTTTCTTTCATCTTAAAAATGTTAGGAAATGAAGGCAGCTTTCTAAATAAACAGGATTCTGAGAAATTAATGAATGCATTTATCTCTAGTAGGATTGACTACTGCAATGTGGTGTTCACTGGCTGTTCAAACTGTTCTTTATACAGCCTCCAGTTAATCCAAAATGCGACTGCAAGAATTATTACAAGAACAAGAAAATACGAACACATAACTCCAGTTCTTAAATCCTTACACTGGCTCCCGGTTAAGTTTAGGACAGATTTCAAAATTCTCCTTTTAACATATAAAGCCTTAAATGGCTAAGGTCCAGCTTACTTGTCTGAACTTATCATGACTTACAAACCTGAGCGCACATTAAGATCTCAAGATGCCAGTCTGCTTATGATTCCAAGGATTAATAAAATAACAGTGGGAGGTCAACCTTTTAGTTACAGGGCCCCTAAACAGTGGAATGGTCTGCCTGCTACAATAAGAGATGCCCCTTCAGTGTCAGCTTTTAAATCCCGGCTGAAGACTCACTATTTTAGTTTGGCATATCCTGACTAGAGCTGCTGATTAACTGTACAGACTGCATCTCTGTTGTTAGTCATTAGCACTAAAACATAAGTAACATGATCGTTATAATTGGATACTAATCTTCACCTATTCTGTTTCTCTTCTCGGTACTCAAATGTGGCACTTGGTGCCACGGCCCACCTGCCAAGTTGTTTTGCCTGACTATGGTAAAGTCATCCCTGATGGAGGATCGCAGGAATCGTGGGATAGAGGGGCCCTTTCATCAGATTGGCTGGCCCAGCACTGTTTTAGCTGTGGAATGGCCAAATGGGGGAGGCAGCTTGATAGATGAGGTCTCCAGGACCCTAAAAATATCCAAATCTTATTATATGATATCATCTACTGTTAAATTCTGCTCCGTGCTTCTAAAATTTTTATTTTTATACTGTATTGAGGATGTGTTCTGTTTTGTGTATTGTATTGTATTGTATTGACCCCCTTCTTTTGACACCCACTGCACGCCCAGCCAACTAGGGTCTCATTTTTAAAGTGCCTTTCCCAAGGTTTCTTCCATTTTTTCCCTACAAGGTTTTTTTTGGAGTTTTTCCTTGTCTACTTAGAGAGTCAAGGCTGGGGGGCTGTCAAGAGGCAGGGCGATTTTGTGATTTTGGGCTATAAAAAATAAAATGTATTGTATTGTATTGTATGTAATAAATATTTCATTTTTCCAGCCAAAAACTGCAAAGCCTTTTATGTGTTTTTTTGAGAAAAAATGTAACGCTAAGGAGGTTACAGCACATCTGACTCTTCTATTTTAAAATCTATGAACAAAGAGGTTGTGTTTACTTCTGCATGAGGCATTCCATTTGTTTCTTCCTTTATAAATACTTGGGTGAAATATTTGTTCAGTTCATTTGATATTTCTTTCTTGTTTTCAATGATTTCTCCTTTTGTGTCCCTAAGGTTTCTTAAGTGCTTTTTATTGTCTAAGATGAAGTGGATTCAGAGAGTTAAAATAAAATATCAAATGTCTTTTATCAAAAAATGTTAAGATCTACACTCATAAGTAAAAAAAAGTCATCAAAACATGACCTGAATATGTAAAGCAGGCTCATCTCTCTTTTTCTTCTACACTAAATATCACCCTAATGTTGGTAGTTTTGACACGTTCTGTCTTTTGAATTCATATTTATATCCCATGCTGCCTTTCATAACCTCTGTAACACTTCAAGATTTTGTCCCACAACTCTGCTCCTCTTTTACTTAAATTTATGAACAAACAGCAATTGCTCAAGAATTCGCATTTAGTAAGCACACAACAACATCACCCATATCCTAGGTACAAGGCATTGGCTTCCAATTAAATATCAAACTGATTATCCGATCCTACTGCTCACCATGATCCGGCCCCACAGGTTCGATGACTTTATATGTCATCTTGTTTCCCTCTCTCCTCGTGTTCTGGGCTTCCTGTTGACTCTCCTGCAGAAAGCCTTTACTGATCAACTAAACTCATTGCACTTTATATTAGGCCTCATTTCACTCTTTAAAAACAACTTAAAATCTACCTCTTCAAGCTTTTAGCAGTATCTGATTTTACTTGTAAATGTCATCTTTAATTATGTTATTGCATTTACTGCTAAGGTGAAATCCATTTTATCTTCCTCTTGTCTCTTCCTCTTCCTCAGAGGGGACTGGGCGGTCTCATGGCCTGGAATCCCTGCAGATTTCATTTTTTTCTCCAGCCGTCTGGAGTTTTTTTTTTGTTTTTTTCTGTCCTCCCTGGCCATCGGACCTTACTCTGATTCTATGTTAATTAATGTTGACTTATTTTAATTTCTTACTATGTCTTTTATTTTTTTATTCTTCATTATGTAAAGCACTTTGAGCTACATTTTTTGTATGAAAATGTGCTATATAAATAAATGTTGTAGTTGTTGTAATCTGAAGGTGGCTCAGTGGTAAGTAAGTGCTGCCGTCTCATGGATGTCATGTCCTGAGTCCCATGCCTGACTGCTCTGTGTATGTGGAACTTGTGTCCCTTCTCCATGTCTGCACGGTAAGTTCTAAACTACATATAAATGGGCCCTGCTATGAACTGGTGCCAGTCCAGGCCTCGTTTCTTCCTTGGGCCCAATAGATTTAGTGGGTTTGAGAATGTAGTGTTATGGTGCAATTAAATACAACATTTTACACTTATTCATAGTGACAATTGCTTTGCCCATAAAAATGTTCCGTTTCCATCCTAAATAGCAATTTCTTGGTTCTTCTTGACAATAGTTATTATTTTCCTATCATTAGCAGAGTCTCACTCTCTGAGTGTTCACAGAACAAAGACTGCACAAGCACGCTCTGCACACAAAGTGACTCTACAATCTCCCGCATGGAGGTAAGCACTATGTGTGGCGCTCCCTATGACAATATCACTGTATGACTGACGAGGCACAGAAATGTCACGCTTATGAAAGGAAACAAAAAGGAGTTGCAAATGAACAAGAAGAAAAGCCAAAGGCAGTGCAAAAACACACCTAAGTGGTCCTACAGGTATGCAACATAATCAGTCTAATCAAAGGGACAGCGAGGGTCAACTGTGACTAAATATCCTGAAGTATCGGTATGAGGAGCTGTAGCCTACACTGACAGAATCAAGTGCAATGCAGGAAGGGATGCACACTCGCCTCCACTTAACCAATATCGGTACGAGAGTTGGCGCTAATCTTTTTGAAAGCTATGATCCTCTCCAGCAACAGAAAGTGAAGTGAGCAACTCATGTGGCATGTTATGTTTAGGGACTGGATTCGCTAACACAACCCTAGAAAAACTCCCCATGTGTGCTGACTATTCCATTCCCAAATTGTTAAATGAGCTTTCCAAGACCATTTAGACTGATCACAGAACCACTGATGCTTGGATGTCTCTTCATAAACTGTCTTGAGATGGTTCAGGTCCCATCACTCTGCTCATAGACGTATGAGCCATACGGACCTAATCAACCATCAGGTACCTTTTTTCGTTTGACGTGCTGGGTAGTTTTCATCTAACCTTAGGGTGACTGTAGTACTCTACTTGACGCAACTCTTCACAAAAAAAAATTATCTGTTTACCTGCTACTCTACTTGGAATTGAGACCAGGTTTCCAGGCCCAGTAGCTCTGCTGCAGCAGAAAGAGTTTTAATTTAGGATCAGAAGATGAAGCAAGGTCAACAATACAAGCAGAGGCCATTACCAAAATGATAAAATGCACTTTTGTCATCAGAAACGCTAACCAAGACTTGAAACCGAAAGACAAAAAAAAAAAAATGTTTAAAAAAGCGGTAACAAAAAAACTATAACAAAAATTGAGCACATAAGGTTAAGAGAATCCAAAAATGTATGCCTAAACAAGCCATAACTGTGACCATTTATATGATGGTCCTGATGATGGACATGAAACGACTTCCCAGGATCTCTGGGTAGTTACCTTGGCAATTGCCAATGCAAAAATTTCCAAATGGTGCTGCCCATCAATATTCAAGATGTCATCACAGAAAGATTGTAAAACTTTACTGCTTCCTTAGGAAATAATATAGAACAAAATAAATGTAAAAATCAAATTCATTGGCTTCAGAAACTTTAGATTTGCTACAAAGGTGCCCAAAAAAATCTGCCCAGAAAAGCTCCAAAAAATAAACACATGCCAACTTGATTGCTGTGAGACAAATGAGGACTGAGTGGCACATGCATGATGTGTCCTCCCCCTGACACTCCCCCATCACAAAGACTTTTGTTACTCCTGCTCAAGCATATATCTTGCCTTAGATGGGTCATTTGTTTGCATGTTAAATATCCAAGTATCCCAATAATTGAATAAGACATTTTTTGTTTGTCATAAAATAGCATTCAGAAAAGGGGCAACAGATTTATGATAAGCTTAACAGTTAAAGAGTTATTAAGCTGCAAACATAAAAATCTCATTCTTGATCAAAACACTTAAATATTAAAATAATTTCAGTCAAGATAAGCAACAATCGTTTCTAATTCTTTGCAAGTAAAAATTATGTCGATATCATGCTGTGTTCTCAAGATGTTGAGGTTGAAAGGCGCAAAAGTGTAGCAAAAATGACAATGCAAAATTGAACTGTATTTGAATAAAAATGTAAACTTTGTGTTTAGCCTTTATTACATATTAGACTATACCAGATATTAATGCAAAGTTTTGTATAAATAGGTGCTATTGTTTTCATGTGATGCTCGATCAGACAGATAGATTCAATTATATATATATATATATATATATATATATATATATATATATATACATATATATATATATATATATATACAGTAAGTATATGTGTGTATATAGGTAGTTCACAACTTACAACCTATGCATCTTGCAACTTTTCAACTTACAATCACTACCACCTCCCAAGGGCAAACAACAATTTTTGCCACTGCAATTCAGTATGCCATGACTCATTCATCTTCATCTCGGTTTATTGCCTGCAGTGGTTTTGGCTACGTTCAGTTACATTTATCTTACAATTACAGGAAAAAGGCTATTGATCTCGACAAAAAAAATGAAGGTGATCGAGCAGTATGACGGAGGAAAGAAAGCAAATGTGATCACATTTTTCCCATTGTAACCGGTGTTCACCACAGACACTGTACTGCTGCACATTGCCTTTGAATCTGTTAACCACCAAAGCATCTGCATTGTGACACACGATGTGCCACTTTATGTGAAATGCCATGAAGGAGTAATGAAACCACAATGAACTCCTTTATCTGTTAATGTTTATTATTAACAGGCCTAAATGTTAAAACTGAAAACATATGAGGGTTCAAACTCTGCCGGTACAACATCTCCTCTCACAGTTAACACAATGAACAATGGGAGAGGCTCACACTGATGATGAAACATGATACAGACAACGAGAGGATCTGTGAAACTGTTAAAGGTTCGGCAACAATGCGAACAACCGTAATAATGAAACAAAATAATAAAATAAAGAATTTACAAAAAAATGATAGAAAATCTACACAACGTGCTGAGAATGATGATAAAAAAAGGATATAAAAACAAACAATATGACTAAGGGACTTATTATACGGCATGAATACATATACTAGTCCAACTTACGTTCAGACTGACTTCTGACCAGTCTACTGGAATCGAACGTGATTGTAAGTCGATGACTACCTGTGTGTGTATGTATATTTCTCTATTATATTAAAACGTTTTCCATCGTGTCCACGTTATTCAGCCTTGAGCACTCCCCTCCTCACCGCTCATTACTCGTACTGCGCACATCTTCTCTCTGTACCACCCCGTGACACTCTAAGTGCTAACTCGCCCTTCAACACAGTCAGTTATAATGGCAAGGCACAAAAGCAAATAATCTATTCAAGAATGTCAAATTTTACACGGCAACAGAAAAAGAGCGGTAAGAGCTGATAATGAATGTTGAAAAAAATAAATGAACAAAAAAAGAGCTGCATATAATAAAAATCAAGAATAAAGAGAATCATCCGATAAACGTAAAAGAGAAAAATATGCTGAACGATATACAAACGGAATTTCAAAAAAGCAACATTTATAGAATATAAGTTAGAGGATAAAGTAATTCATAATATTGTTTTTGATGAGGCGTTAATGTAATTTAATTTTACTCTTTTCACTCTTATTTTTCACTATGTTTTATTATTCTTTGGTATTTAAAATATACATTTGCAGTGAAATACTCAAGAAACTGATTTTCTGTCTATAATGACTAAGGACCAAACTCCCGCATACTCTTCTATATACCATCTCTTTAAATGCAACCACTTTCTCTAATGGAGGAGCGTCCCAATGCCCTTTGAGCGGTTCAGCCGTGAGATAGTGGGCGCTTATCCCCGGGGGTTGGTGAGTAAAGCGAGCAGGAGACGGAGCCTCTTAGTATATACAAATATATAAGATAGATAGAATCTAAATAAACAAAGGGCTATTGCTTCCAAGCAATTTCAAAATGGCACACTGTTGCCCTGTTGCTGCCATCTAGTTTGTAGTGCATTAACTTAGTATTATTTCAGCTGATAATGGCAATAGATACAGAAACAGACTGAAAAAAATTCAGTTTTATTTATGTATGGGGATGGGTGGCCTTTTGTCCTTGAAGCACCTGCAGATTCTGCTTTTTTCTCCTGCTTAACTGGAATAAATTTATATTTTTCTGTCCACCCAGGCCATCTAACCTTGTCATCGGACTCACATTTAGAAACATAAAAAAATATTCTATATTAAAGGATGATACTTTGCTTAATTATATTTCTATGTATATAAGTGAGCATTATTTAATTCTTATATACTGTTTATTCATTATCATTCTGATCTAATCTTAATTTGTTTCTTCCTTGTAACTATTTCTTTGTCATGTTTAAAGCACTTTTGAGCTACATTCCTAGTATGAAAATGTGCTATAGAAATAAATGTTATTGTAGTAAAAAAATAAAATAAAATAACAATAATAATAATAATGCTAAAGCATACGTATACAGGCATCTGCTGTGTAATATGTGTAATGTTTTCTTCTCCTTGGTCAAATGGCCACAGTTCCAACAATTAATTAATGGACAGATAGTGCTGAGCTCCATTTACGTTAATCAGTTTCATGCCACTTTGTTTTCCTGTCTGTTTAAACAAATCCGTGTCTTTATGTGTACTCATTATGTAATTAGCCATTTGTACAGTTTGCACTCCTCCCTCTATGTAAATTACACTGATTTTGAAACAGCATTCCATAGCATCCACCGTCCCTTCCTCTAGAACATTTGGATTCCCTGGAAAAATGATCAACATCTGTAAAGATATGTATGTGGACAGCCAGTGCTATGTGCATCCTAAGGGGCAGCAAAGCAAATAGCTCCATGTGAAGCTGGGAGTCAGACAGGGCTATGCAATTTTGTCCATCTTGTTTCTTGTTGTGATAATACTGGGCGATGAAGAAAGCTGGTGATAGCAGACCAAGAGGACTGGTGTGGGGTCTGACAGCCTGACTGGAAGACCTTCTTGCAAATGCCCAAACAGACATCCAACAAATGGCAGACAGAGTGATTCAGATTGCAGGAAGTGTGGAACTTAAGAACAAAGAAATCAAGGGAAACCCTAAACATGCAGTGAGGACAACAGTGCGTGGGATGGAGCTAGAAGAAGAACTGGTTTGGCAGCCCAAGCCTTCGACAGAATCCTGAATGTCTGGAAGAATAGCATCAAGCTGAACATTTACAATGTATGCTCAGTCCTCCTCTATGCAGCAGTAACCTGGAGAACTTACAAGGAAGGTACAAAGGATAGTGTCTCCAAAGAATCTTCAAAATCCACCGGGAACAGCATTTCATCAAACAAGAGGTGAGCAGAAGAACAGCTATCAACAAGATTATCAATGAAATGAGGCACAGAAGCTGGAGGTGGCAGGAAACTAGATGAAAACAGACACCCATATGTTGGTTTTAGATGGGACTCCATCGGGAAAGAGAAAAAGAGGAAGACCATTTGGCATACAGAGGACTGTTGAGGATGAAATGAAAGTGATGAGCAAGCCCTGGAATGAAATCAGCTAATTCTTTCCAGACCATGAGGGCTGGAGAAGAGCCATTAATGACTTATGGTCCAGCATGAGCGAAGAGGATTAATATATGAAATAAAGTTTGCTTTCTAATCTACCTTTGAACTTGTCACAGCACTTTGAGAGCCTGCACTCAGTAAAGAACGCCATACAAAGATAAACAGAATTGAACTGAATTAATATCTTCAAATTAGGCAGATTAAGGGCAGATCCAAGCAACTATAGGCCAGTGAGCTTAACATGCATCACAGGAAAATTAATTGAAGGAATTATTAAGGACAAGATTGAGCAGCACATGGCAAGGACAAGAGTTATTCTGAACAGTCAGCATGGGTTCAGAAGAGGGAGGTCATGTTTTACTAACATGCTGGAATTCTATGAGGAGGCAACAAAAGGATACAATCAAAGTGGAGCATAGGATATTATTTATCTGGACTTTCAAAAAGCTTTTGATAAGGTGCCACATGAGAGGTTGGGCATCAAATTAAAAGAAGAGGGAGTTCAGGGTGATGTTTTTAGATGGGTGCAGAATTGGCTCAGACACAGGAAGCAGAGGGTGATGGTGCCAGGAACCTCATCAGAACTGGCCGATGTTAAGAGTGCTGTCCACACGGGTCAGTGCTAGGGCCGCTGCTATTTTTAATACATATAAATGATTTAGACAGAAATATAAGTAACAAGCTGGTGAAGTTTGCAGATGATATCAAGATAGGTGGATTAGCAGATAATTTGGAATCCGTTATATCATTACAGAAGGACTTGGATAGTATACAGGCTTGGGCAGATTCATGGCAGGTGAAATTTAATGTGAGTAAATGTAAAGTATTACACAATGGAAGTAAAAATATTAGGTTTGAATACATAATGGGCAGTCAGAAAATCGAGAGTACACCTTATGAGTAGGATTTAGGAGTCGTAGTGGACTCTAAGCTATCGACTTCCCGACAGTGTTCAGAAGCCATTAAGAAGGCTAACAGAATGTCAGGTTATATAGCGCCTTGATGTGTGGAGTACAAGTCACAGGAGGTTCTGCTCAACCTTTATAACGCACTGGTGAGGCCTCATCTGGAGTACTGTGTGCAGTTTTGGTCTCCAACTTACAAATCGGACATAGCAGCACTAGAAAAGATCCAAAAGAAGAGTGACCAGGCTGATTCCAGGGCTACAGAGGTTGAATTATGAGGAAAGATTAAAAGAGCTGAGCCTTTACAGTTTAAGCAAAAGAAGATTAAGAGGAGACATGATTGAAGTGTTTAAAATTATGAAGGGAATTAGTACAGTGGATCGAGACTGTTATTTTACAATGAGTTCATCAAGAACACGGGGACACAGTTAGAAACTTGTTAAGGGTAAATTTTGCGCAAACATTAGGAAGTTTTTCTTTACACAAAGAATGAAAGACACTTGAAATAAGCTATCAGGTAGTGTGGTAGACAATAAGACTTTAGGGACTTTCAAAACTCGACGATGTTTTTTTGGAAGAAATAAGTGGATAGGACTGGCAAGCTTTGTTGGGCTGAAATGGCCTGTTCTCATCTAGATTGTTCTAATGTTCTAATTAGTAACATCCAAGCCAATGATATTATTTTTTTAACAGTACTCAGGATAACAAGGGTGTTTTGATAATATAAAACTTATGCATTTATCTCTAGTAGGATTGACTACTGTAATGTGGTGTTCACTGGATGTTCAAACTGTTCTTTATGCAGCCTCCAGTTAATCCAAAATGCTGCTGCAAGGATTATTACAAGAACAAGAAAATACGAACACATAACTCCAGTTCTGAAATCCTTACACTGGCTCCCGGTTAAGTTTAAGGCAGATTTCAAAATCCTCCTTTTAACATATAAAGCCTTAAATGGCCAAGGCCCAGCTTACTTGTCTGAACTTACCATGACTTACAAACCGGAGCCACATTAAGACCTTAAGATGCCCATCTGCTTATGATTCCAAGGATTAATAAAATAACAGTAGGAGGTCGAGCTTTTAGTTACAGGGCCCCTAAACTGTGGAATGGTCTGCCTGCTACTTTTAAATCCCGGCTGAAGACTCACTACTTCAGTTTAGCACACCCTGACTAGAGCTGCTGATTAGCTGTACAGACTGCATCTCTGTTGTTAATCACTAAAACATAAGTAACATGATAGTTCTAATTTGTTACTAACTCTCACCTATTCTGTTTCTCTTCTCGGTACTCAAATGTGGCACTTGGTGCCACAGCCAGCCTTCCAAGTTGTTTTGCCTGTCTAAGGTAAAGTCATCTCTGATGGAGGATTGCAGGAATCATTGGGTAGAGGGGTCCTTTCATTGGATTGGCTGGCCCAGCGCTGTCTCAGCTGTGGAATGGCCAATAGGGGGAGGCAGCTTGATGAATGAGGTTTCCAGGACTCTAAGCAAATCCAAATCATATTATGTGATATCATTTACTGTTAAATTCTGCTCCGTACTTGTAATATTTTTGTTTTTATACTGTATTGAGGATTACTTCTGTTCTGTGTATTGTATTGTATTGACCCCCTTCTTTTTGACACCCACTGCACGCGCAACCTACCTGGAAAGGGGTCTCTCTTTGAACTGCCTTTCCCAAGGTTTCTTCCATTTTTTCCCTATTAGGGTTCTTTTTTGGGAGTTGTTCCTTGTCTTTTTAGAGAGTCAAGGCTGGGGGGCTGTCAAGAGGCAGGGCCTGTTAAAGCCCATTGTGGCACTCCTTGTGTGATTGTGGCCTATACAAAAATAAACTGTATTGTATTGTATTGTATAAAATAAATACAATAAAAATGGACATCCATAGGTGAAGTGGTGGCTCTGAGGCTAAGGATCTCTTCTGGTATCTGAAAGGCTGCCAGTTCAAATCCTGCTACTGCCAGAAGGGATCCTACTTTGTTGAGCCCTTAAACAAGGCCCTTAACCTGAAAATTGCTCCGGGGGCACTGTACAATGGGTGACCCTGCATTTTGACCTGCAAAGGTCATGCAAAAAGACAATTTCCCCTCAGGGATTAATAAAGTGTACCAAATACCAAATATCCCGACAAACAAGCCTGATATAGCGGCAACACAGAAAATCAAAGAAAAATACTGCATAATAGATGTCATAAAATCAGCCAATGAAAAAATAATGAAAAGGGAGGCTTAAAAAAATGCTTCAGATATAAAGACATTTCAGATCAAAGTTTAAAGGATGTGGCATTTTCAAATGTAAATAGTTGCCCATTATAACTGGAGCCACGGAGCTGTTCACAAGAACCTTTAGGAAAACCTAAGCTCCATTCCTGGCAGTGACAATAAAGGCGCTACACAAGAGCTTCAACATTCACAGAAGATCAATATAAACCATGCGCTAAATCCCAGGAGATGGGTATGCTTCTGATTAATAGTATCAGTCACTCAGTGCATAATGTATGAAAAAACTGTAAGAAGAAATAATTTTATTATTAATAGTAATAATCCTGATACTTCTTCAACTACTAGTAGTAAAAATTATAATCACAATACAGCTCTGCTTTCACTGCCACCTTGCCCAGGTTCCTGCCTTATGCACCACACTGCCAGTATCAGCGGTGACCTGAATTGAATTAAGCACATTTGTCTGTGTTATGTAATGAAAATACAATTACTGTATATACAAAGCTCTGACAAGAAATATTACTGCTAGTGCTGCTGCTGCTGCTGCTGAGAAGAATACAAATAATAACAGTTAGGGCAATACAGCCAACCAAAAGAGCTGGATGGGTTGAATGGCTTCTTCTTGTTTGTCAAACTTCCTATATTCTGTAATAATAATAAAGATGATAACGATGATGTTGAAGCATCTGTCTCAGTTCTTCTCCAGATCCTTCCATTTCTCCCCACATTTCAAACACATTACTGTCAGGGTAGACTGGCAAGAAAAACTGCATGTAAGAAAGACAGACAGGGAATGTGTGATGGGCTGGCACCCCATTCAGAGTTGGTCAATGCCTTGCCCCTGGCGCTTCTTAGACAGACCCTAACATCTGATAACCTTAAAATTGGAGTGAGTATGCTCAGAAAA
The DNA here is from genome assembly GCA_026402145.1 of Polypterus bichir lapradei. Classification (NCBI taxonomy): domain Eukaryota; kingdom Metazoa; phylum Chordata; class Cladistia; order Polypteriformes; family Polypteridae; genus Polypterus; species Polypterus bichir. The sequence goes on from JANRMT010062796.1 coordinate 75,974,638, forward strand.
TAGAGGTATGGATGGATGATTAATATGGTATTCTGTGTTCTGTTATATGATACCAAGTGGTATATCTGAAACAAAATACCAAGGCAGCACTGAAGTTCACAAGACCATAAGGTGACAAGCGGAGCGCTCAGTCCATTAGCAGAAGACACTGCATACGATGTAGCAGCATCTGGGCCTTTACCAGAATGGATTCAACCTTTTTGCACCTACCTTTTTATTATTATAAGTGTGACCTTTCAGAGGTAAGCACCGATATAATGAATATGCACAGCTAACCACTTCAATGTGCATCCATGCTTGTCTACCATCCTGATTTCCATTGTTTTTGGATAAAATTATCATGCTTTCCCAGAGTTAACTAAGCATTCCAGCCATATCAGTTTATAGACAGATGAAATCACTAAACTAAACATGGCAGGATCCCAGAGGTTCTCCAAGGGGTTCTGTTTCAGTTTTGTTTTTTCTTTTGTACAGCATTCTTCACGGTCATAAGTTCTCAGTTAAAATGCAAATACAAACTTTACTAATTACATAATGAGTACACAAAGTTGTTTAAAACTAACTAACAAAAATGGAGCCCAGCACTATGTCAGTTATTTAATTGTTGAACTCTAGCCACCTGACTTCAACTATGCTTCAGTGTTGTTGTTTTGCCAGGCCTCTTGATTACTTTTTCAAATGTCCACCATATGTCTTCAGTTCAAGAAATTCAGGACACATATGAGCAGCAATCATTCTTTTATTTAGCGCTATTTGGTTGTGAGCAGCTGTCCAATGTGCTTTACAAGTTCAGTGTGAATTCATTCCTTCCTCTCTTACACCCTGTGGCAGCTAAACGGATTTGTTTAGGGGTGCCTGGAATGTGACAGTCCAACACCTTAGCTGGAAGACCACACCTCAGACTTCGAGACATCGGCCTTGTAGTCGCAGGACTGGACAGCCCAACTCTATGTGATCTCCATGGCACTTCTTACCAAGCAGGTCTGCACCAAAATCCTCCTGCACAAAAAAATGTTGTGTATTTTATAGATTTAGGTGAGCTGAATCCCTTTCTGAAACTGAAATTTCTCTACCATAGACCGTTTCTGTGAGATATCGGATTTAGTGTTTTGAAAAAAAAAAAAAAAAGTGTCATGTTTGTGTGATAGCACGTATGTTTCATGCTCAGAATACTATTTGAATTGAGAGGGGATTGAATCTTGTTTTGTTTTACTTCGGCTTTTTGTTTTTCTCCATCATATTCATTCCAAAGTACTAGGGTGTTGTACTGTGTTAGCCATTATAGATGTAATGAGAATTAAAGCAAAATGACACCTTTTATTGGCCAACTAAAAAGATTACAATATGCAAGCTTTCGAGACAACTCAGGCCCCTTCTTCAGACAAGATGTAATATAGAAACTAGAGTTCCCTGTTGTCAGGGATGCCAGGGGCCATGACCCGGCCGGGACGCCATGAGGGACCGTATGTGGGTCTGAGCCCGCACTGGATCACGTGGGAGCTGCCTTCCAGGTTGTTCTGGGGGCCACGGGTCAAGGGCATGGAAGCCCTACCCTGTAAGGGCCCGTGGTCACCGCCAGGAGGCGCCCCAATGCCTTGGGGACCTGTTGCCCCAGCACTTCCGCCACACCAGGAAGTGCTGGGGGGAAGACTTTGGATGATACCCGGAGAGCTGCCGGGAGGACAGCCGGTACTTCCGCCACGCTGGGGCGTGGCTAGAGGAGGAATGCCGGGAACACCTGGGGCTCATCCGGGTCCTGTATAAAAGGGGCCGTCTCCCTTCATTCGAGGCTGGAGTCGGGAGGTGGAAGGACGAAGCTCAGGAGAGCTGTGGAGGCGGCCCGAAGAAAGGCATTGTGGCCATGACTGTGATAGGGGTGTTTGTGCACGTGACTGGGGTCTGAGTGACCAATGAACTGGGGTCTTTGTGACCAATTCTTGTAAATATTGTAAAATAAACGTGTGGTGGTGTTTTAACAACATGTCCGCCTGTCTGTGTCCGGGCCGGGTTCACACTGTGTTTATACAGACATTAGGACAGATACAGCTTTGAAAAACCTTTAAGTGAGACATCTTAGATATAAAAAAATTAATATATTCTAGAAGGTTGTCTCTGGGTATGGCAGTAGCTCTATATGCTTGGGGTGGAAGCTACACTTCTCAGGTAGGTTCATCTGTGTGTTAGTTTGTGAAAAACAGAAGTTACAAGGGTGTTATCTTCCAGTTGAATGGTGGTGTCAAAGGAGCTGACTTTCTTTTTGAGTAATTAAGTTTCAGCTTTATGTTGGGGTGGAAAGAATTCTATCCATTTTGAAAATGGAGAAGGTCCTTCTCACTGGCAGTCCAGACTACTCAAATGAGATGCGAAAACAACAGTCACTCAAATAAGAAGATTTACTGCCATACTTAAAGACAACCTTCTAGAAAATAAAAACAAAGATAACAAGAACCCTTGTTGTCACCTATAACCCACATCTTGAAGCACTTTGAAAAATTATAAGAGAACTTCAGCCAAAACTAAATAATGATGAAACGCTGAGAGATGTACTTCCAGAACCTCCCCACCAGGCATGCACTAACTAATTGTCCGAAGCTCCCTGGGTGAACCAACAAATAATGGTAAATCTCCCTGACTACAGGAAAGATGCGCTTACATTTATGATACAGATGGTGTAGTTATACCACTCTGCCGACTAGAACATCACATAAAGGGATCATTATTGAGGTGAGAATAACCCAAAATCAATTGTTTGCTGCATGTTTCTTGTTCTCAATCATTATTTTTTCTCTTTTTTTATTTCCTCAAACTACCCTGGAATTTATACTTAGAAGATCAGAAAGGTTCCTTTTGATTGCCCAGAAGAGAGAAAGTTATTGTTTAAATGGTTTATACAGAAATATGCAAGATCAGGATGTTCATCCACCATCTTGACCGGATGGTTAAAGAATACACATCCATTCCTTACTGAGAGAAAAAGAAAATGAATATGTACTGCAATCTTCTTGGGAATACAAAAATGGAAACCTACGAGAAACGCCTTGAGGGGCTTCTCTATTCATACTTGGGTCAACATGTCTATAAAAATCCAAGTCCTACACTCTCATTAGGGTTTTCTTTTCCCCCCAATAACATGGGAGCGATCTCTGATGAACAAGTGGGGAGGCTCCACCAGGATATCTCTCAAATTGTATGTAAAACATTTATATGTGTACTTTACAATATGTTTTCTTTTTAAGAAAATAATTTGAAAAACATCATTCTTTTTCCCTAAAAGTGTATTTTCATTTTAAATCTTCATCTCCCAAAAAAGATGTGATAGAGCAATTCCATATTTGGATTCAGCCCCCTTAAATCTATAAAGAAAACCTAAAATGTTGAACTGGAGTGAAATAAAATATTTGTTTTTGCTGACCTGTGCTTTTCGGGTCGGCCTTCTCGCCCATCTGCCTGGTCCGATTGCATCATCTAGGTCATGCATATCATGCTCCCCTTACGGCCAAGACAGCTAATGCTGGCTTGTAAAAGGTTTGGGGGATGTAATCATTATGAGATATTGGTCCCACTCTCCCATGCAGGAAGCTAATTTCTGGCCCAATCCTCTATATGATATATATATATATATATATATATATATATATTGTGGCAGTAGGGGGCGCTAGTGCTCCCTTGAACCCTCAGGTACAACTCCAGACACCAGGTAAAAGTCCAAGACTCTTTATTTTGGTTCAGAGTGCACCAAGCACCTTCCACACTACTCATATATCAATAAACTAAATATTCTCTCCTCCTCGCCCAGACACTTGCTCCTCTACCTCCCAGCTCACCTCAGTGTCTGGACTGAGGCACCGTCCTTTTATAGCCCCTGACCCGGAGGTGTTCCTGTCCTAACAGTCCACAGTTCCTTATTCCTTCCGGGTCAGGGCAAACAGTCCTTTTCTTCAACCCGGGAGCACGTCGTTCCTTCCTGTCACATGACCGTGACGTACCCCCGGGTCATAAGGCACAAAAGAGCCCATAAGCCCCCCCACAGTGACTCCTGGTGGCCCCCAAGGTATCCAGCAGGGCTGTGTATAAATACTACAAAGTCCATGAGGCCCTGCTGGACCTCGGGGCACTATCCTGCTGTCGAGAGGGCTCCTCCTGGCGGCCTGGGGGTGAGGACCGGCATGAGAAGCCGGCAGTCCTCCACAATATATATATATATATATATATAT
>JANRMT010062796.1:75978861-76014508 GCA_026402145.1 Polypterus bichir lapradei
ATATATATATATATATTAGAATAACACAATGGAGGTTATGATATGTCTACTACATTACCTTTGGGAACTCTAAGCAGACGCAGGTGTCTGTAAAGCAATGTCTGAATATTAAATATCAAAGCAAATATCTGAACATCTATACTAATAAAAGGCAAAGCCCTCACTCACTCACTCACTCATTCACTCACTCACTCACTCACTCACTCACTCACTCACTCACTCACTCACTCACTCACTCACTCACTGACTGACTCATCACTAATTCTCCAACTTTCCGTGTAGGTAGAAGGCTGAAATTTGGCAGGCTTATTCCTTACAGCTTCCTTACAAAAGTTGGGCAGGTTTCATTTCGAAATTCTACGCGTAATGGTCATAACTGGAAGCTGTTTTTCTCCATTTACTGTAATGGAGATGAGCTTGAAACCCGTGGGGGCGGAGTTTGACATCATCACGCCTCCCACGTAATCACGCAGTACGTAGAAAACCAGGAAGAGCCCCAAAAAGCGCTGAAGAAAACATGCATTATATAATTGAGAAGGCAGCGAAACAATAAGAAGCGAGCGAGTGATATATACAACCATATTCATGAGTTCTGCTACTTCGGAAACAAAGCACAGTGTAAACCTACACTTTAAATTAAGTTCATAGACAGGCTGCCGCTGGCGTTTGTAATTTAGTGCCTGCCCATATAAGGCCGTCCGTCAGCGGCAATCCAATAGCAAACTGCCACGGGTAAATATTCACAGGTGAAGGACTGTGCTTATGCAGAGGAAGTTACATAGTCAGGGTGGTGTTTGGCACAAACTCAGCGAAACTGCGAGAGAAAGTTTTAAGTACCGGGACTTCGGTAGCATTAGATACAGCCATGGACATAGCACGACATGGCAACAGCACAGCTGGGAAAGTTCGATGCCTGTACACCGAGCGGCTCACGTGAACTGACGCAGTGCACAGACAAAAAGCAACAGTTCCGAAGAGCGCTGAACAAAAACCGAATTACACAATTGAAAAGGCAGCAAAAAAATATGAAGCGTCTGATAAATACAAGATAAGTATGTAATAAGTACAGCTACTGCAGAAACAAAGCACACGGTGGAAAAAGTGAATGTCCCGCTAAAGGAAGACAGTGTTAAAAAAAAACCCGTGCATGCAGTGTGTCAGGTCTCAGATAAAGAAGAAGACGAGCTGTTTATTGATGCAGTAAGAAACAAATCTTTTTCATAGCTTATTTAACACACTACGTCTCCGCTGCGATACGCGGGTATATATATATGTATATGTATATATATATATACCCTGATCTACATACTCGAATAATGAATACTTTATTCGCAATCAATGATTGTTTTGGTAAAGCCATACTCAGTGTATTCATTAGATGAACGGTAAAAAAGTAAGAGCGAGGGGAGGGTCACTTATTGAGGCATGCAGGCAAAACCACATTAGCACGCGGGCTCGATGTACGAAAAAATATATCTTCTCAAGTTCTGTTTAGTCCATATGTGTCAAACTCAAGGGCCACGGGCCACATCCGGCCCGGCGTGTAATTATATCCGGCCCGCGAGATCATTTTATATACTATATTATTGTTATTAATGGCCCGGGTATATGAAGCGCTGGTAACACAATAAACTACAGATCCCATAATGCAGCGCTTCAGCTGCCTTGCCGAACACTTACCGCGTTAATCAAGTCTAGCTTGCAAGTTATTGCGAAGCTAGCCCACACGATGCTTAAGAGAAAAGTTGATTCTGAAAATAGAGCCTTTAAAAACCGATGGGAGGCTGAGTATATGTTTACTGACATTGCCGTTAAACCCGTGTGTCTCATTTGTGGAGCTAATGTGGCTGTAATTACAGAATTTAATCTAAGACGGCACTATGAGACAAAACATCAGGGTAACCTGAAAGACCTGAATGCAATGCAGAAGATACAGAAAGCAGAAGAATTAAATAAGAATCTGACACTTCAGCGGACGTTTTTACCCGTGCACAATCACAAAGTGATTTCAAGTGAAGCTGCTTTTATGGGAGACACAAATGCACCAGTGCAACTTGCCCCACTTTCCCTGTTGCCAAGTAATGTTGAACCAAGTCGTCACTACGGTGTTCCCAAATACGCACTTTGCTGATAAACTGAGCGCACGGCGCTTTGGTGACTTTGAAGAACAAAAAAAGTCCGTCTACATGCGGCTCGAACCTTGTGCATGTTTGGTAGCACATATCTGTGTGAGAAGCTCTTCTCAGTGATAAAGACTAACAAAACAGCACACAGGAGTCGCCTCACTCATGAGCACCTGCAGTCCATCCTGAGAATCTCCACAACACAGAACCTCACACCAAACATAAACGAACTTGTTGCCAAAAAAAGATACTAGGCGTCCAGCTCTAAAATGACATATGAGCAAAGACAACTGAATGATTTGATTTGTTATTGCTGAAAGGAACACATTTTATTTATATTTCCAGGTTTTGTTATGCAGCATGTTCATATTTGAATTTGTATAATTTTGACAGGATATATTTTTATGGAGAGCAAAATCTTTTGGGATATTTAAAATCTAAGTTTATTTTTTATATAAAATTACATAAGAGTAAAGAAATTTGAATGTTTGTTCTTTTAAAGTTTACTTTATTTCTAACTTGTATAATTTAGACAGCATATATTTTTATGGAGAGCAAAATATTATAAGTTGTTTAAGGTTTGAGTTGATTTATTCAGGAATAATATTCCTGTCTGTTTTTACCATTCCTACCAAAGATATTTCTGTCGACTAAATAAAAATTCCTTCTATTTAAAATTTAAATAGAACTTGAACAAATACGATAGTTCATAATATCCACGCAGACTTGCACGTAAGAGCGGGAGTTATCCGTTTTAACAAGCAGCGTCTTGCACTGATACGAAATAGCTGTGTGTGTATATATGTAGATATGTATGTATATGTATATATATGTTTATATATGTGTGTGTGTATGTATATATATATGTATTTGTGTGTATATATGTGTGTGTATGTATGTATGTATGTGTGTATGTATATGTATGTGTATATATGTAGATATATATATATGTATGTATATATGTGTTTGTGTATATATATGTGTATATGTATAGATATGTATATATATATGTTTATGTGTGTGTGTGTAAATATATATATATATATATATATATATATATATATATATATATATATGACAGCAACACTCATCACTCACAACAGTGACAAAACAATTACATTGACAATCATGTTACGTTATTTTCAAAATGTTTCCTTTTCTTTTTCATTGCTTCTTTAACACACTACTTCTCCGCTGCGAAGCGCGGGTATTTTGCTAGTACAAGAATAAAGAAATAACTAATAAGTGTCAGTCAAACTGTGCAGTAGCCAAAGTTGCCCTAGTTGTCAATAATAGATAATAATTCAAATAGGTTTAAAATATATAATTATAGGATTGGGTATGACCGGCATGAGTGAAGTCAGGAGTAGGTGGTTGTGTGGTCTATCCGATGGAAACGGTAAAGACCTTGCCAAGTAGTTGTGCCTTGGGTGCTAGAGGAGCAATGTCCCTGACAGGCACTCTTTTTGCCCATATATTACAACCACAGTCTCATGGCCCAAAGGCTGAGGAGGGGTCTTTAAAGTCCCACATTCGTGTGGGACATTCTAGGGACTTGTCCCTTTGTGGTAGCCCCCTTCTTAAGCCGGTCCTTACAACTGTGGTCCCCGGACAAGGCTTATAGAGGAACTTGTGAGGCCCCACCAGCAATACGTGTGGGACGCTCTGTTCATCAGGTGGTTTATTAAATTTACCCTACGTTGCTCATCGCTTTGGGTTCTTCTGGAATTTATATCAGGCCACTTCTCTCTCCACTTGTCTGTCTTTTTGATGACTTATGAGAAGGCTTTGAGTCTGCGTCTCTTTCTGTTACTTTTATATACATAAACATTTATCATACATAGAACTGTAATGACTTGTACAATAGTTTTTGAATAGAGGGACTGATGGCCATTAGGCTCCCTCTCTCGAGACTGGTGTGATAATATTTTATTAACGTATTACTTTGCATAGTATATTATAAATATGATACATTTGTAATTGAATAAAGTTACATAAAATATCGATAAAGGATTAATTAAAGTCCAGATTATATCCTATGGCATTTTTTCAAAAGATGTGACAGAGCAATTCCACATTTGGATTCAGCCCCATTAAATCTATAAAGAAACCCTACAATGTTGAACTGGAGTGAAATAAAATATTTGTTGTTGCTGACCCTTGCTTTTTTACATACACTGATCTGCACAAGTTTCCAGAAGTGCTTCAGTGTTATTACAAGATCAAACCAGCTGAGTTTTAGATTTTCAAAAAACGGTTACTCACAAGTCAAAGACAAGGTAATGGAATCCTTCCTCTGAAATACTGTCATGAAGTCGCACTGAAAAAAATAAAAAGAAAAAAAGTCAAGAAAACAGGCAATAGAATCTTCAAGCTACAGATATTTCATTTTAAAGCAGATAACTTAATATCAGTGAAAGCAGGATGGATTATAAAAGGCTGGCTCTACTCAGAAGATGGAGCATACAAAACCACCAAAGATTTCTTTGTCATCAAAATTGCATGTAAGGGTAGGCACCATTTAAAATGAAGAGGAGGATGGGCTGCTGAGTGGCTGGGAATCAGCCAACTGATAACCATAGAAGTCAGCTTATGTGAAGGAAGAACAGGACCAAACTGAGCTGCTAAACCATAAAGCAGGAAGACAAAAATTTAACTGAGAAGGCCATTAAAGTTAAACTCATTTCTGGATGTGGATTAATTAGAACAAGTGAGTTAAACCACAGTCTGCTGCTGTTTTCAGATGTTTTTCCTTACTTACACCTCTCATTTAATACTTCCCTTTAAAGATCTACAAGACTGTGAAGAGCATCATTAAGAACAAAAATGAAGAACTCCCATCCATCTAATGGACCTCCATCCTTATTGCAGCATCACCGAGTCAGATCCCGTCCCAGCAGCATCCTGGGCAGGAGGCACTCAAGCGCACACCCATACTCGCTCAGTCATTAATACCGGAGCAATTCAGAGTTACAAACTGACTCCAAAGTGCATGGTCTGTCTATAATCCCCCTCATCTACATCACCACCCACCACTGAGTATTCAGAGTCTTGAGCGAATTGAGTGAGACAATACAGGCAATTACAGTGTAGGACAGATGCTGGTTAGACCTCATTAAACCAATAGAAAAGAACGTAATAAGGAAGATAACATCAGAGCTGCTGCTAAAGGTCAGGTGTCACGTGGAAGGGAGAAAAACAAGCTAGACAAAGCTGAAGTCTGCAGAGACTGCAACACTGGGCCATGAGCAGACCAGAAATCATTTAAAACAGGAAAGAAGCCCTGGCGTCATTAGGGTTATTACACTGTTGGGTGGGTGTCATTACATCTATATGGCAGGAAGCTACAACAGAATTGAAGAGGATCCATGGATTCATTATGCATTTGGGGTCAAGAGGTGACCACTCACATTAGTACGCAATGTAAACCAAACATTCACAGAAGACTGAAGGTGGCCATAGGTTACTAAAACACAAGAAAGAAGGTTAAGGGGTCAAAACAGTAGGCTATAGGTCACTATTGGGAAAGGTGGCCCCAGGTCAGGAGCCTTTTACAGAATACAAATGGAAGTGAGTAACATCATCAAAGGGCCATTAGAGAAAACAAAGAGCGCAGGAGGTATGGAGGGCATCAAAGTCATTAAATGATACCCAGGCCACTGCCACACAGATCCAGCATCCTCTGTTCAAACCCCATGCAAAGTTCACGTAGGTTCTCCTAGTGAACTTTCTTCCAGTTATCCTTACACATCCTATTTGTTGTGATTACATGTTGCAGGTTATTTTTTCTTTGGTCCTTCTTCAAAAATTTGGATTGGATTTTTAGTCATTTTAGCATGGAAAATTTTGTTTGTATTTATTACTTTTGGTTTGTATCTGAATTTCTTTACTGCAGGACAGCATTTTGTTTTCTGTCTGTTTTCCATTATGATTTCCACCCTACTTACTAAGCTATGAGTGTGTAATGTGACCATCAGAACGATATGAATGTCCGCGTCATCCATGTCATCCAAGATTGTGTATTATTTCAGAAGCACTTTGTGGCACTCCATTTAGTTTACATCATTGGCTGCAACTTTGCTCTTTTCTTTGTGACTCCATATTGTTATATTATAGACTAATGTCTACGTGTTTGACCACAATTTCTTTGTCATGTTTTTGTTTTGACGCAAGGTTAGAAAAATCCAGATGCAGGCATCTGTGCATACTCCAACTTCCACGTTCTTCCGCTACATAAATCCCGGTCAGCGTGAAAAGTAACGCTCGTGCACGCGCTTCATGCAACGCCCCAACTCCTCCCAGAATTACGTCTCTTTGAATATGCAAATCAATATAAATCGCCTTTAAGCCCAGCCTTCTGTGAAAAGACAATGGGAAAAGCACGGGGGAAAATATAACAATTTCAGCGAATACCAAGTGGAGGCAAAGGAAAAACATACTATTTGTTTAATTAAACCGAGGTATAATCAACAAAAGGAAGTTGATCGAGTGACATAGCGTGTTGGAGAAACTTGAAAGCTCACGTTCACAAAGTCGCACAGTGCCGGAAATAAAAAAGAAATCACATATCAAAGTCGCCGTGAAAAGGCGACTTGTAGCCCACTGTCTGAGTGTCATTTGAAAGCTTATTAGGGTACAGAGAAAAAAAGGCACACAGTGGGGAAAAAGCACGAAATGTCAACTTCAATCTCGAAATTTCCACTGGAATCACGTAGTTTATTTTGTCATTAAAGAAGAACATCATAAACTTCATCTTAAAATCGTTTAATTAACCAGTTTCTCAAATCACATCGTAATTAAAGTATAGCACGTTAAATGCTTTGTTTTCTATGTGCTCTGTGTGTGTGAATCACTACTTGCTTCTTAAACCGGATCTCTTCCTCTGACAGGACACAGAATCCATTACATTCATGATATTACAACTCTCTGAATAACTAAAATACTGAGATGTATACGTGATATCATTTTCATCATGATAAGAGTTAAAGCACTTTATTAAACATGGGTTTCACGGCTCAGTGATTGTGCGCGACCTTCGATGAAATTATTTATTTCAGCAGTACTCATGGGCGGCTCTAGGCTTGTAATGGCCCTGGGCAGAGAAAGAATCGGTGGCCCCTTCGCCCACCAATGTCAATGTGGTATCTTATGCACGGAGGATGGCCACGTCCGTTGCGGACACTGCATAGCCACCTCGTGCTCATGACACAAGCATTTAACTTTTGTCGAAATTTGCCGCTACGTTTTTAGCTGTGTCATTATTTTCTCTTTCTGTTTTATATTCAATATGTATTGGCGTGGCCACCCTTGCAGGCCTTGCTTTTCTTTCTCCAAATAACCGATCGCCACACAATCAGCTCTGTAATAGATGTTAAGCCATCTGTAAGCTTAGAGCGCCGATTCTTCAAAACATTTCAGGAACATTGAAATATCTTTGTAGTACATGTTTAATTATTCTATCCTTCACGCCAGTCCCAGTGAAGAATATGGATTATTTAAATGAAGTTAAAGTTTTATCTGTATAATATAATAAACATATTTTGATGCATTTCATCTTACAAATGATATCGTCATCATATGTAAATACACGCTTTATAAAGTGGCTCAGGTTGTGCGATATTATAACTGTAGTGCAAGTTTACAGTGAGGTGATTGTACTTATAAGTACAAACAGTTCTACAAGGAACAATTGATTGAGTGCGTTTATAGTTATTGGGATGAAACTGTTTCTGAACCGCAAGGTCCGTACAGGAAAGGCTTTGAAACGTTTTGCCATGGCTGAGGTAGCGTGGGCTTGATGCTGTATACTGATAATTCTCTTTCCGATCAGCTGCTGCTGTGATTCACACTCAGATACAGTGATATAAATACTCCGAGTGGTGCAGTGAGATGATCCGCTGTGGCAACTCCTAATGGGAGCAGCTGAAAGAAGAAGAAGAAGGTGCAGTGAGAGTAAAAACGCTAAAGCAGTTATGGTATTTGGAATACTATGGCTATTCCCTGGACCATTATATTGTTACAAGTTAATTACAATCAGATGCATTACACTAATAAACAATATGCGGTTAGTTTCAGTGTATTTATAAAGCCGCATCAGGAAAATAAGGAGTAACCACACAGAAACAGTAGCACTGCTTTGACGCTGGGTGCCGCCAGTCTGCAAAACCGAGCGGAGAACTTGCGTACGACAAGGTATGAGGTTCCGTGGAAAAGTGCGTGGCTTTACGCCAAGTTTAGGTTTTATACATCGCGATTTGAACGTGGAAAAGTTCTTACGCAACATTTCTGTGCGTACGCACCGTTTATACATGAGGCCCCTGGTCTTGTACCTCATTAACATTTCACGGACTTTGTGTCAGAATACTCGTTAGGTTGACTGGTGACTCTAAATCCGTGGAGCCCCTGCGGTTGTGATGTTACATATTATTTAGCTCAATATCCAATGTGCTGAGAGATGATAATGTGAAGCAAGAATTGTGATAAGAAAGAAAGCCAGGTCAATGCCGAAAAGTCATATAATTAGCTAACCAAAACATGAGGACATAAGAATCAGATGTCAAAGAAAGAAGAGTTTCTTCTTTTTCTTTCAGCTGCTCCCATTAGGGGTCACCACAGCGGATCATCTTATTCCATATCTTCGTGTCCTTTGCATGTTGGTCTGTTACATCCACCACCTGCATGTCCTCTCTCACCACATCCATAAACCTTCTTTTAGGCTTTCCTCTTTTCCTCTAACCTAGCAACTCTGTCATGAGCCTCCTTTTCCCATTATACCCAGCATCTGTCCTCTGCACATGTCCAAACCAACATTATCTAAAAACCGCAAATTAAACCTGACACGAGGGCTTACTAGTTAAATAAGTCAACCCTGGAACTGAGATTCAAAATGTTTATCCACAGTGGGATAATGTGCAATGGGATTTGCCTCCATATTTATATCATCTCATACTGTTGATACAATTGATGCGATGACTGCAGTCATATGACATCCTACCACATCACATAAATGAAGAACTAAATGGAACGAAAATAAAATTTTTGTCAAATCAAATTGAAGTGATTAAAAAACCTCGAAAACAGACTCTGCGTGATAAACAATCATAAAATAAACCAAAACACTGTGAAGGACAGCCGGGTCCCATGCCCGCCAGGGACGCCTCTGCTGCTTATGTTCCGGAGGAGCCACCATGGGCAGTCCAATATCTCTCCCGGGACGCTTGGTGGCAGCCTCCCTGGCCGACGGTGATTCCCCAACAATGGGAGATGGAGTCCTCCACAGCTTGGTTGGGGCCCAGGGTGGCCGCTAGGGGGGGCTGTCTGCTTCCAACAGCCCGGCTGGATGAGTCTTCAGCCCCACCCGGAAGTGCAATTAGGACCAGGTGGTCAATCACCTGGAACGCTTCCGGGTGGGCTATAAAAGGGCCCAGCCACCACCACTCGATGAGCCAGAGTTGGGAGGAAGGAGACGAAGCTTGAGAAGGAGTGGTGGTAAAGGAAGAAAGGTGGTGTTGCTGTGTGTTGGACTGGTGTTTTGTGGGACTCTGTATTGCCTGTGAGTCACGGGGAAGACATGCGCCCACGGGTGAAGAAAAATAAAAGTCTTTGTAGTTTTTATACGTGCCTCCATGTCCATCTGTGTCAGGTCAGGCGCCTATATAGCGCCTTTGTTACAACACATATATAAAATGTATCAATTATTTGTCCACCATTGCAGTAAGCAGCCCACCACTGAGGCTTCTGAAAGAGTAAACCAGTATACACTATTTTAAGTGAACTAACTAAATGAAGCGAGGGAAAATATAAAACTATCAAATCAAGTTGAAATGACCAAAAATTTCAAAAACAAATTCTACTTGATAAAAATAAACTCAAATACACATATAAAACATGCTGATTGTTACATAACCTCCATGCCAAGGCACATACTCTGGATGCAACCAACCAGCATGATGGGAAAGCACCAGTGAAATTTGGCCAACAGGTGTAGGGCTATAAATATAAAAATTAACTCACACTGATTAATGAAGCCACAGAACTGGTTTGGATCACACCAGGAATTTTCAGGGCAAGGAATATGGGGTTCAGTGCCACCAGAACCCTGAAGGGGCGCTTTACAAACTTGTTCAAGGGCAGCTATTTTATTTGGCACATGGCCACAAGGTTGCTCATTTCTACTTCCATGGCTGCCATATCCGCTCTCAGGCAGTTAAATTCAGCAACCACATTAATCATCTCAGGGTCACACTTGATCCATCGGTATGTAACGACAAGCTGGTGTCAAAGGATTATTGTGAACAAGAAAGGAAACCAGGACATGATAATGCAGGTAATAGAGAGAAAAAGGTCAAAGTCGAAAGAAATCAAACAATTAGTCAACTAAAATACGAGTGCAAAACAAGCATCAGAAAGAGTTCAAAAACCAAAAAAAGAAACCTGACAATAGGGCTTACTTATGAAGAAGCTAACTAACCCTAGAACTGAAATTCAAGATGTTTATTCACCTAGGGAAAATGTACAATGGGATTGCCACCATATTTACTGTGTATCGCCACATCCTGTGGCATAACTGATACAATGATCGTGATTACATGGTACATCCCACCATGTCACATAAACAAAGAACTAAACAGAATGAAAATAAAATAAAATTTTCCATCCATCCATTTTCCAACCCGCTATATCCTATCTACAGGGTCACGGGGAAATAAAATTTTGTCAAATCAAATTGTAGTGATCAAAAAACCTCAAATACAGATTGTACAAAACAAAAACACACATAAAATATATCAATTGTTATTGCAGAGGCAGTCCTCCATTACAGCTTCTGAAAGAGTAAGTCAGTACAAGTTAATATTTTATGTCCAGGCCCTCAAACATGACGCTGACTTCACTTAAAGTACATTTATTAAAACTGAGACTGAGTCCAGTCGCTCCCTAGTCTTGCACCCAATGTTGCCATAGTAAGCCCCAGTCTCAAGTCAATCTGAACGGAACGACGTGGATGTCAAAGCTCCCTGCACATTACTGTGCATGTAAAGCTTGCATGTTTTCCACATCTCAAAGTCGTGTGTGTGAGATTGATTGGAGATCCTAAACATGCCCTGCGTTAGTGAGTGTACGCCAAATTATAGTCTAAGTGTGAGACCGGTAAACTTTGTTGCTGCTGGGATGGGCTCCAGTTCACCACTAGTGTTGATTGACGAAAGAGTTTTTGGCAGAAAACTTGCTGGGTTCACTAGGCTTTCCCACTGTGCAGCCAGCTAAGATACACTTTTCTTTTCTCTAGCTCCCCATGATGCTTTGCAAGGCCAGTGTAACATCACAGAGTTGTAGTAGCCATGTTGGATGGGGTTTATAAGTACCCAATAATGCTATGTGCTGAACTTGCATTGTGTATGTGCAGAACGTTCTTGCATGCATACTCCATCTGTAAGCGTACTCCACCTCACACTTTACGGTGCTGCCTGATCTGCTCTGCGGATCCATGAATAATTTTGTACCTGATCAGTACTCAGCCAGATTTGCATCCCACATGTGTTTAAAAAATATAAAAAGAAGAAGATTTACCTGCGATGCTGCTGCAATGAATCGAGCGAGATCATTGGAGCGGCACTTTTGTCCAGAGTTGGCCACGGCCTATTTGCAATGCCACCATGGCCCATAGGTTAGGAAATGCTGTTTTATGGTGATGTCACATCCTGATCATTACTCAGTATTTTCATTTGAAGGATACATTAGCTGACCATAATGAGAGTATTATGACACTACTTTATTATTCTACATCAATTCATTGTACATTGTGTCTTCACTACTGGATTAAGCATATTATACTCCTCGCTGTGTAGCACAGATCAGGTAGTGACCAGGACAGCGCTCCGAGTATTTAACGCTAATCCCTTGCATCACAGGCTCTATGAGTCTTTGTCGGTGGTGGTGAGAGAAGCTTGTGAGATGCAGAGACAAAGCATCAGAGTATAATTTTATTTCAGGGAGGAACGGTGTTTAGTAGTGCTGCCTCACAATAATAACAAAATTTATTTCCATATCACATTTTAATTCAAAGGATTTAGCTTAAGGTGCTTTACAAGATGTCGATGAAACAGTTATGAGAAAAGAAAAAACAAATTAAAATTACATAAGAATAATAATGACTAAATAGTAAGCAATAAATGATGCACACTTATACAAGGTGAGCAAAAAAGAAGTACCACATTTCAAATGTTTATTCTACAAAAACGCTACAAGATAGAATAAATTTCATTACGACACAAGAAAGGGTATACAAAATAGATTTTTTCACTGTGTTTTAAAAATGATGTCTTTAAGGTGGTGGTCATCATTAGCGATACACTCTTCGAGATGATTTCTGACGCTCACATGACTTGTCTGTCCATTTCAAGGGGACTAGTGGTGATTTTGTGGTGAATAGCATCCTTGAAGGCTATAAGGTTTTGAGGTCGGTGTGTGTATACCTTTGACTTGAGATAGCTCCACAAGAGAAAAATGCACATAGTGAGATTAGGCAAGTATGAAGGCTACCTGCCCATTCATTGCCATGCAGGGAGATCAGCTTCCCCGGAAACATCTCCCGCAAAACTTGCATGGATCACCACGCTGTATGAGCTGTTGCTCCATCCTGTTGAAAACCAGGCATCCACCACATCCATTTCTTCCATTTGGGGCCACAACAAGTTCTCTAGCATTTCAATGTAACGTTCTGAAGCGACGGTGACCGTTGCTCCCCCCCCTCAAAAAAGTAAGGGCCTACAATGCCAAATTCAGGAACGGAGCACCCAACTGTAACGCGCTCACTCTGCAGGGGTCTCTGAGGAAGTTCATAAGGGTTGGTTTTTGCCTAATAGCGAAAGTTTTGCTTATTTACGCAACCATTCAAATAGAAATGTACCTTGTCGCTGCACATGACGATGGCGTCTTGATGAATGGTTTGCTTAATGTTCGCACACAACTCTCTACAGCTCTCCCAGTCTCTCCTAGTGAGTTCCTGCACTACCATCATTTTGTATGGATGGAAATTAAGGTCCTCATGCAAAGATGTCCTCAAAGATGTGTTGGAAATGCCTAAGGCAGAGGCATGTTTGTGCGCTGAACGTCTTGGAGACTGCAAAATTGATGCCCTTACAGCTTGGATGTTTTTAGGAGTTTATACAGTCTGAGGGCGGCCTGGAGATTTTCTGTTCAATGTTGTGCCCGTATTTCTAAATTTAGCCACCCACCGAAGAATTGTTTTCCAATTTGGGACATCACCATTAGAAGGAATGCTGAAATGCGTTCAGAAGGCGCGTTGCGTGCTGATGATTTATTTGTTTGCTTCGACAGCAAAAGAACGGTGCGCACAAGACCAAGGCATGTTGCCAACTGAAAACTACAAGGGGATTGCCTATCAAAGGATCCCCACCCCAACCTACTCGGCTGCCTCTACCTCACACAATGACCTTGACATAGGTGGTACTTCATTTTGGCTCACCCTGTATAAGATAGATACTGTATATAATTAAGAGAAGTACAGTTCTTAAATATATAGAATTGTCTAAGTCTCCGAATGTGAGTCCAGTGATGGCCAGAATGAACAGAAGAATTAAAAAAATTAAAAAACTCCAGTTAAGCTGGAGAAATTCACAGCTCAGGTCTCATTTTTGACCGCGATAATCGGTCCATCATAGTTAGCAAATGCTTTCCCAGCCCTCAGGGCCACTTAAAAGACCGCGGCACCATTATAATCCACTCAAAGCTACAGTAGTTCAGTTTCTCCCTACCCATTGACTTCAATGCATTTTGTCAAGTTCACTGGAACATCAAATTTTAGCAGGGTTCAGTCATCCCTAGTCAGCAATATACCATTTATCACCTTCAAAATAAAACCTAAAACTTTAAAATGTATCTTACAGCAGGCAGGGAGCCATTGAAGATAAACACTAAGAAAAAGCCAGTAGTTCAGCTTGTTCATAGTGCAGGCAAATCCACCTGCTTTTATAACTCCAAACTTCCATAACTGGCAAAAAAGGATCTGAACATGAATTGCAACACACCAAAACCAACACACTATGGAAACTTGTAGTTAGAAATAGATCACTAAGAATTCTTTAACTGTAAATCAATCAGAAACTCCAACTCACAAAAATCTACTATCAATTATCCCAGATGCCACAAGATTTGTTGCACTGGCTTAAAAATAGTCACTGGTGCAACTCCCACGACCATGACGACTCCTCTCACAAATGACAATTACCTCCTGGCAATTAGACCACCAAAATGGTGTTGCAGTATCGCAAAAATATATTAGTAACAAAATATACTAAATTAAAGGAGTACCGAAAGAATAAAATACACAGCCAGAAATAATTCCTAACATACAAAACAACTACAAAAAATCTTAAAAAATGTATATTAAGTTAAACAATAAATTAAATTAATTAAATTATTAAATTAAATTAATTATTTAATTAAATTAATTAAACAATTCATTTTTGAAGTTTTCTCATTCATAACAGATACTGATGGACATTATGGCCAAACATTCATATGACGATATAATTAAAAATTCTGATAGTTTCAGCAGACATTGGCGTAAAGTATTTCTGCTTTTTTCTGACTGAAACTTTCCCTTAACAAATACCAAATGTACAGTATATCTAATTAAATGTACAGCATAACTAATTAACGGTGCACACAGACATGCTTCTTATCACCTCTCTTTAAGGTACACTTCTCACGCCACCGTCAAACATGCAGCACAAGGCACGGCTGCTTCCTGTAATATCCTCCTGTTTGATTTGACTCACCAATCAGATTCAACCTGACAGCACACCGAATAATACTCTTCAAGGGGTGGGCTCTGTTATTAAATGCAGTTCACATTCAAGTCCATGCACACCTATAAGACATTATTACTCTTGACACAAAATCTCACTTCCTGTTTCCTGTTATATGTTTAAATGTGCTTAAGTTTTCAGCTAAGTGGCATACTGGTAGAACAGATTTCTGTAAAATCTGTACCTGAAAAAGAATTTTATCTGGTGTGCCACTGGAGTTCTGCTGGATCTACTTTATCAATGCTATTAAGGATTTTGAAGACCTGCATGAAGTGACCACACAATCCCCTCTGCTCAGTACTAAATAGGTTTAATAGTCTAAAACTGTCTGAGCACGACATGTCGTTAAGTCCTGGGATGCACCTGGTTGTTCTCCTCTGCACAGTTTCAAAAGCTGCTGTGTTTTGAGATGAATGAAATATTGCAATGAGCAGATCCAATCAGGAAAGGGCCGCGTAATAAGCACGTCCCAATCACAATACTCTGCATTGTCACTCCTCCACACTGAAATGCTCAGACTGCGCTTTTGGAAGTGTACAGCTATGGAGTGTGTTTTTAAAAGTCTCTGTTTTTATGGGGTAGTGTGAACGAAAGGCAAAAAACTGAGACAAATATCTGTGTTTTTAAACTAAAAAGTATTAGTGTGGACATGGCCTAAGAGAAGGACCCGTAAGTCAACACTGAGCCCTGTGGACAGTACAAGCAAAACAACGGACTTCAAGCACCAGAATCCAAGGATAAGAACTCACCAAATGGAGGTCATATAAGGAGATATACACTTACAGTAAGGTCCAATGGGCAGGACAGGCTAACAACAGAAACCATGAGGAAGAACTGTATTAAAAAAAGGACCTGTGGGGTAGAACTAACTAACAGAAAATCTGTGCCAGTAGGGCCGTAGGACACATTCACGAGATGGGATACATGGAGCAGGACCTGCCAGTTGTAAAGTTTAAGTGAGGCCACTCATTAGGAGTTGGACCTGTGAGGTAAGACTTCCTAGGAGCTGGGCACATGGGAGAAAACTGACAAATAAATTGGGTGGGATTACTGAAAAGCAGATGACACAAGTCAGGATGTACTGACGTCAGAAGCAGGGCTAAATAAGATTCACTATCAACAGAGACTAAGGGGCTAACACTAAGACAGGTACACAATGTGACAAAAAAAGGACTCAAGAGGAATTGACTGACCAAGAGGAGGACCCAGAGAGAAGGATGAACTGTGATCAACAGACGCAAGGCAGGATTCACGAGCAGCAGGAGCTAAAGGGGCATGACTTGAAAAGAGGTGGGCCTGAGAGCGCGACAATCCCAACCTCTAAACCAGGGCCTGTGGGCCAGAATTTAATCTAAAAGCAGTCTGGACATACTAGAAGCTGGGCAGTCAAGACAAGACTGACTAACAAGAGGACCCAGGAGTAGGATAAGCTGAACAGATCCACCAATAGTGGGACTTGCCAACAGTAAGACCTGAGGGACAGAACTTCACAAAATCTACAAGATGACTCACTAAAAGCATCAGCTGTCAGGGTAAGACTAGGAAGCAGGACCTGAGGGAGCGGAAGTCACTAAGAAGATCTGCAGCATTTAATTAAGGTCCAAGAAGGGAATGAGGAAAAAAACTCACTAAGCAGCAGGATTTACTAAGGGCAGGAGCCATTAGTCAAGGATTCAGTAATGGCAGATATCAACTAAAAAGAAGAGTGGTGTGGCAGAGCTCATCTGGGTGGGAACAGTCAGTAGAACAACTCCCAATGTTTAGGTATGATTTGGAACTGAGAAAGATGGTTCACTACAGAGTGGGTTTCAAGGTGCAGGAGCATTAAGGCAGGGTTCACCAAATACGGAACTCAAAGGACAGGGTATGCCAACTGTGCCAAAAATACAAAGTTTGGTAAAAGTAGAGCCAAAGGAGCAGGACTCTGTAAGAGCAGGAGCCATGTGAAAGTGCTCACAAACATTAGGAGCCAAAGTTTGAACATCAGGTGACAGAACATGAAAATGGCAAAGGTGTAGACTGTAGGCCTTTATTTTCCAGAAGTGGGACTCAGCCATGGTCCACTAAAAACATGGGATTTGGGGAGGGACACAGGAACCAGGGGACTCGAGGAGGCAGGAGTCACTGAAAAGACCTTCAGCGTTCACTTAAGTGCACATTAGGGAATGAGGAAGAGTAAGTGAAGTGAAGGTGCATGATTTGATAACAGTTGGACTTCAGGAATAAAACTTAAAAATACAACAAACTAAAAGCAGGGGCTGTGGGGCCAGGCTGAGAAACCAGAGGACACGAGAGGGCGGGAGTCAGCAAGACAGTTCCTATTGTTCAGGTCTCACTTGGAACTGTGAAAGGTGACCAGACCAGAAGGAGAAACCATTAGGACGGATTCAACAATGGCAGAAATCAAGGGGTAGGCCTCACCAGCTGAGCTCAAAATGCAGAGTTTGATACAAATACAGCTTGTGGGACAGGTCTCTGTAAGAGAAGGAGCCACAAGCCACTAACATCAGGAACCAAGAAGAAGGATTGGATCCTTTTTGGAAGAATTATTGGACAGGACCGGTGAGCTTTCGTAGGGCTGAATGGCCTTTTCTCATCTACATTGTTCTAATGTTCTAACTTGAAAACAGCAAAGGTGTGGCCTCTACTTGCCAAAAGTGAGATGGTAGGCCAAGGGCAACTAAAAGATTGGGCTGTGGGGAAGGATACAGGAAGTGGAGGACTCAAGGGATCCACAACATTCACTTAAGAGCATAGTAGGGAATGAGGAAGAGAACTCACTATGCAGAAGATATCATGGAGGAGGTTTTACTAAGAGCAGGAGCCGTTAACATAAGAAGCCAAGGTGCAGGATTTGATAAATGTTGAACTTGAAGAATAAAACCTGAAAACACCATCAGAGGGGGAACGGGCCAAAAGTCACTAAGATGATTTGGAGCATTTAATTTCAATCTCACTTGCAACTGAGGAAGACAGCTCAGTAAACAGCAGGATTGGCAGAGTAGGACCCAATGGAGGGCTGACAACAGCTCAAAGTCAAATGTCTTTTTTAAAGTGGATTGGGATCACTGGGGTGCTCCTCTCTCAGGATGAAACATTATACAGATCACTCGTTGACTGCAGATTGCTTGCAGCTATTGGCGTTTCTTACCGCAGAACACAGTGGACCTCTCTCTGATTTCAGCATGAAACTCGGGATCAACTTGCCATCATCTCACCTTACCTTGCTTATCATCTCTTTTCTTTTTACTCACAGAATATTCCCCCATGGGTGAATGAGCTCTATGTGTCCCAGGCTATGAGCTGGGACTGAAGAAGCTTTACGTCACACTCCTGGAACGGAGCTGCTGATTCCCAGCGAAAAGGCCAGGGAGCTGTCAGACAGCTATTTTGGGAAGGTGGCCTCACACATAGAAGTATTATGCTGCACTGAGGTCATGTATGTGTTGGGGGTGGGTGTGGGGGGAGGAGTGTAAAGATGTGCCCATTTCATCCTCCTCATTATCAACACTGTGCCTGTACGCTAGCCCCAGTACCCAACTGCCTCTGCAGCCACACAGCATAACATTCTCGAACCTGCTTAATCGAACCAATGGTCTAACTGGGCCATAAACCCTCCTGGTAGCATAAGGAACAAGGCAGGAAGCAACTTTGGATGGGGCGCCAGCCCATTGGAGAGCCCACTCTCACCCACACTTACCCTTGACAAATTTAGAACCTCTCATTAACCTGAACTGTCAAGTTTTAGGATGTGGGAGGAACACAGAAGGACATAGCAGCAAAGTGAAAATTCTACAGGACGCCAGATCTGCGAAGCACTGCTCTATAACTGCCTCTGTAATGATCCTCCATTTCCTAGACATACCAAGTTTTATGTTGCTATCTCCTTAGTCACATACCGCCTGGTGCAGGCAATGCCCGTGAGGAGCTACTTGGGTTTACTCCACTTTGGCGAAGGCTTTTGTAACATGACAAGTACAACCAGCCCCGATGTCATAACACTGCAAGGTGGAGGCCGTCCTCACTAGAGGATGGACAGGTAACTCTGCCCCCTGGTGTACACCCCCAGCCTACTCTGGTGTCAGCTTCTTCTGTTCCGCCTGATCTATTAATTGCAGGCCAGTCAGGGAGAACAGCAGCAATGTTTCCTGAGGGATTGATAATGTGAGGCGCACTCTGCCAGAGAGTATTTATAACAGCAATGAGTCAGCCGGCGCTTAGCAGGTGGGAGGACACACTCACACACACACACACACACTCACTCACTCACACACACACACACACACAGCAGCCACAGAGAGGAACTTGACAAGCCAAAGGTGGATGCCAAGTTAGAAAAGGCAGAGCAACTATACTCTTAAAATAAAAAAAATGGTCACCTGCATGTTGCACAATGGATGTTCGAAACGTTTTACAAACTAATTTTCTTCCCTCTAGTAATTTTTTACAGAACTAGTACACACATACACCCAATGTCCTAAAATAAAAGGCAAATAAAAACCAAGTTAAAGATAAATAGCTACTTCTGTCAGTTCCTCTAGAATTTATAAGGTACTTTATTTCTTTTGGTGGCTCATCTAGAGTAAGTGGAACTAGTACTATTCTGGCAACACGCTTCTTTGTTTTCAACGTATAAAATACAGAATAACATTGAGGACATTGCTGATGTGACTTTGCTAAGTAGTCGTCTTCAAAGAAACATTGATGTTAAGGATGTAAAAGCAATGCTTCCATATGATTGGAAGTTTTGACTAATTGACGATTGGTTCGGTCATCATCGTGCATTTCTTGTCTCTTAGGCGTTTTGCATTCTGCATCCGTGAATCTGTCTTGCGTGTTTTAAGTTTTCATGTTTGCCTGCCGCTCAGTTGCTCTGTGTTTGGGACCACTTCTATGTGCTTCAGCACCTTGTTTTCTTATTCTTTCTCGTTCATCGCTTAATCGCCTTCTGCAATTTACTTGATGCTCAGCAGATGTTGGTTCTCTTCTTTTCCTTGTGCCGTTATGGTGGCTATCAACTGTTTTTTTCAATCACTGGAAGAGCCAAACTTACAACATTAATGTTAATGGTGAAGTCATGCAAGTTTTTACTTAATTTGAATGGAATCTGCTTCACATAGCAACGCAGATAATGGAGGATTCTGTTTTACTCAAAATGTTAATGGAATATCCTTAATGCTCTTCTATAGTCCTGAATTTAGAACAATCTCAGATTGTAAATAGACAGATAGATAGAAGCATGAAAAAGAGAAAAAAGGAGTACCATTTTCTGAGTAGGTGTACACTATGTCTTAGTGTATGTGATAACATAAAGAAACTTGCTTAATGTAACCAAGATGATTTAAGACTTAAAAGAAACGTCTTAGACGAGATGTTCTTTTTCCTTTTTGTGTGTATAATCACCTTCGCTCTTTATTTTGTGAAAAAACTGTTTGCTTTGAATTGCACTAAAACTTTTTAAATGAAGATACTTAAGATTGTAGACTTTTGTACTGTACATTACTCGAACCTTTCTGGTAGCTGCATTTTGAACCTCTTTGGAAATCTTCATTGACCATAGCTACAATTACTTTGTAGTAAATACACCACTTTAGGTCACTGTGCCATTGTGCCATCCTTTATTTAGGTTTAATTTAGTCTGATGATAAATAATCACAATACATCTGATTGACCATGATTTCTGAACAGATATGGTTATGTGTCCTGTTGGACATGCAGGGACAGTGCTTCTTTATTCCTTCAACACCCTTGTCCCATTGCCAATCCTTTTTCCCCACTTTTCCCACTGACGGCATCAACACACCTTTGAAGGCTTCAGTTAATAGGAGTAAGTGTAGTATGTACTGTGTGGACTATAGTGTGAATGGGGAAGAACAGTCCATACGAGTTTTGGGATTACTTCCTGTGTCTTCAGACTTGTGTGGTTGCACATTGTCATACTGAAGAATCCTTTCAGCAGGACTCTCCTTAAATGCTTCAGCTATTCTGGATGACTTAACAGTATGAACATGAAGGATGAGGTGTACCAAAGTGATACTTTCTGCATCCCAAAAAACAATGGTTGTGACTTTCTTTGTTGAACTGGTAACCGTGGACTTCTTCTGGGGTGAAGGTGGAGGATGCTGTTCCACTGACTGCCCTCTGGGCTCCATTTCAAACTAACAGATCAAAGTTTGTGGAGCAGTGACGATCTGTGACAAACACTCAGCCTCATAATAAAAGAAAAAAATCCAAACGCACCGCTCTCTACAGTTTTTTGATCTGCAGATAAGCTTTGTGGAACCTTTTAGACTACCTTAAAGGAATGCTCCACCCAAAATAGACATTTTTTTAGATGTTACATAGTCCATGTAATTTGGAGTGATGTAACCTTGTGTTTATGTGCAGAAAGGACATAAATAAGTTTCTGATAGAACAGGACCTAATGGTGACCAACACTAGATAAGAGAATGCAGCATATTCTAAAAATTGTCTATGAACGAATCTCACGTTACTCGTGTCGCATAATCCAGACATGAAGGCAATCAGTCGTTTGCTCACAATGTGCAAAATGCATGTATGTTTTGCAAAGTATTATTAAATAAGTAACTCTGGAAAACGATTCACCGTTAGTCTCTGTTAACCATTAGTGCCAAAGAAAAAAAATTTGCACACACCAGCGCCCACTTATTACTGTACTACTACTGCTGTGTGTTACGGTGTGAGCTGTGCACATTGGAACACCTCCCCCTTGTGCTAGCGTGTAGTGTTCATCCGGAGCTCCATGTGTCAGGCCGCATTTTGAAATCTCATTTGTTTTGTTACAATTAATCTACTACACCCTGTTATGGCCAATAAACATATGCGTGTGGTGTTGGAATTGTCACCAAAAAATTTGGAATTATTAAACATTTACAAAATGAAAAAAGTGCTTCAAGCATTGCTTCAATTTACGTAGTAGGAAGAGCAACAGTGAACGATACAAAGTATGATGCTGGCAAAAATGAAACTGTGGTAGAAATCCCCGAGGAAGACAGGAATAGTTTAATCAATCAGACTTTATTCAGGCACCAGTGAGTACATGGATTCATGCATTGCAAGGCAGAAGAGCAAAGTTGTCCTTTTCAGTCGGCTTTTTTTATTTTCTCCCTCCCCCTTCCCCTTACTTATAAAAAAGCATAATATCGTTTACCTAACCATTTCATTTTCTTACGCAAATCGGCCAACCGCTTCTGTTCTGTGTACGTGTCAGATGGGGCCCTAAAGAAGGAAAGGTCATCTTTCCTGTGTCTAACAGATGCGTTTCTAAAGACGAAACTGTCCTTGGTCAGCTTACTGCACCCTATCTAAAGACAGACAGACAACTACATGAATAACCAGTCGTTAAAGCAAAACAGCTTTGTCAGCTTTTAACCCCTAGAAGCTTGCAAGCAGTTATTTTTTCTTTCACAGAACCACTAATAGT
The DNA here is from genome assembly GCA_026402145.1 of Polypterus bichir lapradei. NCBI lineage: Eukaryota > Metazoa > Chordata > Cladistia > Polypteriformes > Polypteridae > Polypterus > Polypterus bichir. The sequence continues at coordinate 76,001,259 of JANRMT010062796.1, forward strand.
AATGTTATTCTGTATGAATGTTAATGTTCTTCTGTACTGCAATTTTCTTTTTAAATTCTGTTATGTTTTGTTAATATATTGTGACGCGCTGGCAGCTGGTGATGGGCAGTGAGGTAGCAGAAAGGGTGGAATGCTGTGTAAGTGATAAGACTGGCTGAAGGGAAGTTTTGAGTAGGAAGTCAGGAGGCAATAAGCAGGAGTGTCTGTGGTATAGAAAAAGACAGAATGTGAGTGGCAGGAGATAAACAGACTGAGATGTGATCCGTAATCCACATAACGGAGTATAAGACAGGGCACACCGTTTGTTACGGAACAAAGACTCCGAGTAAAACATAGAAAACTCCAGTACATCTGAATTGTATTTGCTTATTACGCTGGTCATTACAATGTTATATGAATTTATCAATTTTGTTAATACTATAATATATTTTGTTAATATAGTTTTGTTTTGTAAGTAAATATTGCTATTCGTTAAACTAATCTAGGGTACATCATTTTTAAAGTAGATGTTCTGTTAGATGTTTGTCTTTTCTCTTATCCGTCACGGTCCTGACCCCTGATGGATAATCAAGGTTTTACTGTAGTTCAAAAACAAGAAGCCCCTTCACACGAGATTGTACTTTTAAGTTAATGATGAATCTCTGCCACTCATTCACTGGTCAAGAGCCCTGTCTTCAATTGAAAAGTGCAAAATTTATGAGCGCTGCCATCATTAATAAATTCCACATCTCCAGTACATTTGTTAATAACATTAGTAAGTCGGGAGTGGTCTCCCCTAGACTTTATCATATACACAGATATGGGGATGGATATTTGAGGAGTAAACCGCAAGACAATGATTATCTTTTTATATTATGTACATTAAAGAATTATCAACAACAAATCAAATAAAATTAATAATATATTGAACAGTTATTATAAAAGTAAAGTTGAATAAATCGGACTCTGTAGCTACATGAATAAATAAGTACCACTTCCAGGCAGGGAAATAGCTCAAAAGTTGATAGAAATCTAGGTTTTGTACCTAATACTTGACTGCTAAGTGAAAGCGTACTCAGGTTATCGTGTTTACAAACACACACACGCAGACAGACACATGGACATCATTCATGAAATGGTATTTTCGGACTCAGGGAGGTTAAGATTCATCAAAATCTCAAAATTGAATTTTTGGAGGATTCAAATAATTTCCGTATACTTCGTATAAGAGAAAGTCAGGGAGATCTAAAATGTTGAGATTCATCAAACTCTCAACATCAAATTTTTGGAGGATTACAATACTTTCCCTATACTTCATATACAAGAAAGTAAAAAGACGCAAAGATATAAAAAGGCAACACATCAGACAGGTCAGTATCTGAGTATGCAAATATCTCAAAAGGGTGATTAAGATATGGAGATGACCGGGAGAGGAAAAGTTAACTGAAGCCAAAGCTGAAACCAGAGATCTGTCCTATCGATTGTCAACAACCAAAATTCTAGTCAGAGAACTGTATTCAAAAAACATTTAGAAACATGGAATACTAAAGCACGTAAAATGCATATGCACTCACAAAAGGATATTTCTTTTAGAGAGATCCAAAAACTTGGATAATGATGTAACTGATGCTCTTATTTTCATATTGTCGTGTTGATTAAGTTAATTACATTATTGGTGACGTGCCATGTATCAGCTAACGACACAATGTGACGACCGTGGCTCAGAATGGTGACGCCTGTAAATAACACAATGGTGATACAAGTGGTACAATTATTTTTATTATTGCATGAAATAATAATTATAGTAAATAAGTAAAAAAATATGATGCCACACTTCAGAAAATCTAAAACGGGACAGCTGTGAAATAAACGAAGATGAAACCAGCAAACCATATTGCTATTGCTATTGATAAGATACTGTAACCCTAAATGATCAAAAAGGTGTACAGGCCTTGAAATAACAGAGGCCTGACCAGGACTTCACTAAGTCTGCCTCAGAAACTGACCTCACCCCAAGCGGCATGGCCCCAAATGTAAAAGGCAGGGGTTTGCTGACTGCAACAGACCAGAAATGAGGCCCAGACTTTTTAAAATACAAAAACACCCTAAATCCTCAAGAATGGCTTTGAAGGGAGAGGATGACTGTAAATCTTCTGGGTTAAGGAAATAACAAAACAAATTTCTTCTAAAATGTACAAATATAGTTAAATAATCAAAAAAGGAGGAAACCTTGACAAAAATATGGCAAAGGGCTGTGCGTAAAGAGGTGACTCCATACTAACAAGACCAATCCATCCATCCATCCATTATCCAAACTGCTATATCCTAACCACAGGGTGTAAGGCAGGAAACAAACCCCAGGCAGGGCGCCAGCCCACTGCAGCAAGACCAATCTATAAACCAGAAATAAGAAATCCAATAACAAAGCAAAAATCCACTAATGTCAAAGAACTTACAAATAATGATTCACACTCCACAATTATCAATGACACTCTGAGGACCTTAACTTGTCAGCCTGAAAAGGTTGAGTGTGGACCATCAGCAGTGACATCGTGGTGGCCCCACCGTCCTGAGGTTCCACCCATAAAACACAAGGAATGTAGTCAAAAAGCATAAATACATAGGAAACAAGCAGCCATCGAGAGTTCAGTTACGTGTTCCCGATTTGTAATCTATGATGAATTCATCAGCATGTTGAAACAATGCCAGCTAATGCTTTCCTGTCAGAGCAAAGGCACGAGAACCAGCAACTTATGACTAACTGGGCTGCTTTTATCAACAGCTTTGTTTCTGTAGATATTTTGTGAATCCTTGTGACTGATTTCTTCTCCTCCACAAGAAATTCAATAACTGCTCAATGCCATTTTAATAAAAAGGCCAACTGCAGATGTGCAAGTTAGCAGATCTTCCCACAGCTCTGCAGTAGCAAATGGGGTATCTGAAATTAGCTGCAGAATCAGCTGCAGACATCTGATAGCTAACATTCTCAAACACGTTTTAGGTGGTGGGACGGCAGAGTATAATTTGTCAGCACTGAGTGGGCTCAAAGTAGGAACCAGTCTATCACAGGCTCCACTAACATACACATTCACACTCACACTCACATAGGGTTATTGATTAACCAAACCTGCTCATCTTTGGGAATGGGGGAGACAAAAAACATTTTCTGCCATGTATCAGGGTCACATTGGCAGCAGTCTAAGCAAATATGACCCTTTCCAGATGTCCCTTTCCTTGTCATCTCCTCCAACTGCTCCCGGGGAATACAGAAGCGTGTCCTGGGCCTGCCCTGACCTCTCCTCCTAGTTGGTTATACATGGAATACCCCCTACCGCCCCCCAGCCCCATCCCACCCTGCATCGAAGCATCAAGGAGGCACCCTAATGAGATGCCTGAACCACCTCAACTGGTTCCTTTCGATGCGTAGGAGCAGTGGCTCTACTTTGAGCTCCTTCAGAATGTCTGTGCTCTTCTCTTTATCTCTAAGGCTGACCCCAGACAACCTGTGAAGGAAACTCATATCCACAATCTAGTTGTTTCAATCACTACCCACAGCTCGTGACCTTTGGTGAGGACTGTAATGTAGATCGACATAGATCAGTAAATCAAGAGCTTTCAGCTCAGCTCTCCCTCTGTCTGGCACAACATCCACATGTCTGCCTGTTGATATACCAACTCCCTTCTCTCACTCATGAACAAGACCTCAAGATAATTAAAGTCCTCCACTTGTGGTAGCACCTCTGAGAGGGCACTGCATTCTCTTCCAGTTGAGAATCATGACCTGGGACTTGGAGGTGCTGATCCTCATTCGGGCCACACGCTCGGCTACAAACTACCTCAGAACTTATTTAAGATCACAGCCCAGAGAAGCCAGCAACACCACATCATCTGAAAAAGCAGAGATGCAATCCTGAGGTCATGAAGCGGGACCCCTTCAACCTTCAGAAAAATTATGAAGTGAATTGGTGACAAAGGGCAGCCCTGGCGGATTTTCATGAAAAAAAAGAATACATAAATAAGTGTACACAGAGGAAAACCTATGCAGCCATGGAAAGAAACACTCAAAATCCAGTTAACGTTGCACTACCATGCCACTAACTAAGATGTCACCATTGTAAATGATGAGATTGGCGTTTACACTAAACAGACTGTGGTAACTGAAGCCGTACAACTCACCAATGTTGGAGTGCTTCAGGAGACGACAGATTCGGGCCTCACGCTCCAGTTTCTGGTGATCTATGTGGAGACAAAAAAAAAAAAAAAAAGTTTAGTTAAAACATTTCTTGGTTAGAACATTTTAAAAGTTGTAAAGATGGCTTATAGATATTGAACACCAGTAACATTTGAAATGATTGCAGCTGTTATTTAGTACAAGAAAAGCAAATGACTGGTACAAGCAAACAAGCCACAGCCACACAACTGCAGTATTAACCCCTGTAATGATGTCAATGTGAGCCACACAATGTCCATGACTGCACCAGGGCCACACCTCATCTTGAATTGGATCATTAGTCAAAGTCGACTAAGTCAATTTACTGCAACATGGCTTAGATATTAGGTCATTTACTGTACACTCTAATCTGTAATGAAACGTTCAATAAAATACAGCAAGCCAACACAACATCATGAAAGTCTAACCTAATGAGTGCCATGAATCACTAAACCGGTTAAAGCCACACAACAGCATCAGTCTCCAGCCTCATTAGTGCACATAAAGTGCAGCAGGCAGTGTTACGAATCGCCCGATTGTGACCTAATTAGCACAGTATGTCATGAATCTCTGTCCCAGTGAGCAATGAAGAAACGTAAGCGTTGTCATTCTGAACATATTTAGTAATGGGGAAGTGTGCCGACCATATAAGTACAGGCAATGTGTGCCCATCTTTCAAAATCAGCGAGGCCTACCAGCTCTGATGAAGTGTGCACCGGCCTACCAGGAGTAAAGACTTTAAGCAGAACTGGCAGAGGTGAAGATGTCATTTAGAGTGGATGTGCACACCAAAACATCACGGATAGCAAATCTTACTGATATGTCAGTGCTACAGGACCTCATCGTTACTGCCATTAAAGTGTGCTGTACTTAAACCTGGCAAATTGTTGTGGCACGCCATCACTGATAAAGACCTCATCTGCTACGGTGGATTCAGAAAGTATTCAGACCCCTTCACTTTCTGCACACTTTATGTGTTGTATATTTTATTTTAATCAGACACATTTGCCACACTCAATAACCCATAATGACAAAGTAAAAACACGTGTTCAGAAAGGTTTGCAAATGTATTAAAAATCAAAAACTGAAATCTCTCTTTTATATAAACATTCACACCCTTAATTTAGTATTTTGTAGAAGTCCCTTTGGCAGCAATTACAGCTTCAAGACTTCTCAGGTTATCTCTACAAGCTTTGCACATCTGGATTTGGTCAGTTTATCCCATTCTTTCTGGCAGATCCTCTTAAGCTCCATTAGACTGGATTGGAAGCACCTAAAGATCACGCCAATCATGGTCTATGGGGTTTAAGTCTGGGCCATGCAAAGACAGCCAGAGACCTGTCCCAAAGCCACTCCAGTGTTGTCTTGGCTGTATGCTTCAGGTCACTTTAATGCTGAACCGTCACCCCAGTTTGAGGCTGCATGCTCCCTAATGCAGGTTTTCTTCAAGGACCACTCTGTATTTAGTTGCATTCTTCCATTTCCCAATTCCTTCCTGACCTTGTCACGTAGAAACACGATGCTGCCACCACCATGCGTCACTGCAGAGATGGTATTAGGCAGGTGATGACCATGCACCAGGGATGGTACTTGGAGCTCTGCCTGAAGACTTCAGTTGTTGTCTCATTACACCAGACAATCTTCTTCCTCTATGCTCTGAGAGTCCTTTAAATGCTGCTTGGTAAACTCCAAGTGGAGTGTCAGATGCATTTTACTTTACAGTGGCTTCTGTTCAGCCACTCTACCATAAACACCTGATTAACGGAGTGCTGCTGAGATGGTTGCCCTTCCAACAGGTTCCTTCATCTCAGCAAGGGACTTCTGAAGCTCTGTTAGGATGACCATCAGGTTATTTGTTACCCACCTGGCCAAGGCCCTTCTTGCCTGCTCACTCAATTTAGCTGGATGGCCAACTCTAGAAAGGATTCCGATGGTTCCAAGCTTCTTCCACTTCACAATCAGTGAGGCCACTGCATCTTGGGAACATTCAAAGCCTTACAAATGGTTTTATCCCCTTGCCCTAATGTGTACCTCACCACAGATGTCTACAGGAAGTTCCTTGAACTTCACAGCTTGGTTTTTGTCTTGACATGCAGTCTGAATTGTAGGACCTTCTATCCACAGTTGTGTGCCTTTTAAAACGATGTCCAATCAAATCAATTTGCCACAGATGGACTCCAATCAAGTTCTCAACACATCAGAAGGAGAACTGAAGCAAACAGGATGCACCTGACCACCATTTGGAGTGCCACACCAAAGGGTCTGAATGAACGAGAGATTTCAGTTTTTGATTTTTAACAGATTTGCAAAGCATGCGGAAAAACACGTTTTTACTTTGTCTTTATGGGCTGAGTATAGACTGATGGGCACAACTGTCATATTTATACATTTAAAATTCAATCTACAACACAGTAAGTTGTGCAGAAAGCGAAGGGGTCTTATTAATAATATCTGAATCTACTGTATGTCCCAAGTCTATGAATCATCAACACCAAAACTCCTTAGAGTGGACAAAGTGAGTGAAGGCTTCAATCTATCAATACTGACATAAACTAATACTGGTAAAAGTTAAGTGGCACATCAGACCTGGTAATGACCTCATTGAGACTGCATGTAAATGCCAGGGCCACACATCAGGAAAAGAAAACCTCACCAGTGCTAAAAAAAACTGTGTCCAGACTGCACTCCACCATGAACACCGATGGCTATTAGGAACTGGTAAATTATAATGGCACTATAGTGCGGGTTATGACCTCGGTTGTGCTGGACGTCCACACCAATACTGTGAATTATCAGTTTATTTCTCATCCCTCTTGGAGTTTGGAGGAATTATATTTTTTTTTATTAAGCATCTTTCTGGTTGGGTTTGGGAATTTTTATTTGTCTGTTGGAAAGAGTTTTATTATTATTATTATAACATTTATATACCATGTCACCATTTTTTTGTTTTCCGTCATTGATGCCTCTCCCGGTTGTGAGTGCCGTGACCCTGAGCAGTACACCGATTTCATTATTGCTTCGACACAATAAATACAAGAACAATGCAGCTCTGGGTACCAGCGATTGCATTCAATTCTTTAAACTCAAAAGACTAAACCTTTCCTTTGTTTCTTGGCTTTCTGGTATTCTACATCTTTGCATGTCCATTTTGACTACGAGTGTGTTTTGAGTTTTGGCTAAAGTCTTTGTGGTTACAATCCTCTTGTAAACCACAGTGGCACATCACCACTGATAATGACCACGTTTTTACACCAAAGCTGACAAGGTGTGCCAAGGTTACAGCCTTCATATTTAGTGCTGGTCAATTGTACCAAGACACTTAGAGCTGGCAAAGTGTAGTGACACAGCAGCACTGGAAATGATGTCACTTGTACTGGACATACACACCACAGATACACGTCAAAATGTTCCAAGACTACAGTTCTCACCTCCTTAAAAATAAGTAAAGTGTGCCCAGGGTGCTACTAGAAATTGTACAGTGCAGTGGCCCATCAGCATGGGTAATGATCATTTTTGTGCAAGATGCCAAGGCCCTTTGTCATAAAAACCACACATCATCAGTGCTGATAGAGTGTGCCAAGGCTACGGTTCTTTATATTCATCTAACTGCAATAGTCTGGGCAAAGTTTAGCTTGGCCCCAATCCATCATAAATCTACCATGGTGACACATTGGCACTGGTAATGACCAAAATTAGACTGGATTTATGTACCAGTGCTACACACCACAAACACCAAATTGCTTTAGTTTGGATAAGGTGTGCCAAGGCTACACCTTCCATATTTAGTGCTGACAAACTCTGCCAAGGCCCTTAGAACTGGCGAAGTGCAGTGAAACAGGAGCACTGGAAAGTGATGTTACCTACAGTCTTAATGTCATTAGTCCCAATAAAATGTGCCACAAAAAAGTGTGCCAAGGCTACAATCGAACATGGACGCAGACCTTTACTAGAAATGCTACAGTGTAGTGGCTGACAAGCACCAGTGATGGCCATGTTTCTGCTGTACGTGCATGCCAAGGCCATTCATCAAAAACAGAGGTCCTCAATCACAGTCCTGGAGGGCCGTAGTGGCTGCAGGTTTTTGTTCTAACCCGGTTGCTTAATCAAAAAGCAATTCTTGGTGATAATTTAATTTCATGGCTTGTTACTGCTTTAACTCTGCCATGTCAAGTCATTCTCATATCCTAGATTTTCTTCCCCTTTCTAAGGATATCATCCAAATGATTTGAAGGCTAAAATGGACGAGCAATTCTCAGTCCTTCACTTTCCTTTCAAGTATTTAATTAAACCCAATAGTGCATGATAAATACACACAGGTGTAAATGCTAACAAGCTAAATGGAGAAATGCTGGTCTCTTTTGTCATTTGCATGTGATTGCTAATTAGGAGCAATTAAAAACCAACAGTGCAGCTGTTTAAAAATAAAATACACAATAAGGGTTCAAAATCTTAACGAGCGAGACAACTGAAGTGAAGCAGAAGTGATACTTAAGCAATTAGTGCTTCTTATTAAGCAACTGGGTTGGAGCAAAAACCTTGAGCCACTGCGGCCCTCCAGGATCGTGATTGAGGACCCCGATCAAAAACACCAAAAATTATTAGTCCTGACAAGATGAGCCACGGCTACAGCCTTCATATTTAGTACTTGCAAATGGTACCAAGATTCTTAGAAATGGTGAAGTGAAGTGACACAGCAGCACTGGTTATGTTGTCTTTTGTGCTGGACATAAACACCACAGCTACTCATCATGAAGTGCCAAGACTACATTCCTAACCTCATTAGTCCTAATAAAGTGTGCCAAGGCTACAATCGATCATGGACACAGACCTATGATAGAAATGGTACAGTGTAGTGGTCCACCAGCACTGGTAATGGCCTTGTTTACTCCATACGTGGATGCCACAGCCATTCATCATAAACACCAAACATCATTAGTGCTCACAAAATGTGCCAAGGCTATAGCCTTCATATTTAGTGCTGGCAAATGGTGCCAAGGCTCTTAGAGCTGAAAAAGTGTAGTGACACAGCAGCACTGGTAATAATGACACTTGTGCCGGATGTACACACAGCAGCTACACACCATGAAGTGCCAACACTAGTGTGCCAAGCCAACAATCAGTTATGAATATAGATCTTTACTATAAATGGTAGTGGCCCACCAGCACTGGTAAAGACCATGTTTGAGCCATACATACATGCCAAGGCCATTCATCATAAATACCAAGCATCATTAGTGCTGACAAGGTGTGCCAAGGCGATAATCCTTCCTAGCTGGTGCTGATGAGCTGTGCCAACTTTCTTTCATGAATAAAGACCTTACAGTATTGTGACACACCAGAGCTGGTAATGCTGTGATTTGTGAGCCTCATCTGCACTAGGCGCGTGCCCAGGCCTTGAGTCCATTACTACTGGCAAATTCCAAACAGCGACAGACAGCCACTTGGTGCTAACTAAATGTTTCTGAAGAAAACTGAAAAAAATAAACAGGTTATGTTCTTTGTTTAACTAGCTGATAACCAAGGTGCCCCCAGGCTAACACTGCCTGTTGCTCCTGCTCGTGTAGGGAGATGTGGGTTCGCTCCCCCCGAGCTCTCTTTAGGTACTTCAAAATTAAGTCTTATCCTTTTCCTCCACTGTCAAGCAGAGGAGCCGATAAAGCAGGAGAAGACAATAAGCGTCAAGCAGCTTGTCAGCTGCCAAGCCAATCCTCGCGCCAAGTGCCTCAAACAAATCCAGCAGACTTTCTCCGTTCGATTTTCATTAAGGATTGCAAGACGCAATGAGCTGGCAAAGGTGATGAAGGGCTGAACACATTTGAAGTGTATCACAGAAACTGCTGAGCCTGCACACCATTTGAGCCAATATGCTAAAGAATGGTCACTTGCTTTGGTGACCCTATTATTTTTTCTTCTATTATTGGGACAAAGGAAAAACAGAGGAATCAACAACTGGCACAGCCCTGATGAAGTTCAGGGCACACTTTCATGTACAATACATGCCGCTGAGAGGACACAGTTAGGAAATCGGATTAAACAAAAGACATGCATGTTTGAGATGTGAGGAGAAAACTGCAGAGCTGTCAAAGGGAGAACATGCCAACTTCACACAGAGAACACTAGGCCGGAGCCATCAGGTGGCAGCTCTAAGCAATGAAGTCTTTTGCCAGCCTCACCTGATGAAGACCATACGTTGTGTCCCTTATATGCCATCTTTGATGGTGATCCCTATCACAAGGGCACGCTTTACTACACTAACTAGGATGAGAGTACATGAGGATAGGGTCAGCTTCTTCTAGATCCCCTCTTAAGCCAGCCCTCAGAGTACTTTTGATCCCACAACATGTGGTGGATGTGCCTCGATGTACAGACAGCCATTCCCTGCAGCTCGCCCTGGCAGCACCGTTGAAACCCAACAGGGCTGCCTGATGGGACTACAGTTCCCAGTATGCCTTGTGGGTGTGTGTGTGTATGGATGCACCAGCCCAAGAACGCTGCCACTGCGTGTATCAGAGAAGTATTATCCTCCCTGTCCATCCAGGAAAGGCAATGCCATCCACCCTGGCTGGGGCATCAATCCACTGCAACCCCCATAACACCACTTAATCCAGCTAAGGGATTAACTGAGTGCAAGGTGGGAAACAGCCACAAATAGGGTACCAGGCCACCACTCATGCACACACATTGACAAGAGCCCAGGTTAGAGCTGCCAAATTAATGTACCCTGCAGTACCTGGAGGAAAAGCCGCAGGGAGAATATGCAACGACCCAGTACAAGGATACTGAATCCTCAAAGCAGATCATGTACTACAATAAATGGCTACATCAGATGCGATCCTGAATGATACAGAAAGGGTGCACCTGACCAACAAGCTGGAACCTAAAGGAGCATCTTCCATTTCGGTATTTTAGGGAATGGTCTGTCCGCAATCTATAAGCATCTGGAAAGATGAACCTGACTTTAAATTGCAAGAATCATTGAACCTCAAATTGTATCAAATCTTGAATCATTAGCTCCTTAACTAATTACATGTTTATGGAAATAAAAAATATAGCATTTGTTTAACAGTGGCAGCACTCATAATGCAGGCCACTCCAAGGACAAGTGTCCACTGTATTGTGACTGGTGTGTATTGTGGGCACAGCCCATGCCAGGCAGCCAGGACTTTAAACCACAAGGCTGCCAGTTTAAGTTCCACTTCTGACTGTGTGATCCTAAGTAAGTCACTTAACAAGCCAGAGCTACAAAGGTAAAAAAAAGAAATCTATGGAAATGTACAGCTGTAACACTTCCTGAACTAGATAAAAGTGTCTACAAAATGTAACTTCATTATATAAGTTGGCTTTTGCAACGTCATCACATTAATTGCATTAGCTTTGCATAGGATGGGGGTCGCTACATGTCCGCGGGCTCGGGTTAATACAATTCAATTCAGTTCATTTTTGTATTGTGCTCTTCTTCATTCAGTGCAGGCGCAGAGCACTCTGACCTGTTCTTAGTATAAATCTTACAAATTACTACACACAGAATCAGTACACCTAAAGACAAAGGTTTGCTTAAACAAAGAGAAAACAACGTAATCTGAAACTGGTTCACATAAGTACAGCACATTAATTAATTGCTGAACTGTGGCCAGCTGACAATGGAGGAAAGGAAAATGTTGGACATTAATCCTAAATAAAATAAAATACTATCAACTTTGTCACTTTTTCACAAAGGCTTTCTCATAGGTTCAAGTGCTCATTATTGTCACATGTATAGAGGACAGTGAAATTCTTACATGTACTAATCAATGTGATATGTTGCCACTCTCTTGTGCCATGATCAGTATCAGTGCTTTACCTCAAAACGTCTGTTTTCCTTATTAGAAATTATCCTGCTTATTTTCTGACAATGCCAGAAATATTACGCAGCAAGAGTTCAGTGAGGTCATTTCAATCAATAATCAAAAGGCAATAGTGATGTTTAAGTCTTCCTTGTGGATTGTTATCACATACCAATTAAAAAGAAAGCAAAGACTGGGGAATGTACAATAAGCTTCTAAATTATTTACTCAAGAACGCAGAAAATCCGGAACGTTGTGAGTTGAGAGTTGTGATGGGTGACCTTCTCTTTAACATTTCTATACTGTTGTTATTTAGAATCATGTAGTTGCTCTAATAAATGAGGGTACAAGAGTGTTGTTGGCCATCACAACTATCTCAAAGCAAGCTTTCAAAACACCTGACATCAAAAGTGGAACCACAGGCTACAGCCGAAAATGTTCAGTGCTTTGACTAACAATTCATTTTTTGCTCTTCACATTGTTAATCAGTTTATACGCCTTGTACGGTCACAGCAGAGCAAAGAACAGAAACAGGACTGTCAGGTCCCATGCCACACAGGCAGCAGCACAGAATGAGAATGGAGTGGCCAGAAGTTCTATTTATAATGTGTGGGAATGTGCCGAGATATGGGAGGCTGCTTATCCACACACTCTCTGGACTGCTCAGATGAACACACGGCTCCACTGCTGAGAGGCCTGAGACTGCTGCAAAACTGCATCGTGGCTGCTAAGGCATATGGGGTTGTGACAGCTATGGCTAGTTTTTGAGTTATGGGGAGCACTTGAGGAGTTGACATACAACGTATGTCAGGAATCAAGAAAACAGGGAGGTGCAACATTTTGAATAAAAAAATACGATTACTAGGCAAGTGTTGGCACACAATGGGTTAAAATTTGACAGAATGCCAGACAGACAGACAGATACACAGATCAATAGATATGAAAAGCATTATATTGTGAGGTTCTGTATTCACAATTCATTGGTGCTGCTAAATTTGTCCTCACCCTGTTTGTGTGTGTTTGTGTGTCTGTTCACCCTGCGTTGGACTGGGGCTCTGTCCAGTGATTGTTTCTGCCTTGTGCCCGATAATTAATGGCATAGGCTCTAGCTTGCCTGTGAGCCTGCTCAGGATATTCAGGTTTGGATGGATGGACGAATGGACGGACGGAGAGACAGACAGACAGACAGACAGATAGATAGATAGATAGATAGATAGATAGATAGATAGATAGATAGA
>JANRMT010062796.1:76014518-76043368 GCA_026402145.1 Polypterus bichir lapradei
AGATAGATAGATAGATAGATAGATAGATAGATAGATAGATAGATAGATAGATACTGAGCATGTATTTGGTGAGTTACTGTGCCAACTCATATTCTGTTGTTACAGGCTGGTCTGTCATGCACTGATCTTTATAAACAGAAATTGATAGCATTTTTTAATTTGTTTTACAGTGAGTAGTGATGAGCAATGAAACAACTCATGCAGAATTGAATTCACAGTGAAAGTCAGTGGTTCATTTGGCAAAAGCTTTCATAAAACAAATGATTTCTTTCTAAGAAGGCATTTGGCCCTGTTTGGAAACATTTCTCTCTATTATGCTAAAAAAAAAACCTGGGACGAGACAAGACTTTTTAGCCTGGGACAAGATGTGACTTTTTCAGAGAGATACTTTCATGTCTCGCGAGACGAGACTTTGTGCCACACCCAGGGGTGGAAATAAAAGACAAAGAGTAGATGACAAAGTAGAACGTCATAAAGAATTCAAAAACGTTGGCACGATACACATGCAGAGCAGTTTAGAGGTAATGAAAGTACTAAAATTAGAAAGTCTCAAAAAAATGATAGTAAACATCACATTAGCGCAAACAAATGGAAATTATTACTCGGTGAAATAATGGAACGGCAAAAAGAGATCAAATATATTGTTTGGATTTAAACTTTTAAGTCAAAGACTTGTAGATCGTCTAATTCATGTTGTCATCAGGGAAAAGTAGTGTTTTTTTCCAATGAAGAGATGTATCTGCCAGAATCTGTGAGAGTGGATGGAGCATAGCACAGGCCTTGGGTTGGCAGGCAAAGCGAGCAACCCCCTAGTAGTATTAAAAAAAGATCTCTAATGGAAAAAAAAATTACTGGACTCGTTACCTGTCATGTGTAGACATTTTGCCAAACGTGTTCTGGTACTACAATACCCACTGTATCAATTCTGATGCAAATCTTAGCAATCGCATTCCTAAAGGTGCATCAGAAACTTAGGGCTCCATACACTTGAAGAGTTACACATTCTCAACTTCATCTGCAGGAATCAAAAAACAGGACATGGTGGTTGGTAGGCAACAGGGGGCGGGGAGAGAGGGAGTGGCTTCCCGTGTAGTGAGGTTTTACTGGGGAGAAAACACAGAAATGTGCATGATGGTGAATTGTGATGTGCATTTATGCCTTGCATATGCTCTTCCTCAGACTGGTGAATTGTGATGTGCATTCATGTCTTGTATACTTTTCTTCCATGGTGATGTAAACGAGAGGCGTAAATAGAATTAATTATGCTGATTTCCTAATGCAATGTGAATGAGGTTTTAGGGGTAGTATTTCTTGTTTTCCACCTCCAAAAAAACCCTTCAAACCTGAAAAAGAACCCCACTTTTAAGTTAATTTTTCATTTTGCAAATTGCAGAATCTTGTAGAAAACTTAATTTTAGTGTCTGTTTCACAAAACTGTATGCATATCAAAGCTTTCCTGTTTTGCTCATCACTAATGGCAAGCTATGAATTTGTCAGAACTTGTATCTTTGATTTTTACTGCTAGCAGTTATTTTCTTGCAACTATTTAGTTCAAGCAGTACATCACAGAAGCGACTCTGAATTGGAGGCATTATGGAGCCTTGTGGTGCTTATAATTTTAGGAATCGATGGTCGATAGAATTGGACAAGTTCAGCTTTGCAGGTACAGTTTGCTGTTTTACAAAGCACCTGCAGGGCCATTTGAAAATTGTTCAAAAATGGATACTTTTCAGCTCTAATTTTTCATAGTCAAACTGAAATTGTGGAGCCCATATTTCACTTTCTTTATCAGATGATTGGTAGAATGATGGCATCATAAATCTAAGGCCTTGTCTGAGTGGGGAACTTCAGACTGCAAAAGGGTTTTTTATTGAGTTAAAAGCTCTGCATGCTTTATGATTCAGTCCATCCCTTGCCAGATTAACATTACGAGATTCAATTACTGAATGTGTCTGATGGCGCTTTATCAAGCCACTATAGCGTCAGGTTTTCCTGATTTAAACACGGAAACTAAGCCTTTGTCCTGGCTGACGCCACATATGCTAACCCTGCTCCCACAGATTCAGATTTATCTGCAGAGTCCATCATTCTGCTGATGTTTACAGACCACTGCAAGAAGTCGTACATCCATCTGCATGAGTATTATTTAGAGACAAATACAGGAGTGCATCTACTAGACATCGCATTTCATGTCGGTCTGTCGCACTGATGATTACAGACACCTAAAAATCTGTCTGTTTGAAGTCTATTAGTCAGAGACAGCATTCAGAGAGCATTCAGACCCTTTGCTGTGAAGCTCCAAATTGTGGTCAGGTACATCCTGTTTGTTTCAGTTCCCCTTGAGATGTATAGCTTTGCTCGTAAGTTTACATACTATGGCAGAATTTGTAAGATGTGTACCATACTTTAAAGAAACAATGACTGATCAGGCAAACCACATTTCAGTAAGTTTTAATGGAATCCAAGTTAAACTATAAGGTGTCACAGAACAGCACAACCATTAAAGAAAACATCATAAGGAAAATAATGAAATGGTCTCTAGTTCTCGCTATTGCCCCCTTTGGCATCACTGACAGCATGCAGTCTTTTGTGACAGTTGTGGGTAAAGCCCTTGATTTTCTCAGGAGGCAGAGCTGCCCATTCTTCTTTTCAAAAAGCCTCCAGGTCCCATGAATTCTTGGGTTGCCATGCATGAAGTGCACATCTGAGATCTCCCCAAAGTGACTCAATGATACTGAAGTCAGGAGACTGTAATGGCCACTCCAGAACCTTCACTTTTCTCTTCTGTAGCCACCGTACGGTCAACTTGGCCTTGTGTGTTGGATCATTGTCATGTTGGAAGACTGATGAATGCAAGTTGTCCTCCAATGTTTTCCTGTAACATGCTGTATTCATCTTGCCATTCATTCTCACTAAGCTACCTGTGCCACTGCAGCTCACACACCCCCAGAACATCAGAGATCCACCTCTACACTTCACAGTAATGATGGTGTGCTTTTCGTTATGGGCCTTGTTGCATCCTCTCCAAACATAGCGTTTATAGTTGTAACCATAAAGTTCAATTTTGGTCTGACCACTCCAAAGGACTTTGTTCCAGAAGTTTTGAGGCTTGTCTAGATGCTGTTTGGCATATTGAAAGTGGGCTGTTTTGTGACATTGGCACAGTGAAGGGTTTTTTCTTGCAACTCACCCATGCAGCCCATTTTGTTCAAGTACCTCCTTACTGTGCGTCATGAAACAGCAACACCATTTGTTTGCAAAGGAGCGTCTATCTCAGCTGAAGTGGCTTGTGGGTTTTTCTTGGCAGCTCAACAAATGATCCGGGCAGTTGTGGCTGAAATCTCGGTTGGTCTACCTAACCGTGGCCTGGTAATAACAGAACCACTAACTTTCCAATTTTTTATCAGAGTTTGAATACTACTGAGAGGCATTTTCACATCTCTCAATATCTTTTTATATTCTTTTACTGATTTATACAAATTAACAATCTTTTCTCAAAGGTCCTTAGAAAGTACTTTTCTTTTCCCTAAGGCTTGGTATCCAGTGAAGTCAGTACAGCTCTGCATGAATTTAAATTGACTATTTATACACAGACACTGATTACAATCAAAGAATTTACGGGTGTGGACACTCTCCCTTAAATACACTTCATTTGAACCTGTGAGTGTCAACTTGTGTGTAAACGTTATCAACCCCAACATTCAAGGGTATATCAACTTTTGATCAGGCCAATTAGTTATCATTATGATTTAAAAAGGCACAGACAATTATGCGATCATAAATTGTTCTGCACAATTACTTATATTTTCCAAACTATGGCCCATATTTCACAAATTCTGCCAGGGTACTGTATGTAAACTTATGAGCATGATTGTATCTAGAACCTGATTGAAGTCCACCAGTGGTTAAATGAACTGATTGGACATCATGTAGAAAAGCACACACCTGCGTATAGAAGGTCCCAGAATTCACACTGCACATTAGGACAAAAACCAAGCCATAACATCTAAGAAACTCTCTGTAGGCCCCCATGGCAAAACTGTGGTGAGGCATTGATGATGACAAGGGGATACAACCATTTGCAAAGCTTTGAGTGTTCCAAGGAGCACAGCAGCATCAATAATTGACAAATGGAAGTAGTCTGCAGACCCACCAGAACTCTTTCTAGAGTTGGTCATGGTCAAGGAGGTGACCAAGAACCCAAAGGTCATTCTTCAGAAGTCTCTCCTGCTGAGTTGGGTGACCATCTCAGCAGCACTCCATCAATCAGGCGTTTATAGTAAAGTGGCTAGACGGAAACCATTCTTGAGCAGAAGGAATAAGACTCCATTTAAAGAACTCTGAGCTCATGAGCTAAAAGATTCTCTAGCTTGATGAGACAAAAAATAAACTCTTTAGGGAGAGCTATGTCTGGTTAAGACCAGGAACTGCTCATTACCTGCCTAATAACATCCCTACGGTGAAGCATGATGGTGGCAGCATAATGCTATGGGGATGTTTTTCAGTGGCAGGGCCCCATAGACTGGTCAGCATTGAGGAAAGAATGATTATAGCTAAACACAGAGAGATCCTTGAAGGTATCCTGCCTCAGACCGGTGAGACAGTACAGCTTTCAACATAATTATGACTCAAAGCGTACAGCTAAGACAACGCTGGAACGGCTTCAGAAAAATTGTCTGTCTGACCTCAAATCGCCCAGCCAAAACCCAGATGTAAACCTCATAGAACTTCTGTGGAGAGACCTGAAAATGGCAGTTTACAGACGCTTCCCAACTAATCAAATGGAGCTTGAGAATATTTGCCGGGCAGAATGGGATAAACTGCCCAAATCCAGATGTGGAAAGCTTGGAGAGATTTACCCAAGAAGATCCAAAACATTCATTTCTGAAACATCTGGCTTTTCTAAAGTACAGAATTAAGGGTCTGAACACTCAAAATGTTGTCACTTGTACATGGTGTGACCGAAATGCATGCAAATACCCTGCAATGTTGCAATGTGCACTTTAATCATGTCAGAGTTGTTTGATTTGCAATTTTAAACTGGAGCAGAGGGGAAAATCGAGAAAAAACATTTCTTTGCCCCAAACATTATGGAGGAAACTGTAAATACTTATGATATTGCATATTACAGGAAAACACAGAATAGCTACAGACAAGCAGGTTGAGGGGGTGGATGTTAGGCTGAGAAGAATGAAGAGGATGATGTGGAGTGGAAAATCAGCTGAAGGCTAAATGACAGGTAAAGCTGCCACTAGCCAAGCCGCTTTTTTCTTCTTCTTTGTTGTGCTTCTGCGACATATTCTTGAACGAACACTGCAATGAAATGGTAAAATCTTCTACCACAGCAGATTCAAAGAGAAATGAAATAAATCAGCCCCTCATCTCTCTGTCAAATCCTCGCCGCCTGGCTGCAGTGCTCACAAAACAGTTCTAAGTAAATTATCCAGATTCTTGCCGCAAGGGCTGAGCATTACTGAACGCCTAGAAGCCCAATCAGGCGTGGGCAGCAAGATGCAGCCTGGGAAATGTGACATGTAGTTTAACTTAGGCAGACAAGAGTCAAAAGAAGGGGAAATTTTGTGCCAGCCAGCTTTGAGCACCTTAAGCCTTTTTGCTTCCTGCAGCGGCCTGGTCTAACTGAAGGATCCATGTGTGTGCCATCATCACAGCTATTTGGAGGCTGAACATCACTTTGAATTATTTACCACTGCTCTTAAGGTGTATCTAAATAAATGATTAAGAAATGCTGCCTGGGCTCCATTGCACTGGCGAGTCTTCATCTCTTCAGTCCTCTAGTTCAAGTGTGGAAGACACAGTGACAAGTGCTACCACAACTAAGCTTCCAGGAGATCTATCTAATTCAAAGAGCTCTTCTGTGATGGAACACACAGGTGGCTCCTTTACCACTACCATCACTACTCCAACTACAACAGCAGGCCTGCCTCCTCCGATTGAACTCAAGGCCACAATACTCTGATTTTATTTAGAAACAGTGTTTTTAAACGAAAATGATCTGTCAATGGTAGCTTTTTCATATCGTTCAACCACACTAAAATGACCCAAAATTGACTTAACCGCTTTGCTGCCTGCACTGGCACATATCCTCCTTGAAGTGATGGTTATATCACCAGCCATTGGAATTCATTACAAAACTGCAGCAACTGCTGAATTAGTTGCCTTTTATGCATGTAGGCAGCATACCAACTGTGCAAAACACAGTTTAGAGGCATACAGGTAAGCAACGCAACAAGCGCCATGGAAAACAACTCCTCTGTGTTTGCTATGGTGGAATATGATGTTCTTCTCTGAGGGTGACCAATCAATGATAATAGCAAGAAGCACAAACCAATCAGAGCACAATTAAGAGTTTGTGTTTTCAAAACCTTCTGTTTTCACTCATCCTCACAGCAATGCTGAGCCGACATTTCCAAAAGTATACAGCTTGGGAGTTAAAAACTCCAGGGAAGTGAGACGAAAGGCTAAAATGGAGACTAATGTCAATGTTTTTAAATGACAACATAGCAATGTAAATGTTGCCTCAGTGTTACCTCTTTCCACCCTACTGGTAGAATTTCTTTGGGCAAACATGGGGTATTGCTCTCCTGTGTGGGCTTGTGGACTTGCACCTCCTTGACACATTCAGAGATATGTCTGTGGTTCAGGTGATTCTGACACCCCACCCTGTTCGGCCAATGGCCCGCCAGTGATCTGCAGCGATTCAGTGCTTCATTGGTAGGCCTAAGTTTCATCATCACTATCAGGTAAGCAGAAACTCTGTGGCTGCACACCACCACCATCTTGTCACGCCTCACCTGGGCACCAGTCATTATGCAGCCTCACTGCTTCCCACCCTGCCAGACTGGCTGTGACAAGACCCTCACACCTTCCAAGTAGACATTAAGTGGCTCTTGCTCAGAAAGCAGATGCCACTTGGTTGTTTCACAATAATTAAGATTAGGTATATAAGTAGGTTTCACATTTCTGTTATCATTTTAGCCATAAAATAGTGACTTAACATCAGGGACTTATTTTATTGACCTTAAAGTTAGTGTTTGGGTGAGCGGAAGGCTGTCTAAAGTGGCGTCCACTTTCTGAACAAGACCCCATTAAGTTTAATACTGCAGTGAACTGTCTGGACCCCTCATGAATGTCATAGCTTCCTACTGCTGCCTTCTTATGTCCCATAATCTGCCTTTTGTTTCTCGTTTTTATGTAGCTATTAAAAATATTTGATACATCGTTTTGAGGTTTTTGGAGGCCAAGGAATCCAGTTGTTAAGTGTTTTTTCTTTGTTCCAATGTGTTTTTGATAAAGTAAAACATGAAATGCGTGATCTTTTTTCTTATGGGCACCACCATTTTTGACCCTTCTATTGATGACCGTGATACTGTTGCTATAGTACAAGGAAAAAAATAAAAATAAAACTATCAGCAAGAGATGAGGGGATCAGGCTCAGGGATGTAGCAAAGAGACAGGCAAAGGTTGTAATGTTAACCAAACATTACAACTTGAAATGAGAAGCGAAAATGAAAATAAGAAGTACAACCCAAAAAAAAAAAAAAAAAACCAGACAACATAACAGCACAAAGACGTTTTGTCTTGGAGAGTGACAGATCACAGGGGGCACCGTATTATCCTGTCATCCCAAAGACATCACAAGCTGTGACGATCCTTTATCATCAAATGGGTGAAAGAAATTTTTAAAAATATCCCTTTAAGTTACCAGGAAAAATTAAACATGAGGCATCATGATTAACAGTTGCTAGGAAGTGTATGGCACATTGCATCACCAAGCCAAAGTATAAGATAAGGGTCAGAAGGGTGCACTTCCCGGTTGTCCAAGTTTATGGATGCAACCCAAAAACCTGGTATTATTTCTGAGTGTTTGTTCTTAATTACATCCTAAGATGCCATTCAACAACTGCGTCTTTTGGTCTGAAGCTGATGTCGTCAGACAGTGCCCAGCCTCCCCGGAGTGTTTTGACCCCTAACTGTAAAACGCTCTAGCTGGCAGTTTGGCAGTGGTGGCTAAATCACTGCCCATCAGCTCCTGACCTCCAGCCCAGCTCCTCCATTTTGTACCATAACCAGCAGGAGGCTCTTACTGCTGACTCTGCACTCCTGTAGGCAGTCATCTTTCCTTTTTTCCCTGATATTCCCAGTCACTGCCAGTCAGTACTGACCATGTAGACTGTGCAGCAAATCTGCTTCAGCCTGCCTCAAGAGTGAACAGCCACGCTTGCCACCCTTTGTCCCTGCACTCCTGGACCAAGTCATGGTATTTAATGGTTTTCCTCTTACGGGCTTCATCACACCCTTTCTTCCATGGGATAATTCAAACTTCGACCGCCTGCTCTAACCAAATGACAACGTCAGGCTTTAAGGATGTTTGAACAATTTGGGGGAACTGAAACATCCTTACCAGGTCCACCATCATCTGCCACCCTTCTGCCTGCCTTCTTTTGTCTTCTTGAACAAGAAGGCCTCTCCCCAGCCCTAACTGGATAAATGGTGCTAGTGTTGCTTGGTTTTGCTGAGATTCCCATCCGGCCTCCTCCATGGTGACAGCTAGGACTGTGAGCACTTTGTTGTGACACCTTCTGTATCTCCCTTGAGTGAAGACAGTGTTGTAACCTGCCAGGTTGTCTTTCTTCACACACAGTTTACACCGTGGGTCTTCCCTAAGCCCACACCTTTGCCGGTTTGCTGGTTATGGAAAGATATCAGATACTGACCTTAAAAGGAGATCTGGAATGGCTGCAGCCTCCAAAGGACAGCCCAACAGATTCTTAGGTTTTTGACTTGTGTCTGTGCTTTGACTCTGACTTTTGTCTGTCGTTTAGGTTCTGATTTATTTTGGTGATCAGATAATTCACATTTTCGAACTGCAAATTGTGTTTTTACTCTATCTTTGTCTTAATGCTATTGGCCCCTGCATCTTTAATTGACCTCTGCTCATTCCCGTGCTGCTATCCTGTCCAAAACGTACACCACGTAAAAAAAAAGCAAAGAAAATCCTTCAGTTTTCTCTCTCACGTAGCCTAAGACATGCATTCTGTTACGACGGGATGAATGACTAGCTTTAAAAAAGTCTTGTGTCTTTCACTTTGCCTCTAGAAACATTTTTTTCCCCAATATGGGTTTCTGAAGGCACTGAAATAATATTTTGCATTTATTCATTTATTCAACATCATATTAAGTGTAGTAAAACATTTTCATGTCATCTCACAGCGCCATCTTGGATTTCAATGGCCACCGCCATTTTGGAGGTGCAGTCAATCCTTGACTTTTATGGAGGTTATGTTCCTAAGAAATGATGTGAAAGCTGAAGACATGAATGTTAATACATAGAAAGTATGGGAAATAGAAGGTTAAGTTCCAGTGACCGCCAAAAACTGTAATCTTTCACTAGTGATTGCTCAAAATATACTTTTCTTCATTGAATTCTTTATAACAAAGCACTATTTTTGATAATATACACTTTACCATGAAATAACCTGTAAAATGAAATACACAAAATACAACTGCTAACATGGTCAAAAAAACGTAGTGTGTGTTTGTGCTAACATCTCAAGAAAAAAAACAAACTTTAGTCACTGATGTCAGAAGGTGGCGAGACTGGCGAGGTCTCACCATCACCTCCGATACTCTGTCCTTCCTGGCGGGTGAATGGTGTTGGAGATCGTGAAGGACGCACCAGCTTGACTTAATCCATCAGTGACGTCTGCTTTGGCAGCCGCTGTTTGAGATCCTTAAAGGCCTCGGCATATGGGAGCACAGCAGAGACGAGCTGATGTTTAACCTTAGGGCCGCGATCGATGATGGGATCAGCAGACTCGATGTCTCTCATTAGCTGGTCGATTCATTAACACCAAATTTGCGGCAGACAGTGGCTACTGTCATTCCGGCTGGAAGTTTATTCAACAACCTTTTCTCGCTAAACTACATCACTGACTTAGCACACTTATGCTTAGACCCCAAAAGACTTGTACTACACTTTGACGGGCAGAATTGCAAAACAAAACCTGATTTTTTTAAACAAAACAATGAAGGCACCCAACAAATGTACAGTGACCTCTTTACTCTACAAAGATTGTGGGGAAAAAGACAGGTATTGTGTCCAATTCAGTCCCCCTGTCCCACATGACAAAAATGTTAATCAAACCTCGAAATCTGTGATGTTTCACCATCAGGGCTGGCAAGGAAATGTATACCAGAGCACGTCCTTCCCTATGGATCAGTGCAAGGTCCAAATTTAAAAAAAAAGTAATTACTGCTCCCCAAACATGCACATCTCATTTATTTCTTTACTGCGTATAGCCATGAAGTCCATGAACGTGAGAAGTCTCCAAAGCAAGATACCTGAAGTCATCAAAGTTAAATATGCATTATGCTAGCAGCCGCTACAACACTGCTGGGATTAAACAACTAGAAATGTGCAAACATCCGATGGCATAAGCATGACCATGTTGTGATGGGAAAAAGTTTGTTCCACCAAACAAAACCCCAAAATCTGTTGCAAAAAGCCCCACAAATAGGAAGGCTACATCAACTTATAACAAAGGGCAAACAAAGAATATTTGTGATATACAAGATTTCTTTTCAAAATGGTCTGTAACAAAATAAGCTCTGAAGAGCACAAAAGGCGCAAAAGGAGTTGCCTGATCCAAAAGCAAATCAGCCTAATGCCAAATCCAGGGAAAGGTCAGAAATAGATCCAAAGACGTCAAATTCCAAAGAACTCGCCAGAACCCAGCATAGACAGACAATGTGCCACAAGGAACTGTGTGTTTCCTGAGCTTTTATAGGGTTAATGGCAGTCCCAATGATGGACAGGTGGGCCCACTTTATGGGGAATCACCCACAAAATACATGGAACATAGAAATTAAAAACGAAAAAAAAAACACAGAATACAAATAATAAACATAAATAATAATATTAACACAAATAAAATAAAGCAAACATGAGCAAAAAAGACATAAAAAAGGAATCTGATCACCAGCCAGGGAGGAACTCAGAACAGAAGAGGTCTATAAAGGTAGGCATCAGACATTTCCAGGTTATCTCAATTCGCTGACAAACATGAAGTACGTCTCTTGTACTGTAACTTCATGCAAAGAAACCTGTGCTTACAATCTTCTGAGTAAGATTCCATGTCAAATGTCGTAGCTGAGTGACATGGAAACCAGTAGCCACTGAGAAGACAAGATGGAAACAAAGAAGAGGAAATAGCACCATTGTGGTTAAAGAAGATCGACAGAGAAACAAGACAAGAAGAAGGAGGAGGCAGCAAAAGGACCAAAACGATTGGAGGAAGAAGCAGGAAAGGAGGGATGGAGTAGGAAGAATTCATAAACATGGAGGAGTGCATTAAGGCTGGAAGAAAGCCTTTAACAGGTGAGGAAACCTGCCTTCCGTGATAGATTCTGCTGAAACCTGCAGCAGTTTCATGGTAGTCCAAAGCCTTTCTTAGAAGATGGCGTGTGGTGTTTCTCAGTCTGGACAGGAATACCTCAGAGGAGTGAGGACAGGCTCAAAAACAGACTGTGGTGAAGCTATTATGTTTGAAATGAGGACCATGCCATACCGGATCAGGTTCTGAAGAGACCTGCTCAGTGTCTGTTGAACTTGGTGATCCATACAAACCAACTGCCGTGTTCAGATCCACAGTATACCTTAAAGTGGACACCATGGCTTGGAAGCAGTAATCAAACCAGAAACCTTGTAGCTAACAGTTCAGTAACTTATGCACTATGCCGCTCTGCCTGTCTAAAGAAAGTGATTTTGCAAAATTGTATATTGGACTACTTGCCTACTATGAAAAATGTCTCTCGCTCAGATGGCCATGGCTGGTTGGGATGGCTTATTTGTTTTCATCTAGCAGCTACCTGGACTCCAAACTCTAGTCTCATATCCTCATTGCAGAGGCTGGAAAGCAACATTTTGTCAGCAAATGGGGAAATGGTGAAGCTGAAGGGCCAGCCATCCATCAGCAGATTAATTTGATTACAGAAATGATCTCATAATATTTTGTAGGCTAGGGATATAATTAATGCTACGTGATGCTACGCACGTGGTCTATTGACTATGCTTGTGCATGTACTTAAATGTAAGTAAATCTGGAGGATTCCACTAGGTGGCAGTGAGAGTAATCATCACAGTGAGAAAACAAATCACTGTGTTGTGAGTTGAGGGAAGAAAGATGTTAAAAATAAAAATGATTTGCATTCTGATGCTGTTGTGAAGGTGCAAAAAAAAAAGAAGAGGGCAACAGAGACATGGAAGAGGGTATGTGAGACCTTTAAATGTATTAGGATGGGGAATTTGCGACACTTGTATTGCCTATGCGAGAAATGGATGTAGAAAAGCACCATGAAGACATTTACATGTCAGCATTTAAGGCTGATGATTTGCCTCACCGCATCGAACCATTCATCAAACATCGAAGCACGCAGACTGATCCTGTAGTAAACAACAATTCTGACGTCATGTACCAAAACTTGAACATACACACCACCCATATTTTTGCTGGTACTGCAACTTCTGCACGAGTTGCATTAATTTCTGACAACGTGATCAGAGGATATGGCAAAAGAATTCTAGAAACGAGTGGTAGCCATGATGTGTGTGTGTAAGCATTCTGAGCGTGAAGTTTAAACCGCCACTTACTCTCACTTACCTTAAACCAGAGAAAAAACCAATATAGAGGACAACATCTGGCACAAAGGGTAATCAAACTGTTCGCAACAAAGCACATTACCAAGCCAGGTACATGGAATGTCTGAACAATTGTGGAAGAATATATGCTCAATTTTTATTGTCTATTCAGGGTTTGTATTCTGCTCTGCTCTGCACGTAGGTTAAATAGTTTCATACTAGTTATTTTCTTTAAATTGTAACCAAATCTGTATCTGTATAAGTATTTTGGAGTTTCAAGGGTCTGGCAGCTACTGATATGGCAAGTGATGATCTCTGTAAGCAATAAAACTGATAAATGTTCGCTAACTATGGGTCACCAGACATGACTTAACTCTCGTTGGTATGAACTAAGCAGGTTGACATTGATTTATGGAATGGCAAGAGTGGGAGGAAGATTTCCAAGCTATAAAAGCTGGAGTCTGCTTTAACTAGGATTCAGAATTTTAATATAAAGTTCTGGATCAGCATTAATGCTATTAAAGATCCCATTTGATACATTAAAATTTTGTGGCTTCCACACATTTTATGTAAGTGGACAATGCATACAAGTAGTAAATGAGAAACATCTGCAAAACATCTGCGGAGTGAGGTGGCCAAATACCCCAGCAATACCCCTTAATGGCAACGGACAAAACAACAACCCATATCCACTGCTGCACAATCAAGATTAGAGGGTGCAATTATAGAGGCAACACACTGAGAAGAGAGAGCAAATTACAAAGCAGGCACTGGAGTGAAAAAGGAAAATGGAAAAGGGGAACACCAACCAACACCTGGCACAGGGGATTAACAACTGACCTGCAAAGAAACTGGTTTATCCAGGGGTGAAGCAAAGAATATCGACAAGAACAGCTAAGGATAGAAAGCTACTGTGGTCACCCAATCAGGGGTGTAGCACAGAACTCTGGGCCCCATACATAAGCAGTCTCTGTGGGCCCCTTCTTCTTGATCCATGTCTGTCACATGTCCTTTTCATTCTAGGCTTTGAGGGCTGTCCCCACCCAGTGGGTCCCCCCCCCCCTCCCGTGGGATGAAGTGGACTAAACTAAATAATTAGTAACAATCAATCTATGCATTCAGTAACTGAATCTGCCTAATCTAATTTTAGAGCCCTAGAGAGTCACAGCCTATCCCAGCTGTATTTGATGCAAAATAGGACCATACAGTGGATGTTATTTATTTAGTCATATGGTGGAGGATAGATGGAATTTGGGTGGAACATTGCAGGTATTTCACTTGAAGAATGGTTTTGCATTACAGAATTGTGATGGCAAGTGCTGAGAAGAAGTATAGACGAGGTGTTACAAGCAAAAATGGATGTTAGGTGAAGCTAGTGGAGAGTGATAGAAACAGAAAGGCAGAGCTGTAATGTAGCATCTTTCAGCAAAGCACACAATCACAAGCAAGCAATTGAAATTAAAATAAACCAAACATTATTAAATGCTCATTCCTCCATTCATCTATCCACAATTCAATGAGCTGGCAAAGCCCCAACTTGGCATCATTTGGCTAGGCAGAAACCATTTCTGGATGGGTTGCTCATCCACCATTCGCTGCCTCCCCTCAACACGGAGTCCACACATCCTTGCATCTTTGTGAAGTATCTGGGGTACACAGGGAGAAGATGCCAACTCCACACAGACAACACCTGGATGTGAGGCAG
Organism: Polypterus bichir lapradei; assembly: GCA_026402145.1. Lineage (NCBI taxonomy): Eukaryota > Metazoa > Chordata > Cladistia > Polypteriformes > Polypteridae > Polypterus > Polypterus bichir. Next base: position 76,028,882 of record JANRMT010062796.1, read on the forward strand.
TAGCACCAGTTCACTTTGCACACCTTGTTGTCATTTTTTTGTGCTAACCACTCATGAGGCAGCCACTCAGTTAATACCTCATATCTCTCTATCCTGGCATCACTGGGTGTAAAGCTGAAGCCAACTCTGGATGCTGTGCCACACACTTCTTTGGGATGTGGGATGAAAATAAATGTCGACATGGGGAGAACATGTAAACACCTTACAGAAAACTATTGATTCAAGATCTAAAATGTCAGATCAGAAGAGGTGAACATGAAGCGAGAGCAGACAGAAGCACATGGACATCGTGAGACAACAATACAGAAGAATCTGGCATTGCAGAACATTTAGACTAGAGAATGTAGTGACGGGTAAGGCTGGCTGAAGTGCTTTTGCGTAGAGCAGGCCCTGCTTCAGTAGCTAAAAGACACGAGTGCTGTGGCTTAAAACCGACTTTTCTCACAAAACTTTGCAGGTGCAGGAAGCACCATGCGAGGATTAGGATGCCTCACTTGACGCAGACCCTTCAAGGTTACACCCAGTTGGCTGCAACGCCGCACACAGTTTCCTGCCCCCAACCCCTTCACAAAACAAGCTTCATGAATCAGCGTCAATTTCAAAATGCCACTACCGCCTCCCCTCTACAAACACCACAATCACTCAGGACACAATGGACAATGGAGGCTCCAAAGCTGCATTCAACTAGCTCTGCTATATTGCAGTTCTTTTTAAGAGCAGAAAAAAGTGGAACGGTGCTTCCTTAATATAGCTGAGCCCTGCTTGTTAAAGACACAGAGCAATCTGTGCAGAAAGCTGCCACCTTCGCAACGCGTGGGAGTGCAGAGAGCAATGAAATCCCATCAATAGCAAAGCCTGTCTCTGTAAGAGAAATACAACTCCAAAGAGGCTGCAGGGCACGCGGCAGGAGGATCTGTCTGCTTCACCACATGAGTATCATCTTGCACGGGGTCTTTGAGGCTCTGGGGTGTGGGCATCGCATTTTAAAGGACAAAGAGCCACCAAATCCTGGAATAAATTACAAGGATGCTTTGAGGACCTTCAAAATTTTGACTGAGATGATATTGTGCAGAAGTTAGGAAAATGAGAACCGACAAGCTGCACTGGGCTATATTGCCTGTTCTTGTTAGCAATGTTCCTGTGTTGTTGAGTCAAAGAAAGGAGAGGAAGTCATCAGGTCACAACGCCTGCAGAGGCACAGCTGAGAAGAAGGCAAAAATGGAGCGAACAAGCGAAACTAAAAAAAAATGAGAATGGACATCAGAATGAGGGCCAAGATACAAATGCTATGCTAGACCTTCAGAAATTCACAAAGTCAGGATGGCCGAGTGGTCTAAAGTGCCAGACTCAAGGACATCAGGTCCTTCCCCATTATTAGGGTGCTCTAGTCTCCAAATGGAGGCCTAAGTCGTGACCACTAGGGGGTGTCACTGATCCCCAAACCCCAGACACAACTACCAGAGACACAGTCCAGGGTCAATAATTCATTTACACAAACAGCGTACCTTCTATAGGCTTCCTTTTCCAGTTTCTCAGCATAAATAAAACATTTCCCTCTCCTATGCGATGCAATGCTCTCTTCAACTCCTCCAAGTGTCGCCTGCCTATCCTCTCTCCAAGTTCCGACTCCCTAGGTCAGGTCGAGGGCTCTCTTTTGAAGCCTGATCTAAGAGTACTTCAGGTGCACATCTGGGTCAGACAGGACCACAATCCAACAGCTCACACTGGCAGCCCCCACAGAACCCGAAAGGGTAACCCCATGGGACCACAACTCCCATGCTGCCCAGATGGGATGAGGCCATCCAGATGCTCTGCTCAGAACAGGCAATCACCCGCTGCCCTGTCCTTCCAAGCTCCCACACCTATTCAGTGTGATCTTCCATGGCTGCTGGGAGACCAACCCCAGTGTAGCTGCTGCTGTGGCATCCTTCTGTAACCACATCCTGACGCTAAAGGGGAGTATCGCAGCTCCCTTGCTGACCTTCCTTTATCAAGGCCCTCCTGGCCAGGTAAGGAAGCAATGTCCATCCAGGCTGGGATGGCGCTCTGTCCCTCACAAGGTTGTGACACATTCATTCTAGTAGGCAGCGTGGCGTAATGGTTACAGGTTTTGTGTATTACAGTCCTGCTATTGATACGTTGCCCATGAGCAAATCACTTCACCTGCCTGTCCTCCAACTGGAAAAACAACAAGGAAATATAACCAATTATACCTCCAATGGTGTAAGTTACCTTGGATAAAGGCTTCATCCAATGAATAAGTAATAATCATAAAACTATGCAAAAATTAAAAGATGGGCCGCAGCGTCACATGTAGACAGTATAACAGAGCCAAGAAAGACATGGTCACCATACATGACGACATGGCACCCAGCCTGGCTATGCCAGATAAATGCAGATTGTTCATACAATAAATGTGTCCTTTAAAAGCTCCAGAAAAGGATCTGAAAGGAAGTTGAGAAACATATATTGGCATTAATGCTCATCTCTCAGCACACAAATTTAAAATGTAAGCTACTCTGCTATAAAACACATGATCTCGAAAGGCAGAAGCCACAGTCTGTCAGTCAGGAGGGCAGAAGGGTGGCAGAGCAAACAGGAGTGCAGAATTAGGTGGGAACACGGCATGACAATGACAGTGAAGCAAGGACACAAGTAAACAGAGAGTGGGACAACAAACAAGAAATGCAAACCTACACATGTATTAGCACAGATACACCCATCAAAAACTGATTAATTCTGTACTGCACCACCAAGCACATCAAGCAGACACGCTGGAAACAGAGGGGACATCAAGCAGATCACACAGGCAAACGCATCCACGTGCACTCAAGTACACAGATAGAGACTAAAAAATACCAAACTCTTTGAACTACAGTCGATTTCATTTGGCCTTTTTGACACTGATCTGCAGAATATGTAATGTTGAAGTGACAACAGATCTCTTAATTACAAAAGTATTCACCTCCTTTAATATAAGACCCCTAAATCATCACTGGGGCAGCTAACTGGCTTTGGAAATCACAGAATTAATAAATGGAGATCAGCTATCTGGCATTTTGGAGATCAGCTATCTGGGGTTTTGTTTGATTGTAATCTAAATGCATCTTATCTGGAAGGTCCAACTTGTGGGGAGCCAGTATGGCAGCATATCCTGCACAATGAAGACTAAAGAACACTTCAAGCAACTCCGTGAAAGGTACAAGTCAGGAAATGGAGACAAGAAAATAGTCAAGTCACTGAATACCCCTTTGAGTCCAGTTAAATCAAAAATGAAAAATTGGAAGGAGTACGGCGCAGCTAGAAAACTGCACAGAGCAGGCCGTCCATCACAACTGAGTGACCATGTCAGAAGAAAAAGAAGACTAGTGAGGAAGACCACCAAGAGAGAAACCTGTGAGAACTCTGAAGGAGTTACAAGCTACAGTAGGTGACATGAGAAAGAGGGTGTGCAGACAACAACTGTCCCTTTGTGTTTCTTCAGCTGCAGCACTATGGAAGAGTAGCAAAGAGAAAGCCACTTCAAGGAATGGGCTGGAGTTTGCCAGCAGGCACATGGGGGACTCTGAAGTCAGCTGGAAGAAGGTTGAATGGTCCGATGAGATAAAAATTGACCTTTTTGGCCATCAGGCTAAATGTCATATTTTGAATGCTGCACATTATTAAAAACACACCATCCCCACTGCTAAGCATGGTGTTGGTAGAATCATGCTGTTTGGATGATTCACGGCAGCAAGACCTGGAAGGCTTGTGAAAGTATATGGTGCAACACAACACAGGGCTATCCTGGAGGAAAAACTGATAAGAGTCTGCAAGAAACCTGTGCTTTGGGAGAAGACTTGTTTTCCAGCAAAAAAAACCCAAAAAAACAACACCAAGTATAAAGCCAAAGGTACACAGGAATGGCTTACATACAACAATGTGAATGTCCTGGAGTGGCCAAGGCCGAGTCCTGTTCTCAATCCAATTAAGAATTCTATCTGCATCTGATAAAAACTGTAAAAGCGTCTGCTAAGTGAATATAGTAAATGTAAAAGGCTGTTCGCTCACAATCTCTGCGCAACTTGACATAACTTGAGCAGCTGTGCAAAGAAGACTGGACAACAATGGCCCTCAATGGCACTGTGCACTCAAACTGAAGGCCGTCATGGCTAACAAAAGTGCATCTAACTAAACACTGACTTCATGTGAGTAATAATTGTGTGATCAATTATACAGGGTGGTCCAGATCTAATTATGCAGATCCAGATCATCTGGATGACTTTGATTTATGCGGGGACGATTCCAGTTCGGCGCAAAGACGATTCTTCATGTCGTCAGTTCGCACACTTCTCGATGGTCTGGGATTTTTCGGGTGATTTTCTATGTAATAAACTTAATAAGTTATAGCGTAATGAAAATTGCATAATTAGATCTGGACCACCCTATATTATGTTTTTAAGTTCTAATTAATTTAGGCCATGTTGCAGAGATCTGTTTTCATTTTGGCATCAAACCATCTTTTTCTGTTGAACTTTCCTCAAAAAGCCAAATTAAACCCAATATGATTCAATGTTGAATGCAATAAAATGTTAAAATGTGCAAGGGACAATGTTTTCAACTTTAGAAAGACTATATATTGTCACGTGTGTGTGCATAGGGGAAAACTTAAAAGCTTTGGTGATGGTAATTCCCAGCCCTTCCAGGGGTTGGCGCTGTGTGTCCCAATGCATTTTCTCTTCCTCCATCTGCAGAACAGAAGATTGACGGCTATGCCACTGATGTCACTTCTGGTTTCTGCCTACCTGGACCCACCTCGTCCTGCCAGAAGCTCTAATAAACGGAAGATGCGCCATCTTTGTTCAATTCACTATGGAAATTGCGCCTAAATAAGATGCCTCTGACTTTTTGCTCCCCAATTATATGGAGTATGCCAGGTTGGTGCAAAACTCTTTATCTTTGTCAGTCACCTCTTTTACAATATAAATTGGAACATTGTATTAATCCCCAAGGGGAAATGATCTTTTCCCATTTTTTGTACAAATTGAGCTGGAACATACATACACACACACACATACTGTACATTTGACTTTATATATCTAGATTACTGTGTAAAGTGCTAGCCTCCTAAGTGGAAGTGAGTTAACTAGGTGTAATCTGAACTGAACTGAACACAGAAGACACTGCTACTACACACAAAAACTTTGCGCACAAAAGTGTCTGCTCAGTAAATCAGTGCAGTGTACTGGCTATAAAGGGCTCTGTCTGAAACTGGGTACAAATCCCATTCCCCATCATTGCCTTCTCTCCATGTCCATGTGGGTTTTTTTCTGGGATCTCCAGTTTTCTTCCCAGATCCCACACTGGTTAGGTTGATTGACTACACCAGTTTTAGTGTGTGGTAGTGTAGTGGACTAGCACCTTGTCCAGAGTTGTTCCTGCCTTGTCCTCAGCAGTGTCAGGATAGGCCCGGGCTCCCTGTGACCGTGAGTTGAATAAACCGATTCTGTGCATGCACAGAAAATTATAAAGAGAGTGACACACAAGCATACATAGAACTCACCCTGCAGGCACACTGGCACACCAGACGTAAAGGCACTGGACCTTGAATCCTAACACTGTCACATTAACTCCTAACTCAGAGTGTCTGTGAAGAAATCATTTAACTTAACTGTAAAGTCTGATACACAGCCACTATACTGGAACAACAACATCAATGTTTATTTATATAGCACATTTTTATGCAAATAGTGTAGCTGAAATTGCTTTACAAGCTGAAGAACAAAAAATAAGATTAGGCAATACTAAGTAACGAAGAATAAAGTAAGATCAGATGGCCAGAAGGGCAGAAAAAACAAAACGAAAAAAAAAAAAACTCCTGATGGACTGGAGGAAAAAAAACAAAATCTGCAGGGGTTCCAAGGCCACAAGACCACCCAGTCCCCACTGGGTATTCTACTTAACATAACTTCTAAATCAGCCCTCATGGTTTTCAGGCTTCATGTGAAAAAACTTGATGATGATGGTCACGTGGACATCTGGGGTACTGCCATCAACGTAGGGACTGCAAGGTGCCTTGATCAGGTGGTGGTGGTGGTGGCGCAGATTGCCAATATAGAAAAATCAGAAAAAGAACAGCAAAGAAAAGTAGGGATTATCAGGGGGTTCATCTAATACAAACTTGGGTTTTTGGGAGAACATCAAAAAGGCACCCTGTCAAAATAGCACACTGGCATGAAGGCTGGAAAAGACGTTTAAATATATTCTGTACGGGCATACTGCAGCAGGGGACATGAAAACAAACATCAGGAATTAAGGAATATTCAAACACAAAAAAAGACAAAAGTATAAACAAACAAATGATAAATCAAGCAGCAGAAACACGGGTAAAAAGAAGTAAAGGAGGACATTTAAAAACACATAAGAGGAAGTACAAATTAGACCTTATTGTCACTTAATTCAGAGCAGTGCAGTACAGAATAAGCTAGTGGTGCTCCGGCCAAACACAAGGACACATCAAATTAAAAGACACCAATGATTTGCATAGCCTGACAGACAAATCGGTACAAGAGACACACATGAGGACACCCTGGCAGAGTTAAATCCTGACACACTACATACAGTGTCCTAGGCCCACACATGCTTCTGCACAGTGGGACATGACGTGCCATCTCCGGCTGACACCCACACTGTGATACACAGCGATCTCTGCTCAGCCTGCGCTCGACAGGTCCGACACAAGTTCACAGACAATTACAGTGGTGGAAATGAGCCCACAACTGGCAGACGCGAGCCTTAAACAGCGGTTAGCTCTGCTGCATCAAGGATTCCAGGTTCTGGGTTTGAACCCTTTGGCTGGTCACTATTTGTGGGTCAACTGCACCCTTCTCCTTGTTTCTGTCTGGATCTTTTGTCACGACATTCTTCTTCCCTATGATCCATAGATGTGTGTGTTAGGTTAGATAGCCCGCGATGGCCTGGTAACTCTCAGTTGGAATCAGTTAGTTTCACAACTTTACATTAAAGTATTTCATAATGTAACACTCTCAAATCCATGCATCCATCCATCCTTTTTCTTAACCTGTAGGGTTGCAGGGCAGCTGGAGCTTCTTTTCTGAATGTGGGAACAACATCTGGACTTAACCCAATTCATGGTCACCCACCTTGACTGCCTGGCACCAAATTAAAAATATGGCCAAAAGCGTAAACCAACACAAAGGTCATCAGCATACGCAAAAGAGCTCAAAGAGCCAGATGGGAAAGAGATTATGGAGAATTCCTTGTGTCTCTCCCATACCTCTGCAGATCTGGCTTTGCAATCCATCCATTCTTACTGTGAATTGACTCCTGTGTCTGGTCTGGACATGATGCCAGACTGTTTTCAATATCTTTAGTGGTTGTGCCACATTTTTGTACATCTTATTTACATTGTAAAACTTTAAGCAATGGTGATGGCCACATCAGGATAGGGGCAGTCTCACAATTGAGGCAGGATGTGTGGACTAGCAGCTAAGGTGCTGGAATGTAAAGGACAACTCTGCTGGTTCAGTTGCCACAACAGGCACAAAGAACACAATATAAATGCTAAATTAATCCTTAAAATATTAAAGAAAAAACAGTCATAACAGCCAAGGTGGCATGGCTGCAGCTGTGCAAAGAAAGTCCTAAAACAGCAGAAATCACCCAAAAAACAAAAGATATTATCACCAGAATGAGGATCAAATAATCCAAAAGGTGTAAAAACAAGTGATATGCGTACCAAAGGTGCAAAATGAGTTAAAGAAGTTCCACAAGAGTCAGTTGAGCATGCACTCATGACATTGACTCACACTGAGCCTTCTTCGCCCCTGAGGATGAACTCCCAGTCCATGTCTGTTCTTTGAAAGATTATAACAGGAAGGAGACAAGGAGGACGAGGGCTATGAAATGACCTCTGATTAATGAATACAGATCAGCAGGCCACATGGGCAAAATCAGGAATCAAACATCACACTAAAATGTGGTCACAAATCAGTGTCTAAATTTTTTAGGCATATCAGGGACAGAGTGGTGGAATGGTATACAGTGTGGTCCAAAATGGGTGGAAAGATGATTAAAGCAAGAGAGGACTGAGCACAGCAATGCCTCAGAAAGGTCTGCCATAAATAATAAAATCTGATTATATGAAAGAGCAGGGATTAGAGGATGCATTAGAGGTACAGTAATGGATGAATAGCAACTGGTTGAGCTGGTGACCAAGGGTGAGACACCTAATGGGACAATCTGAATTAATCTGGGCAGATGAAAGCCACACTTCATGGTGAGCTAAAGACAAAAGCTACACAGATTAGAAAATTAGAACAATTGTGATGAGAACAGGTCGTTCAGCCCAAAAAGTTTGTCCATCCTATTCACTTAGGTTACGGTTTCTTAAACTCTAGATAGGGTCGTGGGGTGCTGCTGTTGGATCGCTGTTGTATTTAATGGTAATAGGCCGTGGTTGTGGCTGTTCACCACAGGTTGAATAAACAATGAACATTGCTCTCATAATTGCCCTTGATTACCCTCCCCCTGACAATCGTCCAAGATTCTCCAAAGGGAACACCTAAGTGACAATCGTCCACGATTCTCCAAGACAAGCTGGACACCAATCAAACTGATAATCATCTCAGCATTCAAAAATGAATAAGTCTCGAAGACACTAAAAAGGGCAAGTATGACTTGCAACAGAAAAAATGTTTAAGAAACCCTGACCTAGATTGTTCAGAGTAACAAGAAGTCAAGATTCGAAGGTGCCCAAAGTCCTACTGTCCACCATACAACTTGGCAATTTATTCTTTGTGTCTATGGCTCTTTGCATGACAAACATCTTTGCATGATACTCGTATACAATCTGTATCCACCTGTTCTTGTTGAAGAACTAATCTTAAAGTAACAGCTGGAATTCACTGTACTAATTCCCTTCATAATTTTAAATGTTTCCATGGTGTCACCTCTTAATATATACAGATCAAATCCTGTTACAGCGAAAACCAAAGTAACAAAATTTTCAGCAAAACAAATACTGTTTGTTGGCCCAGACAACAAGGTTCATACAACATGATGTCTAATGGATTTAATTTTACCAAAGTGTAAATTTCAGTATAACAAACGTTTTTTAAACCAAACATGGCCTAAGATAATAATGTGATGCCCGAAATACTTAAAGCCACACCTATACCTTTGTTGAGTCTTGGGAACCATGCAACAAGCTGTCTCCTTCTTGTTAGACCAAAATAAAGTGACAGTCTGTTGTGAAATTTCTGGTCTCGGGCAGTCTAGGTGAGGCTTAGATAGACTGAGCGCGCAACATCATACTAATTGCTGAATTCTGAGTCAGTGATCCACCAAGTGTCCACATGAGTGGTTGTGTCGTGCACAGATACTGTATTGTTCCAAGTTTTATAGTGCTTCTCAAATAAAACAAAAGAAAAGTGAGAAAAGGTGTCAGTATACACTAAAGAAAAATGAACAATCCTGGAAAAAGTTGACTCCGGAATAAAGAAAAATGACGTGGCAAAAGTATTCGGAATCAGGCCTTTTTACACTGTCAATAATTTTGAAGGATCGAAAAAAACAGAAGACAAAGTTAAAGATCAGGCGCTGGAACCTGAATGAAAAAAAATTATTTGTATTTCTATAAAAAAAGTTGCGTCTCATTTTCTTTCTGTATCAATACCTGTATTTCTATTAAAGAAATGTACATCTAACATCTCACTTTCAAATAAAATATTTTTTCAGTCCACATACCTCTGTTTTTTTTTTTTTTATGCAGACATTGTCAAGCATAGATCACAGAGTTGCACAAGAGACAGGAGGTTGAGTCCAGGTTTTCAAAGAAAACACAGGTACTGTATTACTGTATGGGGAAGGCAGGTACAGTCTCAAGGCTTCATTCAGAAAAAGAACTGTTGCTTCTGCACTCAAGATAGGCACCTCAACACGGGCAATCGGCACACTTTAGCTCCCCTATTCATATTAGAAGAACACCAGCGTCTTGAAATCACCACTACTAGCAGACCAGGAGAGTGTGTGGAAGAGCAGGTCAAAGCCCAGTGTTAAACGTTCAAACAATCATGCGACATGCATGGTAAGCCTCATCCTGAAGAGGAAAACCAATTGCTTTGCCCTTGGTTTACTTTATGGAGCTGTCCTTGCACCGCTGCTGTTAGAGATGGCGAATCTGCAGCAACCCCGGTCACAACTGTACGCATATTTTGCCCATATTCGTTATAAGGAAATATTTTTATGGTCTTGTGAATTATGTTACAACAGGATTCCACCTGTCTTTGCTTTAACTCCCTCCACTCACCCCTCACAGCTCATACCTCTAAGTCCAAGAATCGGCCAAGTTGCTCTTCTCTAGGCTTTTTCTATTGCTGTTTTGTAATGTAGGGACCTGAGGTGCATACATTTCTTCAGGTGCGGCCACACAAGTGCCATTTATAACTTAAATATAACTTCCCTCGCACATCATAGTATATAACCTAACATCTTATTAGCCTTATTGATGGCTTCTATACCCTGTCTGCATGTAGTGATAAGTGCATTATGATTCCTTGATTGTTCTCTAAGGTGAGTTTTCAAATTTTACACCTCCCACTGTGTATTCAAACATGATGAATCTGGGCTGTGCTAGAGTCGATTTCAAAAGAGGAAATGGAATATAAAATAATGGTAACACAACAGGTGAGAGTACACCTTTAAGACTTGCACCTGGAGGAAAGTCAGCACACGGCAGTCAATGCAGCAAATTAAGGAATATTCAAAGTGTACAGTCAGGATACTTGGCAGCCCAATTATTCATCTCCAACTAAAGCAAATTGTACGGAGAATCAAAATCTATACTGGACATGGACCAGCACCCCCTACTACTTCAATTCCCTGCAGTACAAAAAATGTCTGCCAAGGCAAATTTCCTCTCCAGATAGAGCAAACAACGGAATCAATGAAGAAATAAGTGGAATTTCTCCGCCAGTGTTGGCTGTCACCATTCTGCAGTGCAGTGTGTAAGTAGCAAAGTCTCCAAGCCAAGCCTGAGTTGGGAATTGACTACCGCAGAATTAAAGAAAAACTCCTCAATTATTAACGAATGGTATTTCTCAACTGTAAGGAGAAAAAAATCACATTACAAGAAACTCCTCTGCAGCAGAGCATGATCAGAATAAAATCAGGGTATCTCCGATACCGACTTCAGACTGTCTCCGGAGGGCAAGGCAGACAGAAACAAATTGTCCAGACTTGAGGAAAAACGATGAAATCCATGTTCTATTCTGACTGAAAACTGCTGAGGGTCTCGCCTCACTTCTAGATATACGGCGCAGTCAGACCAAAGCAGGGCTCTTAGCTAACAAGACAAGCGGAGTTGACAACTCTCCTCCACTAATTAACCTATCAATCAATCAGACTTAGTTCTCTGAATCACTTTAAGTTTCTCTCATCCAAAGCCTCGAACAATTTTCTCCATATTTACACAACAGGACCTAGTAGTGTGGACTATTTGATATAGAGCCCCTCCATAGTGAGCACTGTCCAATTGGCTGCCCTGACTGGTGAAGCAGCTCACTCGGAAAAATCAAAAGTTCACAATGGTGGCTAAAGGTGTAGTTTTTCCATTTGCATACATCAGGAGTGTGACAGGGACTAAAATGAAGCGAACAGAACAAGGGGATGTGGCCGGTGCTAGGGTGCCACGTACACTTAAGAAGGGGGCATCTTCAGGGTGTCTTTATTAATTGCAGTTCCACCCCAAGCTGGAGGTTGGTGCTGTCATTTATCATTTTCCCTTTTTGCCATTCAAAACAAAAACAAACACTGACATCCATTCTGCTTCTGTAGGATGTCCCACCCTTTCCAGTCACAAGTAGTCAAGACCAAGTCTCACCAGATGTCACCAGTCACTATAGGACTCATGTCTCAATAAAAAGCACCATGACCAGTGCATTAGGTGAAACCTTCAACTTTTTTGCTATTTCCTTGGCTTCACAGTCTTGCCAGTTAAACAGGGTTCATCGAGTTATGCCCTCCAATCTTTATCTTTGTGCTCTCTTTTTAGTACAGTGGTGTAGTTGGCAGGATTTTGCTGGAAGATGAGAGATCCAGGACTCACACCTGAATACAATGCACCAAGACCAGTACACTGGCTGAAACCTTGTTTTTTAATTCTTTTTGTCATTTTCTTGACTTTTCAATCTTGTCAATTAAATGGGCCTGACCGGGTGGTGTCCAAAACCTTTATCTTTGTGCTCTCTTTTTATTTACAAAGGATATAACATATTTGTCTGTTTCCTTTCACAGTGTTGAAATCACCAACCTGGAAGAAGAAATGCGACCCTGGCCTAACTGCTCCCACCAACACACCCAGTAAATATCCCTCAGAAAACACTTCAGACTGTTGTTTGAGCAGATAGCGGGGGCTTCACTCTCCTCTTCATCGGCAGTGTACTCAAACACACCGCCCACACCTTCATCATCACATAATTATCAATTATTAACTGGACTTTTCACTCTTAAAACCTGTACCTGTTCTAGAATAGAGAGACAGACAGACAGACAGACAGACAGACAGACAGACAGACAGACAGACAGATAGATAGATAGATAGATAGATAGATAGATAGATAGATAGATAGATAGATAGATAGATACTTTATTAATCCCAAGGGGAAATTCACATAATCCAGCAGCAGTATACTGATACAAAAAACAATATTAAATTAAAGAGTGATAAAAATGCAGGTAAAAACAGACAATAACTTTGAATAATGTTTACATTTACCCCCCCCGGGGTGGAATTGAAGAGTCGCATAGTGTGGGGGAGGAACGATCTCCTCAGTCTGTCAGTGGAGCAGGACGGTGTCAGCAGTCTGTCGCTGAAGCTGCTCCTCTGTCTGGAGATGATCCTGTTCAGTGGATGCAGTGGATTCTCCATGATTGACAGGAGCCTGCTCAGCGCCCGTCACTCTGCCACAGATGTCAAACTGTCCAGCTCCATGCCTACAACAGAGCCTGCCTTCCTCACCAGTTTGTTCAGGTGTGAGGCGTCCCTCTTCTTTATGCTGCCTCCCCAGCACACCACCCTGTAGAAGAGGGCACTCGCCACAACCGTCTGATAGAACATCTGCAGCATCTTATTGCAGATGTTGAAGGACGCCAACCTTCTAAGGAAGTATAGTCGGCTATACTATAATGGGAGGACTGGAAAAGGGAGTCATTTAGGGACTGCTTTATGTTGTGTGTTTTCATAAATAAATAAATGTTCAGGTACAGTACCACTGCTTCTATACTTCTGTAGCCAGGTTGCTGACAGGTGAAGCGACTGAACCTGTGATTTGTATGCTTTTTATACTTTCATATATAGTGCCTTTCTATAATCAACATGTGAATACAATTACTAATACATGTGACAAAACTAACAGACAGTAACACTACATTGCCTTGATTTGATGCCATCTTGAGTTTAGATTACTGTCCAAAAGCACTTAACAGTTACAGTTTTCATTTTTTATTTATAAAATAGGAGCATTAGCAGAATGACATCACTCAGTCAGGGTCACAAAATGAGTCAGGGTGTAGATTGAACCAACAGCCATGTAGTATACAATCTAACACTTTAGGCCATGCTGCCTCCACTTGGTGCCCTTCACTATGAACATTTACTCTAAAGCACTTTCCATTAATATGTATTTCTATAACTACGGTATCACTAAAGTAGGCTGAAGGACTAACCCTTGATCAAATGTTGAAGCCAAAAACTCCTCTAAACCCACAGCAAAACTGAATTGAAGAGCTCCTGTCTACAAGGACAGGCCAAAAAGCAGACGTGAAGCATGTGACTGCACATAATCCATAACAACGAGCAACAACTGACAACACCCACCTGCTTTGTGTGAAGCAAAGGCAGCAATGCAGATATAAGCTGGCTTAAAACACAGAACAGGTACTTTCATTGTCACCACTCTTAAACAACAACTAGCAAAATCTTATCAAGAAGCCCTTAAGAGGTAATGTTGCCTTCCACTGTGAATCACAATTCACCCATTTAATATTTCAGTATTTCACAAACAGTTTCACAAGCACTGAGGCCGGAACAGAACAGCACGTCAAAGTGAAAAGTACAGCCTGGAGAACATAGGGGATTGTCTAGGATATACAGTAAGTGATCCACCTCACAGTGGCGTTCCCCTTCTTTGATGAATTATTGTGAGAAAGGGATTGTTGGGAGTCTTATGTTAGCTTTTGTGAAAAGGAGGAGACCAAACCATTCAACTGTGTGGGCTTGGAGAAGGTACTGTATGTGTCATATTATTATTTAGTTATTTATTGAAGGAACTTCCGTAAAAAGCCAAATTCCCCCCGGGGACAAATAAAGATCGATCGATCGATCGATCTATCTATCTATCTATCTATCTATCTATCTATCTATCTATCTATCTATCTATCTATCTATCTATCTATCTATCTATCTATCTATCTATCTATCTATCTATC
>JANRMT010062796.1:76043378-76079982 GCA_026402145.1 Polypterus bichir lapradei
ATCTATCTATCTATCTATCTATCTATCTATCTATCTATCTATCTATCCATCCCCCTCACAAACATCCATCCATCTTACAAGCCTGATTATCCTGAGCATTAAGTACAGGGCACAAGGCAGAAACAATCCCTGGACAGAGACCAGTCCATCACAAGGTGAACACACACACACACACACACACACAAACAGGGTGAGGGCCAATTTAGCAATATCAATGATTTTTTTTGAATATACAGTACAGAAACTCACAAATATAATAATACATTTTATTTATTTGTAGGTGCCTTTCTAAACACTCAAGGACACTGAACAATAGATAAAACACAGATTATAAACAAAACTAAAATACAAAAATTAAAATCAGACAGAGCAATTGTAATCAAAGAGAAAAAGCAGTCTTAAACAAATGAGTTTTAAGTTTAGATTTGAAAAGTGAAAATGATTCAGTATTTCTAAGCTCAGATGGTAGTGAGTTCCAGAGCTCGGGAGCAGAGCAACTGAATGCTGTGCTCCCCATAGTGGTAAGACGAGCGAAGTGGACAGTCAAGTGAATGGTGGACGAGGATCTAAGGGTATGGGAGGGAATGGCAACATGGAGGAGGTCACAAAGATATGGAGGGGCAAGGCTGTGGATAGCCTTAAATGTTAACAGGAGAATTTTGAATTAAATGTGGAACTTAACTGGAAGCCAGTGAAGCTGCTGCAAGACGGGAGTGATATGGTGAATAGAGGGGGTTCTAGTAATGATGCAGGCAGCTGAATTCTTGACCAGTTGAAGCTTATAAAGAGGTTTGCGAGAAGACCAAAGAAAAGGGAATTACAATAATCCAGACGAGAAGTGACCAGGCTATGAACAAGGATAGCAGTGTTGTGGGGAGTGAGGGAGGTGCGAATACGATTATTGTTACACAGGTGAAAATATGTAGACCAGGAGATATTACTGATGTGGGACTGAAAAGATAAAGTACTGTCAAGGATGACACCCAGACTCTTAACCTGTGGGATTGGGGAGACAGAGGAATTATCAATAACAAAGGAAAAATTATCAGCTTTGGATAATGCTGATTTTGTACCAATGAGGAGAACCTCAGTTTTGTCACTATTTAGTTTAAGAAAATTTGAAGAAAACCAGGATTTGATTTCTGCTATGCAATCAATAAGCGAGGAGGCTGGAAAGGAAGCAGTAGGTTTGCTAGTGAGATAGAGCTGGGTGTCATCAGCATAACAGTGGAAGCTAATGTTAAATTTACGAAAGAAATTTCCAATGGGAAGGAGCTAAATAATGAAAAGGAGGGTCCCCAGGACAGAGCCCACCTGAATTAACAGCAGTGGATTGGGATGTGAAAGTTTTAATCTGAACAAACTGAGTGCGGTCAGAGAGGTAGGATCTAAACCAATCTAGTAGTGTGTGGGTAATGCCAATCGAAGATAGTCTAATGAGAAGAGTAGTGTGACAAATAGTGTCAAAGGCTGCACTCAGATCAAGAAGGATGAGAATAGGAATTAAACCAGAATATGTATCATCAAACCACCCAAATTCAATTTAGCATTATTACCCAAAGGAGGTAGTGGAGTGGGTGGCACTCTCACCTCACAGATCTGGCACCCTGTATTTGAATCCTGTGCCTACCTGCTGTTCATGTGTAGTTTTGGGTGCTCTCCTTGTGTTTGTGTGTGTTTTCTATAGGTACTTCACTTTAAAGGTTAGGTAGTCTGACGATTCTAAATCGGGTCATCAGTGTTTGGGACCCGCAGTGGACTAGTGCCCCATCCAGGGCTGCTTTCTGCCTTGTGCTCCTGCCCTCTGTGCTCCAGAATTGAATTCAACTGGTTTGGGAATATTATCCAAGGTCACTTAAAAGATCAAGAAATGGTAGTACGAAGTTGTGTGCATAAAAGAAGAGGAGAATGGAGAAGAATGAAGGGGTCTGAGTGTTGTGTACACAACCCTAACTAAGAAGACAGAAAAATCCTGAACCAAGTATTTAAAAAAATGACAATATACTAGTTTATATGATTAAAGCATACTAGAGCTGTCAAGAAACAGCACACAAACAGGAGGAAATCAGCAAACCCTGGCACCCCGTCCTGGACTGCCTTTCACCTGAGACCCCAAGTTGATTAGAGTGTTAGAAAATGAATTGATGGAGAGATGGATCAAGAAAGAAAGAAAGATATAAGTGCATTTACCCACTTGCTTGCAGGTTGATATGTCTACTCCAAGTGTGCCAAGTGTTAAACCACTGTAACAACTGAGCCAAAGAGTTCAAAATCTCTTCAGCACCTTTCTCCTTTATTTTAATTCTCCACATATCCTTACAAAGAAACATGATACTTAGCTGTGAAGACCAACGATGTGTAAGATCATTTTCAAGTTTACTGCCATATGTACTATTTTCAATTAAAAGAAATTATGCCTTGCATGTCCATTTGGAATGGCAGCATGTTACATTACTCCTGTGTGACTGATCATCTGTGATCTGCTAATTGAGAGCAGCGCCTTTCTCTCTGTAATAGGTCTTAGCATTAAACTGTTACGGAGAATTGTAAGTACAGACAGCGCTCAGAAATCTGCCAGACACGTCTAAAAAAAGTCACTTTCAAACTAAAAATGTTAGCAAATTTCCAGCATTATTCAAAATGTGCCATTCACAATAACCGTAAGCTACTCTGCAGCAGGACAATTTCAGAATGCATCATGGTGGCACAGTGACTAGGACTATTACCTCCAGTGTCCTGGGTTCATATCTACTGCCTGGGAATTGTCTCTGTGAAGATTGCACGTTCTCCATGTACTTGTGTGAGTTTTCCTCTGGGTGCTCTGGGGTTCCTAAACATCCCCAAGTTAGGTAAAACTGTGGGTTATGCATGAGTGGGCTGTCATTCTGTGACTCTGAAATGAACAAGTGGATGTATAGTTTGAGTCTGGTGCCGAGGTAGTTGCTAAGTTTGATCGACCAGATCTGTAAATCTGATGTTACTTTACCATTCACCTTACCTCAAGACTCCTGTCTTTCTTACCTCAAATACACAGTACTAGCTGCGTGTGGTCTTCAGGACCAAACAACAACCTGCAGCAGCTTTACTATATTCATGAACTTGGAGAGGCATCAGCTAACTCTTAAGAATGACCCAGGGCAGAGGACGTGGACCCACCTTGTGCTTGCTGCCCCACTGGCTTTCATAAGAAGACACTGGCGATAACATATCTTAGCCGTATCACTGGCATATGAGTCCTATTAATCTTTGTCTCGAGAAAATACCTCCAGATAGACAATGTTTTTAGTGAAAACTTCAAGCCTTGCCCTCCGTTGCTGAGATTGTTTCACTTGCACGTTTCTGAGCCACCGAAAAAATGTGAAAGTGCATACATGCGCCATTTAGTAGCTTTGGTTGAGAGTGAGCAGAGCGGACAGCTCAATACACACATACACAGGTCTTTCATTTATATATGTCTAATCTGTTCATTAGTTCACTTATGACTATTCAGCACAACAATGCTCACCAATCCAACCCAATTATGTCTAAATATTAATAATAAAACAACCTCAACATCTCATCTCATTTCATCACCTCAAACCGCTGTTCCTTGCGAGGGTCACGGCGGCAGCACACCAAACAGGTCAACCCAGACCTCCCTGTCTCCAGCTACAGATTCCAACTCTTCCTGATGAATACTCAGACATTCTCAAGCCAGCAAAGAGATATTAGTGGGCCCCTTGACTTTTGGTGGGCCCCTGATTGGGTAGTGAGGGCCCCTTGTTTGGTTCCACTACATTCTGATTTATATTCAAGATGTAGACCTCACTTTTCTGGCTAGGAAAATATAATTTAAAAATGCTACAAGTGTTGAGTAGCTTTTATGGGTCTCAAATTTATTAGCACATGTAAGTAAGAATTCCACTGTGTCCCGCACACGTGACAATAATGACCCTATGAACCTACAAATAACTACCTGACAAATGTTAAATAGGCTAAGCAGGCAAGTTTGATTATATTTACACTATTATATTCACACTTTTCAGGATGATGACAGAAGCTTTTTAAGCAGCCATTAAACAAACAGTTGCTCCAATATGGCTGACAGTAAAGTAAGTGCTAAAAGAGAA
The DNA here is from genome assembly GCA_026402145.1 of Polypterus bichir lapradei. Classification (NCBI taxonomy): domain Eukaryota; kingdom Metazoa; phylum Chordata; class Cladistia; order Polypteriformes; family Polypteridae; genus Polypterus; species Polypterus bichir. The sequence continues at coordinate 76,047,488 of JANRMT010062796.1, forward strand.
CCGCAGGTTTCAATCCACACATGACTGTCCCTTCCTAAGAAGAAAACCTCGGCTCTTTTTTCCAGTGCTTTGCAAGTCATCTTGCAGTTTATGCCCATTTGATGCCTTTTTTTTCTGATTAATGTTGATGGATTTTGTAGTAATCAGTTATGCTACCCTACTTACGCTCTGATAAAACAGATGGTCATCGACTCCCATGAGCATCAAGCAAAGAAATTCAACTAAAAATACTTTTTGCTATTTTTTTCAACAAGATCAGAAACCATCCGACAGACACCCTAAGGCCTCTGGTATCTCGCGGTGGCACTGTTGTCAGCATCAGGGAGTACAGCCTGTGACACATGCATCCTTGAAATACATTCCACTGCCGCTAAGAAACGTTTTAGTACAGAAACACGCTGTGCATAGAATCTGCTCGCAATGACCAGCGTCCATGACAGGGAAATTTACAAAGAGAACAAGACAACTTTAAAGAGCATTCTGTTAACAGTACAGTGGCTGTGACAAGTGACAATTTGTGGAGCTGCTTGTGATGTGGTGCAGTGGCAGAGTACCAACATATCAGAAGGCACGAACCAGCCCTGGGTGGGGTGCCAGTTATATGTTGACTAGGGTGATACAAGTTACCACATACTAATTTGATGTTCAATTTCACATCCACGTTTATGTACTATACAGAGTACCATGAATTTCATACTTGTTTGTCTCCTCGGAGTAGCGACATGTTATGTTGCTTCTGTGCTGATTATCTTAGATCTGCTAGGGTATCTCTACTGTAGAATGTCCAAGACTTAAGACAGTATCTGACTTGGTCTGTTATAACTGACCATGGACCCTCCAGAGGTCAGGGCCGTCGTAAGGCATGGACATGCTGGGCAGTTCACTGGGGTCCCCACAAGCATAGGGGCTCTATTCCTAACCTATGTGTGTTGTAACCTGCTGAGTGGATGTGCAGGAAGGGGCCCCAGAGCACTGCTTTACCTGGGGGTCTAAAATGCTGTTAAGACGGTCCTGCCAGAGGTTTATCTCCAGGAATGCTGCTGACTGGAGTTGTTGTTATCCTCTCCTCCACTGTCAAGAGTTCAAGAATGAATTAATGGACAAATATTGTTTGGTTCTATTTAAGTTAAAGTTTCAAACTATCCTGCTTTCATGTCTGTTTAAACAAATCTCTTGTCTTTATGTGGGTTTCCTTACGAATTTATAATCATTTGGTTTAAATTAAGGATGTCAAGCTGTGGAGGATCATCATCATCATCATCATCATAATAACCCATTGACATTCTACTGTATATAGCGCATTCACCTGCACTTTCTTCTTCAGTGTTCCATTACCTGTATTCAGATTCTTGTTGAGGGATGGCCATCAATTGCTGACCTAATTCTTCTTAAAAGACTAGGGGGCTTCGCCCCCTGCTCACTTCGCTCACCAACCCCTAAACCCCGGTCTGCATTATGCGCCAGCCACTTCGTGTTTCTGACACTCGCGTTTGTGGATTTCACTTTCACCAAACAACAAATCTTTTAATTCTCGCGGATAGGCCTCTTCATTGGGAAGAAACACTACTTTTCCCTGATGGCAACACAAATTAGACGATCTACAAGTCCCTGACTTAAAGTTTAAATCCGAAAAATATATTCGGTCTCTTTTTGCTGTTCCGTTATTTCACCGAGTAATAATTTCCATTTGTTTGTACTAATGCGATCTTTACTATCATTTTTTGAGCCTTTCGAATTTTAGTACTATCATTATCTCTAACCTGTGCTGCATGTGTATCGTGCCAACGTTTTTGAATTCTTTACGACGTTCTATTTTGTCATCTACTCTTTGTCTTTTATTTCTGGCCCCAAGCGTGGTTAAATCTCTTGGCACAAAGTCACGTCTCGGCCCAAGATTTTTTCATTATAATAGAGAGACATGAACAGATGGGACTCTGCTGTGGACTTGCACTTTACGCCATTCCTGCCTTGCAGCTGATGATGGCTGGATAGGCTCTAACCCCTCATGACACTATGTCAAGGGCTTTCCTTTAAGTCACAGTTGATATCACTCTGCAATAAAACTCTTTTACTTAACGGATCTAAGGTAACATGGCAGATGTGCAGCTCAGTTCATAAAGGTAAATGCTGACCGATACAGAGAACTCTAAACTTGTATGGATGGATATTCTGCAAAACATACTTGCATAACATCTCTCACTATAATGGATAAAATAAAAGTACTAAGGCAGTTATATGACAGAGTTGGTGCCATCTTCCAAATCATATTATGTGATATCATCTCCTGTTAAATTCTGCTCCGTACTTTATGTTTTTATTTTTATACTGCATTGAGGATTACTTGAGTTGTGTTCTGTTCTGTGTATTGTATTGTATTGTATTGACCCCCTTCTTTTTGACACCCACTGCACACCCAGCCTACCTCGAAAGGGGTCTCTCTTTGAACTGCCTTTCCAAAGGATTCTTCCATTTTTTCCCTACAAGGGTTTTTATAGAGTCTTCTTAGAGAGTCAAGGCTGGGGGGATGTCAAGAGGCAGGGCCAGTTAAAGCCCATTGTGGCACTTCTTGTGTGATTTTGGCCTACACAAAAATAAATTGTATTGTATTGTATTGTATTGTAGCTTAGATTGTGGCTGACAGGAACACTTAATTACTTAGAAAAGGCACAGATAAAAGACCCTCATTTACACCATACCAGGATTAAATGGGTGTGTTAATGTTACATTTGAAAGGGTGAGCACTTTACAAATTCTGGAGACAATACTACATTAAGGCTTAATCTGCATATACCTAGTAATAAATAGATTCAGTAGATACTCTGTGAAAATTAATGCAATAGATCCAGGACGTGGCTCTACCCAGTTTCCAGAACAAAGCAGGATTCAGATCACATACAGACACACATTCTCAACCTGGGCTAATCCAGTTTAAGGGCATGGGGGGCCAGGGCCCACCCAGACAGCATCAGGCACGAGGCAGTAAAGACAGAGCACCAGTTCATCAGAAGGGCATTCACGCTGGCCCAAAGTAGAGTTGCCAGCTAATCCAGCCTGCACGTCATTGGGAATATGAGAGGGAAGCACCTATACAGGCATGGGGAGAGCATGTAGCCTCCACAAAGCTAGCAAACTGAATCACAGAACGTGTGCCACCCCAGCATGCAAAATACAAAAATATCATAACGCCAGGCTGTTCCAAGAGAAAAACAAAATGGGCTAAACATAAAATGCCTGTCCATCCCACCCATCACATTTACAAAGAAAAGATTTTACAAGCTGGCTGGCAATGGGTACATTTAGTATTCTTCTCCACATCTAAATCCCACCTCTCTCATTGGCTGCTCTTCTTCTCACCAGGGAGCTCTTGTTTTCACCTCCCACGCCAAGCTAATTCAGCCAGATTGGAGGAAATTCTTTTAAATCTCTGCTGTGGGAGGTAGGGCCACCTTCAGGGTCAGACATGGAGCTTCATGACCAACTACCACCTGGCGGCACTGCCTCCTGATGGGCTCTGCTCTCATTATAACCCTAATTCCCAACGATCTGTCCAGTCATCCTGTGTTACACATAACTGAGATACTTCCAACTAGTGGTCCTCAGGAAACACCCTTTCCTGACCTGAGACATCCCTCTTACAACACTGTAAAGTCCTGTGCTTTTGAATCCCTGGCATGGATGCAATGCTGGGCCATCTTGGGAGTTCACATCTGCCTGGAAACCAGTACTGAGTGAAAGACACAGATAGGAATAAGGTGAAAAAACAATAGCTTCCCTTTATTGCAGCAAGTGAAAGTAAAAAATGATCAAAAATCTGTATCATGCCCTTATATCAAACACAGTCAGTTTAGCACTGACAAGCAAAAATAAAGGAAAAAGACTATTTATAATATTTACAACGGCTCCTTCCAGGAACTATGCAATAATAAGCCAAAACAAAAAGATTCCCAGATCAACCAGATAAGCAAACAGCTCACCATCTCTCCTCCCCAATAATTACCTCCATCACTTAAAATAATTAAGAGATCTAAAGCACACTCATCAATTCTGCTATTAAATGCTCAGCGGGTGAATAACCAAAAGACGACCCCCCTAGTGTCAGCTTGGCCATTTTATGCAGCCTCAGGTTTTTCTCCACCACGCCTGTAGATGGTTTCTAGAGTCTTCCAATCCTATCACACGTCGCAATGTTGGCAACAGTTCTGGTAGGAATTCACTATTACTACTCAAACACACTCGCGTCTCACTGTCCACTCACTTCCTACTGGCTTTCTCAACTCTAACCTCCAAGCCCCTTCTCTAAGTGCTGGCAGGCCGTTTACACTCTAAGCTCTATGGTGGCAGACTGCTGCCTGTAGGTCACCAAGGCTCATGTATACACTTGGTCAGCCTTCACTGAGGCATGTCTGCATGTCACTAAGGAGTCACTTACAGCTGAGCCCAACTCAACACACCGTTCCCATTTTGACAGGTACAGTAAATGCACTGTTAACTATTTATAAAGTGATTCTACGGTTATAGAGAAGAGCCAAGCAAAATGACACCTTTTATTGGCTAACTAAAAAGATTACAATATGCAAGCTTTCGAGGCAACTCAGGCCCCTTCTTCAGGCAAGATGTAATCATTCTATGATTCTACGGTTATAAACAATTAAACTCAATAAACGTCATCAAAGACCATTATTCCTGTAACATGGCCCATCACAAGCACTCCTTCAACCTGAACAATTAATAACGATGTTCCAATTTGTAAGCTTTCTACCTTGAGACAGGAAACACACTCCCTGAATAAATGTGCCGTGTGATCAAATTTTAATTCAAGAAAATAACTAAAATCCATAAAGAAATAGAAATTACTATTAAAAGATGAAAATACCACTCACTGCAGCCCACTCCTCCCACATACAGTATAAGGAACGGTAATACACAAAAGAGACAAGATGACTAAAGAAAGCCTACGGGACAAAACAGAGAACCAGCCTAAAATCGTAAATGTCATGAAGAGAGCAAGCTCTGATCGTCACCAACCAACCATCCATCATCCAGTCGCTTAAAAGAGAGGTGACCAAGAGCCACTTTATGCTATTGGGATCAGATGCTCCACTGAGAGCACAAGTGCAAGAAGAAACATATCTAAGAATCAAGAGAGAGACAGAACTTCCAGTGAGAGGCAAATGCCAACTTGGGGGCAATGGTACCCAAGAAAAATAGCCTCTGCTGGGATGAATTAAGAAGGAGAGCGAGAGTGAAGGTCCGCGAGAAGGAAAATGTGGATTGAGGGGGGAATTTGGACAGAGAGAGGATCATTGAGAGAGACATTGAGACAAAGGACCAATGGGGAGCGGCAGGCAACAATCCTGAAACATGAGCAGGAGAGCTGTGGGAACAGTTAGAGAGTAGAAGGAACAAACTCTTTGAAAATGTCTACGAGATCTAAAATATGAGCGATGGACAAATTTAAACAGTATGCTAAAGACTGGGATTCTTAGAGGACAGACTGATACTCATAAAAATGGATTTCTAAGTTAAGGTAATGAAGGATAGGAGATCACTCCGGCACACTGCATAAAAAGACAAGGGATTGTAGAGGACTTTGTGCAATGTAGCAAAAAAAGTGGCAACAGTTTTTTATGTGACAAGGAGGATTGAGAAAAGCAGGTGAGGCACAAGAGAGGGTGGGAAGTGATGCTCCAAGTGTCCAAGAACTGACCTGAGCTGAAGTTAAAAAGGAGGAGGAAGGGATGAAGAACCTGGACAAGTGCTTGGTATGTCCAGAGTCACAAAAAATCAAAGATATCACCCAGGGTTCTCAATGCTTAAAAGAGATCAAAGAGCAAAGGAGATGGAGTATCTATCACTACCCAGACTACTCCCTGGATTCTGTTCATACTCAGTAGGCAGGGAATGAATTAAAGCTACAGAAGCTCGGGGAAGAGTTCAGCCTTGTTATAAACTGCCTGAAAACAAGATGACAATGAAGCACATCCAAAACCTTCAGAATACTGTGAGACATTTCCAAACCCACCATTTTCAAATGAAGGTGTGATGCTAAAGGCTTATAGAGAATAGAGAGAAGAAATAAGCAAGAAAAAACACATGTGCCATCACAATGACACTGGGATTAAGACTGATGTGGGGTCAGAATGTTCTATGCGTCTGTGTGAGTATTTTTCCAGGTGCTCCAGTTTACTCCCACATGACAAATGTGCATGGTGTTAGGGGCATGTCCTCTGAGGTAGTGACCTGTGATTATGCCCCCCACAAATCACTTCCTTATTCTAATTGTGGATTCAAAGCCCATTCCAAATCGCTCATTCAAACTGTTTTTGTAAATGTTTATTTTGTTCTCGACTTTCTTGCTCTTGTTTATTTGACCAGGATTTTTGCTACTCATCAACCATACTTCTTGATCACCCAGTTTTGACTACTTGGTTGTCTTTTGTCTATCGCCTGGTACACTCTCAAAACCTTGTCTGCTTGCAGATATCACTCTAGACAAACGATTCTGAAATCCAATTGATTATACTTTCCGTCACTAGCATGAGTACTTTTTTGTTTTTTGGCCCAAAATGCTTTGCCATTTTTCATTGATCTGGAATTGTGGCGACAACATAGGTCACAAACCATTTGATCTAGCAATGGGGTTGGTTGCAATAAACATTAAACATTAAACCCATTCGACCAACTCACAAAATGGCAGCACCCTTGAAGAAACCACATCAACAAAAACAAAATCTCCAGCTAAACCTGGGAAAAATGGACCTACTTGTTTACCAAGCTCACCTGTCTATTCACCATATCATCTCTGCTCAGCTCGGCTCACTATCGTGAACGCTTGCCACGTCACTAGGCAGCCTTGAGGTGGTGAACAATGATCAGCTGTTCTTCAGGGACCATGTTGCTACTGTCTCTCAGTCTTACAGATTCACTCTGTACAACATCCATAAGATCAGACCATATCTGACGGAGTGTGCCACAAAACCCCTGGTCTAGGCTTTGATCTTGTCATGTCTGGACTACTGCAACTATCTACTGGCAGGAAAGTCACCAAGCCAGTGCAAAGTGCAATGTCACTTCTGATGTTGAACCAGCTGAAGTAGGCACATGTCACTCCTCTCTTCAGATCACTACACTGGTTTTCTGCAGTGCCACATATTAACTTCAAATCCTTGATGCCTGCCTATGGAGTAGTCAATGGCTCATCACCTACATACGTATATCTGTTGTCACACACGTGTGCATAGGAGGCAGTGTCAAAGGCCTCAAATAAGGGTGTTGACAAGCTGAATGGATGGCTGATGGTGAGTCTTCTCTTCCCACTGACTTTCAAAAGGGAAAACCACCTGTCTGCACCACTTCTGCCTCCATTCTTGACCTCACTTCTGGCACCTGCTGATGACCTCATTTCACTACCTGTCTTTCCACTAGAAAACCAGTCAACAGGCGCAAATCAAGCATTCAATATGTATTTGGTATAGGCTCAGTCAGAAGAGACAACTCTTTTGTTTATTGCAATGGTTTTTTCTGCTTTTCCCTGCACTACAATATACGAGGTGGATCCCCAACTCCTTTTTGTGGTGATTATGTCTTCTTACACTATATACTATATATGCATACTGTATATATATGGAGACACTAGTGGGGTCTTATGCTCATACTCGACCACTCAGGCCTGATAAATGGTGTCTGGTGATGCCACCTCTGCGTGCCAGCGAAATCTCAGTCCAGACTCTTTTCATGTGTAGTTCCCAGATGGCGGAACAAACTGCCCATCTTGTTGAAATTCTGACTCCCTCAATGTGTTTAAGAATTACTTTGTGAATTTCTGTCTAACTGATATTAGCTGTATTGTACCTGCAGCCATGGAATTGTAACTCACTTTAGTTTGTTCTGAGCTCTCCATTTGTGATGTTCAATTTTGTACCCCTGTCTTGTAACACTTGTTTCCCAAACAGTCCCCTTGACTGATGTTTAGTCAATTCAGTTGACTTTTTTGGTATGTTGCTTTGGATAAAACAGTCTGCTAAGCAAAAAAATGTACAAGCAAAATGGTGGCATGATGATGTAAGAAAAGCAAACAGATAACAAATAAAAAGAAAAATAAGAATAATACATCCAAAAATATCAGAGAATATGTCAAGACAAAACCAGAAGAGTTCTTGACACCAACAAACTCCAAGTCTGATCTTTTCAAATGGCCCTCCACAAATTTCACAAGACATATTTTCATTCCATTACGAGATTTCACACCTCAGGACAGCATCCGCAAATCAATGTTTATGTGTTGCACTCACTCCCAACACTGTCAATTGTACCATCATATCTCAGTATTTAGAGACTAGATTCATTTCGCCGAGACTTACAGCAAGCACTTGATGATACACAGTCCATGAACCTGCTGAATTCTGTGTTTGGGGATCCCTGTTTCCTACTTTCTGCCGGTTTATGGATTGCTTAATGGCCACCCTCAGTAATGGTGAGGTTACTATAATGCCATCTAGTTGTTCATCTTCCTTTTGGGTGTCATTGTTTCATGATGTTTCTGTCTATGATATACGATGCTAGTCTGGTGATTAAATGTAACTGCTACACTTGACTTCATCACGCACTCCCTATTTAAGATGGCGGTTCTGTAAAGACTTTATCCGAGGGTTACATTCACTCAGAAATCAACAAAAACAAACATCTTTGAAGTTGTGTGAGGAGAAAATAAGACTTTTTTTCCCATACTCTCTTATGATTTTATTTCATTGACGCACAGAATGTTTGACACTTTTTCCCCTATCCTGACTTTTCGGAATCACTCTGTATACTCCTGTATAAGCCTACCATGTCTGTCCTAGACTTTGACTATTGCCTGTCCTGCTTGCTCCTGATTGTGCTGCGTCCTTCGAGCTCTCCAAGATCATGGCACCACCACTAAACACGTAACATGTGACAATTAACGACCCTATAAACTATAATAACCCTGTAATAATAATCTCTATTCCCTCTGCTTCCCCTTCTGAGGAAATCAACTGTAGCCCCTGCTCTCACGGTACACTGCTGCTTTCGGCCGACCGAGAGCCTGCAGCTGCTTTTCAGCACAGTGGGCTTTATTTCATTCCAACGCCTACACGAGTTATCACGGTGTGCCGAGCTCCTACTTGCATCTTGCTCCAAAGCCACAGGCGGCACACTGCCTGTCAGTGCTATCAGGCCAGCTTCAAAACGTTTTCACTTCCTAAACAAAGCCACTTGTACAATGAATGTTTTAAAGCAAACTGCAGAATTAAAAACCCGAACGGAAAGGCTAACAACTTGAGATCAATTACTGCAGACAAGCAGCAGTCCCACAGAGCATTCCTGTCCCTTTTACTCGACAAATTCCGCATGAGGTTTGACAAAATCCAAAAGTGCTGGTGTGCTGAAAATAGACTAGCAAACAAAGCCTTGGAGACTTACATAAGCAATGCGCCAAAGCTTGCCAAAAAACACAAAACAGCCATTTGTAAAGAGATCCACAGTCTTAAGGACCTTTCTTATAAATAGCAGGCAGCATGCGCTGAGCTGATCTTGTTCACATGTGGTTTATGAAACTCTACAACTCAATAAAATGGTGTCCTTTGGCACAGATCCAGCTTAGCAGAGGGGCCAGTGGCACACACATTGGGTTTGATACTGCCACCTACATTAAAAGAAACCACAAGCACCATCTACAGTAGACCCCACTACTGCCAAACTGCTGAATAGGCTGTTTTTCCAGAGATGAAACGCCAGGACAGCTGCCGTCTGTGACGACACAAAGCGGAGGGTGCGCTCATTACTGCAGACGTCAGAGACAGAGGCACGTATGTCGTCTCCTACCTCGAAGTCAGATGTCACCCACTCTCTCTGCCCACTACCCCCACTCTGTTCTGACTCACCGTGTGTCAGCACTCTAAAACACAAATAAGTACATTTTGGAAAGGCTTCACCGCTGGGGTGCCACTTGAGCTCGAGGAACTTACAAGCGTTTCTCTCATCCTGGAGCTCTGTGTGGGATGACTACAGTGTAGTAATTCCTTGGACCTAATAATTACAGAAATGAAGGACTAGGCATGTTTGAATCTTAGCATCAAGAGAAGACACCTTGTAAAGAATTCCTGCTGATAGAAATGCCTCCCGAGTGCAGATGTTTTAGCAGCAAATGGGGAAAACTACAGAAGCAAGCGAGGTCCTGAAAACAAAGCCCAAACATACAGTGCCCTCCATAATGACTGGGCCAAAGACACATTTTTTCCTTGACATACCCCCCTTGCTCCACAATTTAAAATTACAAATCCAACAATTCAGACATGATTAAAGTGCACATTGAAGACTTTAATATAAGGGTCACACTTTGTAGAAATGACACTTTTTAATACATCGTTCCCCAAAGCTGATAACAAGGGTGCAGGTTTCCCATTTCGTTGTTCTACAACATTGAATCACAGATAATTAAATCTGTCTTTTTTGACAATGATCACCTTTAATGTCAAAGTGAAAACATCTCTGCAAAGTGGCCTAAATTAATTACAAATATAAAACACAATATACTGTAATTGGTGACATAAGTATTCACCCCCTTCAAGTCAGCTTGCCTTGAGTCTATCTGCACAGGTCTCTCTCAGTGTCTCCGTTTAGCACATCTCCACACTCTTTACACAACTGCTCCAGCTCTGTCAGGCTGCGTGGGCATCTCAAGTCCAGCCACAAATTCTCAATTGAATTGAGATCTGGACTCTGCTTCGGCCGCTGCGGGACATTAACGTTGTTGTTTCAAAACCATTCCTGTGTTTATGCTCGGGATGTTGTCTTGCTGGAAAACACAAGTCATCACCCGTGGCGGAGGGTTTTTTGCAGACTACATCAGGTTTTCCGTCAGGATATTTTGCTGCACTTATTTTACCCTCACAAGCCTTCCAGCACTTGCTACAGAAAAGCGTCCTCATAGCCTGATGCTGCCACCACCATGCATCACAGTGTGGACGGTGTGCTTTCAAAATGTGTAGGGTTCCAGACATTAAGTCTGATGTTTAAAAAGCTCAATTTTGGACGGGCTGACTTCAGAGTCTCCCATGTGCCTTCTGGCAAACTCTGCTTGAGTTGTCCTATGTGTTTTGAGCGTGGAGAGTCCACCAGGAGACCTCTGATAACAGTGCACGTTTATCTTTGCCTCTTTGCTAAATGCTGTCTGCACAGCGGGGCCATCTTAACAACATCATAGGCCCCCAGGGCAAGGCAGTGCACTGGGACCCCTGTTTTGACAGCAAAACAGAAACACACATCATTGTGGGCCCCTATGCTCCTGGAGCCCCCAGATAGTGCCCATTGAGTCCCGTACGTTAAGACAGCCCTGCTGCATAGTGTCTCCAGTGTCATCCACTGCAGCTTGTAACTCCTTCAGGGCTCTTAGAGGTCTCCTGGCGGCCTTCCTCACTCGTCTTCTTCTTGTATGATCACTTTGTTTTTGTGTAGGTCTGTTCTAGCAGATTTTCAGCTGTGCCATACTCTTCCTGTTTCTGAATGACTAAATTTAAATGGACTCCAAGTGATATTCAGTGACTTGACTATTTTCTGGGCTCCATCCAGTGACTTTTAATCCCCTTCCCGTGGAGTTGCCTGGAGTGTAACTTTGCCTTCATTGTGTAGGTCAGGTCCCCATACTGACTCACCACAAGCTGGACCTTCCACATTCAGGTGCATTTATAGCACAATGAACTGAAACTCCAGACAGCCGCTCTCCACGGAACTAATTCAGTGGCTTATAAAGCAAAGTGGCTTCTCCAGTGATGATTTAGGGGTGTCATACTAAAAGGGGGTGAATACTTTGGCAATCAAGTACTTTGTGCTGTATACCTGTAATTAATTTAGACCACTTGGCAGAGATCTGTTTTCTCTTTGTCATTAAATAGTCTTCTTGTGTTAATCAAAAAAGCCAAATGAAATCCATTATGATTTAATGTTACATAACAAAATGTCAAACCCTTCAAAGAGGTGAATACTTTATATAGGCACTCTATAAAGACTGAGCACTTTAGAGTCCTAAAATGTTTTTTATTGCTTTTGAATGACTGAATCTTTATAGAATTTGCTAGTGAGTTTCATTAACAGTTGCATTACTCACAATTATTTGGCACTTATTTATTACAGTATTTACACTGAAGGGCACTTTGCAGGGCTGTTTTTAAAGGAATTGTGACTTTTATACACTAAACACCTTCTGCACTATGCGTGCTCTGTGTCGGCCCCCTTTCTTGTTCCACTAGCCTTTGGACCCAAAACTCAATGTTTCCTGATACCCTGTAAAGCTGAGGACCTTGCGGCTTGACAACCAGCAAGCACATTTTCATTCATAGAGCCAGTCCAGGTACACGTGACCTGCTCATTGCATAGGGCTACAGGAGACAATGCCCCTCTGCTCTTAATTTAGCCATGTGCAGTGTGTAACTGTCTCCTTGGCACCCCCAGTTATACTGTAGTCTGACATACCGCTGCCAGTCCATAGAAGCAGGCAGTGTGGTGGAGTGGCTAAGGCTTTAGACCTCAAAACCCTGAGGTTGTGGGTTTGACTCCCACTACTGACAGTGTGACGAAGAGCAAGTCACTTAACCTGCCTGTGCTGTAATTGGAAAAACAAAAGAAATGCACCTCAAATAAAGGCATTGGCCAAATAAGTGAATGTCACTGGCACTGTACAAATCTGATGCCCAATGTGCTTGTTGGTGAGCTAGTGTGAGTTGTAATCTGCACATCATTTATAGCTAACAGATTATTAGAATATTAAATATTATAATAATTTTATCGGGTGGCGCGATGGCACAGTGGTAGCACTGCTGCCTCACAGTTAGGAGACCCGGGTTCAATCCCCGGTCCTCCCTTCGTGGAGTTTGCATGTTCTCCCTGTGTCTGCATGGGTTTTCTCCCACAGTCCAAAGACATGCAGGTTAGGTGCATTGGCGATTCTAAATTGTCCCTAGTGTGTGGGGGTGTGTGTGTGCCCTGCCTGGGATTTGTTCCTGCCTTGCGCCCTGTGTTGGCTGGGATTGGCTCCGGCAGACCCCCCCGTAACCCTGTGTTAGGATATAGCGGGTTGGAAAATGACTGACTGACTCACTAATTTTATCTGAATATCAGCCTGAATGATCCACCTCCATCTGAATTCAACCCCAAAAACAACAGACATTTTGTGGGTTTACATAAGTCTGCTCCTAAATCTGTCTTCTTAGAGGCAAGACGCACTCATGTCATGTCATGTCTGTTGACCTTCACCCCCTCGACCCCTCTTGCTTGGTCTTATCCCTCCACCTGCATTACCTCTTGACTCAGTTATTTTCTTTCACATATTGAGACACATGTTCAAATAACTTCAGCCATTTTCTCCTCACCATGCAATTCATCACACCCACATGAATCCTTTCTGTGACCTTTATGGTTATCTTCCTCTCCCTTACAGAATTCTCCTGATCTTAAACAGCTGTACTTCATTTTTAGCCTTCACTGCTCCATGTGTGGCTTACAAACAAAAAAAAAACTGTCCCTTTAATGCCAGACATGCTCATTTGAGTAGTCAGAATGAGGACAGCCTCTGGAAATTCTCATCTTAGCCCTGCAACTGTTCAAGCAGTGTACCTCCACCCACAGTCCACATGTCACCTAATTGCAAAACATTGCAGAACATCCCTAATTTTTACAAAACAAATTCAATACAGGCATCCTAAATTTACACTTACTACATCAGCATTGGGCACCCTTCTCACACGCTCACCGCCCGCAGACTGCCACTCACAACGCTCCATCTTTTATCACTTTATTTTATTGCCATAACAACATCAGCTGCATTGAATTAGATTTTATGGAGCTCATACAAATAAATCAATAAAACAAAAATACAGCGTGAAGAAGAAGGCAGTGATCATTCCATAACAGACTACCAATGTAAGCAATATCCACTAAGACATATTTAACAAAACAGGGCAGATGACTGTTAAGGTCACGCTGTTATGTTCATGTATCTCACAGTGGGTAAGCACTGATATGAAATCTGCTAACCCTGACACATGAAGAGTTCCTGTCACCACCACCACATGGCTACGCACCCACCACCTCCACATGCATATCTCCAACCATTTACTCCAGCCAAGTCCCTTCCTTCATGGTATTAGGTGCCTGACATTGTGTTCTTTTTATGTTATTTCTGGCTAGGTATTTAATGTGTAACTATATAACTCATTTGCGTGATACTCCTACAGCCTTCATGAGGATTGATTTAATAAGGGCAGCAGGGACAGAGTTGAGGAATACGCAGCATCTCACTTACACATCTCTTTTCCCCTATAAGCAAAGCCCCCCGACACCATTACAAGTCATTGCACTTGCTTCACTGTAGGAACCGCACAGGCAGACATAATTCATTCACCTTCTCTGCATCTCACGAGACAAAGCATTTTAAACCAAAAATTACAAAATTGGACTCATCAGACTAAAGGAGAGACTCCCATGACCTTGGCTCCAGTGAGTTTCCTCTCCTTCCTTTGTTTCTTTATATCAACTCTGCCATTAAGGTGAAATCCATAGCTTCTTCTCTTAACAGTTAATGCAGAAATACAGTGGATTCAGAAAGTAGTCAGACTCCTTTACATTCTCCACACCTTATTGTGTTGTAGATTTAATTTTAAATGGATAAATTTGACATTTTTGCTCCTAAATCACCAATAAATACCCCATAAAAGTGAAAACCTGTTTTCAGAAGGGTTTGCAAATTTATTAAAGACTAGCGACTGGGAGCCCGATCGAATCGGGCTACAAATTCTACATTTGTGAAATCCATACTTTCACTGCAAAGAATTATTTGTTTTTTTAAGTCCTTGAAATGATTTTGTTATCATGGCACTGATTTGTGCTTAAAATAGACCTTTTCGGCCGATGTAATGAAGAGCTTCCTGTTTAAACGGGGCTGCGGGACGTGAACTCAGCTCTTCGGCGCACCTCATTTGATTTTTTCCGACAAACAAATTTTCAAAACAAACCGTATTTTACGACTCTAATCAGAGTCGGAGTAATAATTATGTTGGCGTGGTCATTTTAGATCTGAGATCGGCTAAAATTTAAACAATGACCGTTGTTAATACCCAGCCGTCATTACTCAGTTTGGCAATAGATGTCAGAAGGACGGATGCCAAAACTGAATTGTCCAAAAGATAGATTTCGACGTAACCAAGCAAATGGCGATACATTCTAAATTACTTACGGTTCCAGAGCTGTCGAAGGATTTAAGTCAGTCGACGATGTTAGTCCTGGAAAGTACGCCCCACCAAACCAACATTCCAAAAACCAACCGAACTTACTGTTATCTGCTCAAACCGACACCGACTTACTATACTCGGCCGTCCAGCGGCGTCACTGAAACATCATTCGAACGTTCTTAGCCAATCATGCAATACTGTGTTCGCGTTTGCCACGTTATGTTCTAACTATAGAGGCAGAGTCCCATTGCGTGGTTCTAACTTGTATTGAGTCGGGGTATTGATGTGAACACCATACATATGGATAGTATCAAATTATATATAAGGATTAAAAACTGAAATCTATCATTCACAGAAGTATTCAGACACTTACTTCAGTACTTCGTGGAAGATCCATTGGCAGCAATTACAGCTTTTAAATCTAAGTCTCATTAAGCTCTGCATACCTGGATTTGGCCAGCTTATCCCTTTCTTTCAGGCAGGTCTTCTCAAGCTCCATTAAATTGAAAGGAAAGTGTCTGTAAACTGCCACCTCCCTCTCTCTCTCTCTCTCTCTGATGTTTTAAGGGTTTAATCTTTGGTTTTGGTTCGACTACTCAAGGACAGTAAGAGAATTTTCCCAATGCCACTCAAGCGTCATGTTGGCTATATATTTCAGGTCAATGTCATGCTGAGAGGTGAACCTTTGCTCCAGTGTAAGGGTCACGTGTACTCTGGGGCAGGTTTTCTTCAAAGACCTCTCAGTGTTTGTCTTCCCTCAATTCTGGCCAGTTCCTATGTCCCTGCTGCTAAGAAGCACCCCCATTACATAATACCGCCACCATCACCAAGCTTAACCAAAGGGACAAGGGTTTTTGGCAGGCAGATGATGAGCAGTGCCTGGTCTTCACCAGACATAGTGCTTGAGTATTCAAAGAGTTCCATTGTTGTCACTTCAGACCAGAGAATATTAAACCTCATGCTCTCAAATTGCTTTAAATAATGTTAGGCAAATTACAAGTAGCCTGTCATAGGTGTTTTACTTAAGAGCGACTTCTATCTGATTGAGGTCCTGCTGCCGAGATGGTCATCCTTTCAACAGGTTTTCCCATCTCAGCAAACAACTTCTTAAGTTCTGTTAGAGTGACCCTTCTGGCCCGGTAACCCAACACTAATACATTGCGTATGGACAAAAGTGGCAATTCGCATACGCACAAAAAAATTCAGATGCGCAAAACTGTGCACAAGCCATTTTCCATGCACTTCAGCTCCATAAACCCCGGTCGGCGTGAAAAGTAACACACGTACATGCACTTGTCATCCCACTCTGACTCCCTCCATAATTTTCCCTTTCCCATTCAGTATTTGGTTAAAAGACAATGGCAAAAGCACATGCAAAAACTGAACTTCAGCAAATTTAAAGTGGAGGCAAGGAAAAATGTTGTTGGCTTAAGTAGTGGTATAAACAACAAAAGGGAGCTGATCGAGTGATGCAGAGTTGCAAAGAAACTCAGAAATAAAAAAGAATCAAAGTCAACGTGAAAAGGTGAGTCACAGCCCACTGTCTAAGTGTCATACGGATGCATATTAGGGTACAAAGAAAAGAAAAAAAGAAATAGGGAGGCAGTGAGAAAAAAAGGTTGAAATGTCCACTTTAGTCTCGTAGTTTATTTTGTCATTAAAGTAGAAGGCTGTAAACTTAAACTTAATCTTAAAATCAATGTTAAATTTACTACAGTTTCTCAGATCCCATTGTAACTAAAGTAGCACGTTAAATGCTGCGTATTATATGTGTTCTTGTATGTACTATGTGTGTGAATCATTATGTGCTTCTTAAATGGCATTTCTCTTATGCCGACAGGACACAGAATACATTACATTCATGATATTTCAGCTCTCTGAATAATTTAAATACTAAGATGTATACTTGATTATCATTTTCATGATGAAATGTATTAAAGCATGTATTAAACATGGGGGCACAGCAGTGCAGTGGTAGTGATGAGCCCGTCCAGAGATTGTTCCTGCCTCCTGCAAGATGCTTGCTGCGCCGTGCGCGACCTTCGATGAAATAATTTGATGCAGCAGTACTGTCAATATCAAAACGTACCAACCCCCAATTCCTGTCCTTCCTTTTCTTTCTGCATGTAACCAATTGCCACACAGCTTTAGAAACAGCTGTTTCCCCTTGTCCTGATCTATGCCTCACCACAATTTGATCACGTAGGTCTACAGGGGATTCCTTGTACTTCACGGCTTGTTTTTTCTCCTGGCATGCAGTGTGAATTGTGGGACCTTATAAACAAAGGTACACGTGTGTCTTTTTAGATGTTGACCAATCAATTCAGGGGAATTCCAATCAAGTTGTAGACACACCTCAGGGGCAGTTAAAGCAAGCAGGATGCACCTGACCATAATTTGCAGTGCAACAGCCAAAGGTCTGAAAAGTCAAAGAAATGACAGATATCCGTTTTTGATTTTCATTACATTTGCACACCTTTCTGAAAACATGTTTTGACATTAGGAGTTACTGAGTGCAGATTAATGGTCAAAAATGGCAAAGTATCCATTTGAAATTAAATTTCCAAATCAAAAAAGTGTGCAGAGAGTGAAGGGTTCTGCTTGATCTCCATTGTACATTAATTTGTGCTGTAATGTGAGGTTCTGTTAACTGGAGATTTCTGAGGCAGGGGATTCTAATAAATGCATTCTCTGCAGCAGAGGCCTGTCTTTCCTGTAATGGTCTTCATGAGAGCCGGTTCCTTTATAGCACTTGAAGAAACTTAAAGAAAATTTCTGAAACTGTCTGGACTGACTGACCTTCATCTCTTTAAGTATTGATGGAACTGATTTTTCCCTTTGTTAAGTTGAGCTGTTCCTGGTGTGATATATGGCCAGCAGTTTACCCTGGCCAATACCCCCAAGCCACCAGATGGAGCCTTCCCTGCAACATGGAGGTGCCCTGAATTCCAGCAGGGCATCATGGACCTTGGAGTATTACCGTGGGGGCCGCCAGGGGTCGCTGCAGGGAGGAACAGGGAATCGTATTTTCCAGATAGCCCGGAAGTACTACCTAGTCACGGGAACAGAAGACACGAAGTACTTCCAGGCTGAAGAAAAGAAGGAGTTTTCATTTGACCCGGAAGTGTTGGGAAATCACATGGACTGAAGGATAGAAGCACTTCCGGGTCAAGAGATATAAAAGGACTGTGGGAAACCTCAGCAAGTTGAGCTGAGTTGGGAGGAAGGGTGACGAAGCATCTGGGAGTGGAGAATTGTGTTTATTGATTATTGAATTGATTGTTTATTGTGTATAGTGGAGGTGGAGGTGCTTTGTGCACATTATTATAATAAAAAAGTCATCACTGGGACTTTTACCTGGTGTCTGACGTGTGGTCTGTGGGTTCAAGGGGACAATAGCGCCCTCTATCTGTCACACTGGTTTATTATGGACTGCAGGTATCAGAAATAATGGCCTTCTGCCACATAGGGCTATTCCAACCCACACTACCTTGTCACAACACAGCTAATAGGCTCAAATGCATTACATGGGGGGTGGGGGGGGGGAATCCATAGATTAACTTTTAAAGAGACAAACATAGTATTTAAGGTGAGATAATGGCACTTTACTACTCTATATTCTGTTGATATTCTATAAAAAAATGTACTTGTTTGGGCAGGGATTCAAAAAACATTTTAAATTTAACGTTTGTTTTCAAACAAAATTCATACATGTTGTAGGCAAAATGAATTCATGCATACTGTGAGCATCTAGTTCACAATTTAGATTTGTCTCACAAACAGATTTCAAATATTTAAACATACGTCTTTAGATCAAAACGTCTTTAAAATGATGAAAAACATCCATTCATGCTGCTGACTGGTACTGCAGCTCGTTGCGATTCTTGCTGTTACTTTGTCTACCATTGTTGCAATGTACCCTCCTAGTTTAGCGCCATGGTTGTGTCCGGCTTGTATGGCTCCTTTGGATACTTGCTGTTAAAGCTCCTCCTGGTATCTATCACTGCTGTGTTTTTATTGCACTTCTCAGTTTGTATATCTGATCCTGTATTGTTCGCTCTTTAAAGTGCATGCTGTTAATGGAGTTATGTAAAGCTAAGATTAATTGATCTGCCATCTTGGCTGCTTTCTATGCTTTTCAAACAGCACATCACATATTCTATGACTTTCTCAGTGCCCACCTCATGACCTCCTGCATCATCTTGTCAGTCACTTCACCTCACATTTACCTCCTAATTCATATCACAGCCATATTTCCATCTCTAAGTTCACGTCTCCCCAATTCGTTTCTCAAGCACCCCCTCAACCACACTCCAAAGTCTGACTTGCTCAGTAAGACCCTAACTCAATCGATTAACATGATCCATTTATTTGAGCTCTTCTTTTCAAACCTGTGTTTCACAAATTGCACTTCAGGCTGCCCGAGCTGCTTCTCTCTCCCCTGTCCTTATATTTCTTGACCTTTCATCACCTTTCCATACCACTAAGCACACTTTGCTCATCTCTTCCCTTGATAAACTCAAAATCCGTGGTTCTGCTTTGGTCTGCTTCAAGTCCTATCTCTCAGGACAATCCTTTTGTGTCTCCTGGTCTAACTCCTTGTGCTCTGCACAGAAACACTGCAGAGGTCAGCCTCAAGTATTGGTGTTGGGTCCACTTCTTTTTTCTCTCTACATTTTCTTCTTAGGAAATGTTGCTTCTTCTCATGTCTTCTCCTAGCTATGCTGATGATCTGCAGATCTTCATCTCCTTTCCCTCCTTGCAGGTTTCAGCGTAGAACTACAGCTTTCTCTCTGTCATCTCACCATAGATGAATGCTCATCACCTTAAACGTAACCTTTAAAATGTAGATATCCCGCATTTGCCTTCCGATTCTCATTCTACAGATGTGTTTTTAAACATCTCCCTTTCACCATCAGTCACTGTCAGGAATAACACTGGACTCATTCTTTGAATATATTTCTTCAACGACCCAATCCTGTCATTTCTTTACACATAATATTCAGACGATTTGACCTATCCACACTAATCATACCATGCAACTCCTTGTTCCGGCACTGGTTCTCTCTCAGCTGGACTACTGCAAGTCCTTCCTGCTGTCTGTTATCAGACCTCTCCAGCTCCTCCACCATGCCGCTGCTTGACTGGTGTTCTCTCATCCTCACTTCACTCTTACTGCTCCTCTGCTTCACACTTTGGCTTCATGTTGCTAGGATCAAGTTCAGCACTCTTGTCTTGGCCTACGGTTCTCTGAATGGTGTACCTCCAGTCTTTGGTCTTTCCATATGTTCCTTCAAGATGTCTCCATTCTGCCTCTTGCTTGATGTGCCAAGACTGGACAGTGCTTCTTTGTTCTTGTTCTTAAGCTGTGAAATGATCTGCCTTTGTGTGTCTTAATCTAGCTACAAGTATAGTTATAGCAGCAGTGCTACTCCCATTTGCTTGTTTTTTATCTTCTTCTCTGTAGCTACAGATACTTGCACTATCTAATCATTCTTGTGTTTATTATAGATTGCTTTGTAAGTTGCCTGCTAAATACTTTACTAATAATAATAATAAATGATGACCCCTCCTTGAACCATCACCTTATCGTGGTGGAGGGGTTTGCGTGTCCCAATGATCCTAGGAGCTCTGTTGTCCGGGCTTTATGCCCCTGGTAGGGCCACCCAAGACAAACTGGTCCTAGGTGAGGGATGAAACAAAGAGCGGTTCAAAAAACCTCCAATGATGAACCAAAACTTTGGACGACGTTTTCCCTTGCAGGACGCGGGGTCACCGGGGCCCCCCTCTGGAACCAGGCCTGGAGGTGGGGCTCAATGGCGAGCACCTGGTGGCCGGGCCTGCACCCATGGGGCTCGGCCGGGCACAGCCCAAAGCAGTAACGTGGGTCCTCCTTCCCATGGGCTCACCACCTATGGGGATCTTGGCGGTCTGATCCTCGGCTACAGAAACTGGCTCTTGGGACATGGAATGTCACCTCTCTGAAGGGGAAGGAGCCTGAGCTAGTGCGCGAGGTCGAGAGGTTCCAGCTAGATATAGTCGGACTGACCTCGACGCACAGCTTGGACTCTGGAACCAATCTCCTTGAGAGGGGCTGGACTCTCTACCACTCTGGAGTTGCCCAGAGGCCTGGGAACGCCTTGGGATTCTCCCGAAAGAGCTAGAAGAAGTGGCCGGGGAGAGGGAAGTCTGGGTCTCTCTGCTCAAGCTGCTGCCCCTGCGACCTGACCCCGGATAAGCGGAAGAGGATGGATGGATGGATGGATGGAATAATAAATGAGTTGCATGAGTTTTTCAGTTATTCCGCTTTTTCATTGCATACTACAGGCATCAAACAGGTAAGGTTTTATGATGTGACATAACCCAGGAGGGGTAATGTGGGCGAGCATTCTGGCACCCTAACCCACGGCACTGAAAGCTGTCAAGAAAGACCCCAGCTTCCCACAATCCTAAAATATGATCTGATATGATATGATGTGATGTGACATATGAGTGTGGGCCTTTCTCTGAGTACATGATTTTCCCTACTACACCTCAAAACCACTCAATGCCAGTATGTGTGTTGGTTTGTGACCTTGTTCTGCAGTGGACTGAAGTTGGATCATCATGCTAAAGTTGCAGCTGCTCAGCAGGCTACCCACCATTATATTATAATTATATAGGTGGGTTACAAAATGGAAGGATGGATGGATGGGTTTGAAAAACAGATGGGAATTTCATTTTAACTATGCTGTTAGGCTAACATGCACTGCCATGTCGGCTTTTGCATGAGTGGACCTTGTAATAGACTGGCATCCTTCCCAGGGCTGTTTCCCGCCTTTTGCCCAGTGTTGCCTGGACTGAACTTCACATCCGACAAGCAGGTCGAAGAGTATTGCATTATGGCTTGTCACATGAGAATAGTAATAAAGGATCGTGTTTTTTCTGGCTGGCATTTAAGGATACTCGAGTATGTCATCACAGCTGTCACCAATAAATAAAATTACTGCCGTCTCAGAATTAACACACAGACGTGTAGAACATTAGCACTGATAAACGTCTACATGACCTCCGATACAAACTGAGTTCAGACACACAAAAGTTCGGTCACTCATCCTCTTGGAATGTTGTTAAAGGTAAGAATCTGCTAAGGCAAAAGAAGGGCCAAGATGGTTGCAATCAATAAAGCCTGGTGACAAAGGATGATGAGGTCATTTTACAGGCTCTATCGTTTAGTCAGATGGAGTAGTTTCTAGTGCCGAGCTGGAACTTGTGAAAGAAATGGATTGGCCTTGTTAGAGTTCAACTGTAAAAATTTACTAGACTTCCATGTGCTGATGCCGTGGAGGATGGCAGCGTGAACCTATCTATTAGCTGATGTGCTTTTAAAATTACTTGCAACTCGACTGTAAACCCCAATGGATAAATTATACTTCTGTGAAAGGCTGAAAAGGACTTGACAGAGTTATTTACTGCTGCCGAGGCACAGCGGAGCAGTCTAATGCTTGAGTTGAGCTCTAAATTTACACACAACCTTTTGTCTCTTTTTGAACTTTTTTTCACCCAATTAAATTTTAAGCAGCTCAATAATCATCATTCATCCAAGCTACCATCAGCCACTCGGAAAAACACTGCACCCTTTCTCGGCTAAAAGTGGCTTAAGGCCATGTCACATTACATGACTTTTCCAGATATTTTTATTGACAGACTTCATTTACATCATCATAGTGAGCTGAGCCAGTTGTGGTGAACTCCGGTGACCGGCAGTAGTTGTGTAGTTTGACATCCAGAGCAATGAAGTCCAACTAGTCTGCGACTCATCCTGACCAAATCTCAAGCTGTAGGCACAAGCTTGTGTGTGTGTGTGTGTATGCGTGTGAGACCTGATGGCCAAATGGCACTAATCTGGAAGCACAGTGCATATAATGCAGCTATGAGGAATAAGGAACATGGGTATTGTGGACCTTAAAACAAAAGAGACACTTGTCTATCTGATGCTGCATGTTTTACTTACCACAACAAAATGCAAAAAAGGACAAGATTTCAGATGAACCTGACATACCTGTAAAGCCTTACCACAGGCACTGGCTCCATCAGGCAGCATATTATTATTAGCTGTCAGAAAGTGTGGCAAAAATACTTCATAAATGTGAAACTGTGCTGGAAAGACAACACAATATCATCAAATTTATGATGATATACCCAAGTGACAAGATCGGGACCTGCAGATGTCAAGTTTGATATCCCTCTGACTCGAAGTGGTACAAAGATTATAGGTTGGGATATGAGTCCCTAATATCGATGCACAACAACACTCTAGTCTTGAACTCAGGGCTCCCGTGAACTAATGGCATTAGACTCGTAATGAAAATTTCAGAGGAAATGACACTTTCACACAGGTCATTCTTCTGCATTCAGGAGAAAATTGTGGAGATTCTATTTTTTGTGCTGGACATTATCTGGGAATCTTGTCAGATGTTAGTTGTTGCATCAATAGACCAGTATTTCTTTATTTTTACTAACAATACTTAATTCAGTCTGTTATTTTATTTACAGAGTACACCATCACAAGGTGTTATATCAAAAAGACAAGAGTACGGCTTATAATAACATAGAATTCTCAAACATTCAGGGTTATGGGAGAAGAAGCACGGAGAACAAGGCAGCGACTCTGCCCATTACAGGGTCCACTCAAACAGGGTTAATTAAGAAGCACAAATTGACCTAACCAGCACAGTTTTAGAAAGCCAAAAAGTTTGGAGAAAGTGTCCATTAAGCACACAGGGAGCAATGGACAGCAATGGGGTCCAAACCCAGGGCCGCAGACTTGAGAGGTGAAGGAATGAGTGATCAACACAGCAGAGTCTCCATCATTTCAAATATGGTTGGTCTAACCATTAGTTTTACTGAATCAACACAACGTAAGCATTATCTTTGACACAAGTATGTCTTTTAAAACACAAACTAACAAAAACCTGTTTTTTCCATCTTACAAATATTAGTAAATTAAGATGATAGATATGGAAGATACTGATGCATCATTCACAGGGTGTTTAAATCATTCAGTTATTTCAAAATGCTGCTGCAGCCATCATCACAAGAACTAGAAGGTGCGACCACATCACTCCTGTCCTTTCACTGGCTTCCAGCGAAGCTTACTACTGATTTCAATACCTTCCTCATTAAATACTGTATAAAGTCTTAAATGGCTAACACCTACCTACATATTTGATCTTATCATTACTTAAAAACCAGAGCATGCATTAATATCTCAAGATGCCAGACTTTCAAGGATTAATAAAATGCACTATATGGCCAAAAGTATGTAATGCCCCTCCAAATAGTTGAGTTCAGGTGATTTAGCGGCACCCATAGTTAAAAGGTGCATAAAGTCAGCACGTAACCACTCAATCTCCATTGACAGACATGGCAGTAGAATGGGTCATACTGGTAGGATGACACCTTCCTCACATGAAAATTCAGCTCTGCTAGATCTGCCAAGTCAACTGTAACTGCATTTATTTTAAGGTGGAAGTGGATAGAAGCAGCAAACCTCAGCCATGAAGTGACAGACCATGCAAACTCACAGAGCTGCACAGCCGAGTGCTGACCAAGCATCACTGACAATGGAGTTCTAAACCACCTCTGGAAGTAACATCAACACAAGAACTGTGAGTCTGCAGCTTCGTGAGATAGATCTCCATGGCTGAGCAGCTGCCCACAAACCTAAGATCACAACGTGTAATGTCTAGGGTTGGCTGGAATGATGTAAAGCATCCCGCCATTTGACTCTGGAGTAGTCAAAACATGTTCTCTGGAGTAATGAATCCCTCTTCACTATCTGGCAGTTGATGGATGATACCGGATTGGGTGATGCCAGGAGACTGCATAGTGCCTACTGTAAAGTTTGGTGGAGGTGGGATAATGATGTGGAGCTGTTTTCAGGGTTTGGCCCAGGCTCCTTGGCTCCAGGGAATTGTTAATGCTACAGCACAGAAAGACATTTTAGAAAATTGTGCACTTCTAACTTTGTGGCACCAATTTAGGGAAAGTTCTTTTCTGTTCCAGTACAACTGTGTCCCTGAGCACAAAGCCAGGGTCATAAAGACAAGGAGGAACTTGAGTAGACTGCATAGAGCCCTGACCTCAACCCTAGGTGGCCAGTTGGCTGAGATCTCCAGGACTCTGAAAATCTCTGATTTTGTCTTTGGCTTTCTTTGTTATAACTGACCATGGACACAGCTCAGGTTAGGTCAGGCTGGGGAGCATGCACTGGTACAGCACGTTGCTGTACTAACCACAGGATGAAACAGCTCGGGATCAGCCAGGCAGATATGCAGTCCTGTCTCACCCCCTGGAAATGATCTATCTGCCACAGCCAGGTGTTATGTGGGCGTCCCTTTGGCCTGGTCCAGCCACTTGGGTTATCAATAGTGAGGATCCTTAGAGAATGATCACTCTCTGGAAATTGTGCCGTAGTGCCGTAACTAACGCTCCCTCACATTACAAGTAATGTGCCTCATTCGGAAGTCTGTGAGCAACTGCTCATTCTACACAAACTCAAACCAGTGGTACCCAAGGATTCTGCGAAGGGACACAGTACTTAAAGAGTCCAGTCTTTGTCACTGGATAGCATCCATGTCTCGCAACCAAGTAGCAAGAGAGAAAGCACCAGAACTCTAAAGATTTGGACCTTCGTCCTTTTGCAGATATATCGGGAGCGCCACATACCCCTTTCCATGACCCTTCATGCTCTCCCAATTCGTCTACTGACTTCACAGAAGGAGTCGCCAAAGACATGAATGTCACTGCTGAGGTAAGTAAACCTCTCGACATGGTCGACACTCTCTCCACAAACAGACACACTGCTAATGGCTGTGCCCAAGAGGTCATTAAAGGCCTGGCTCTTGATTTTTATCCAGGACATTCGCAAGCCCAGACACTCAGACTTCTCACTCGAGTGCCCCGATCAGAGCCTCCATTGAATCCACGAAGATCACAGCATCATCGGCAAAGTCTAGATCACTGAATCTTTATTCACCAATAAATGCCCCACAGCCACAGGACCGCAAGCAGTAAACAGAGTAGGAGGAAGAACACATCCCTGACAAACCCCAGAATCAACTGGGAAAAACGCAGAGTTTATGCCTTCACTCTGCACAACACCCACAGTACCAGTGTACAGGCTGACCGTGATATCCAGCAACTTCAAGGGGATCCCGCCATGTCTCAGGATGTACTACAGGGTAGCTCAATCAACTGAGTCGAATGCTTTATGAAAATTGACAATGACTGTACTCGATGTGAACCCTCAGTGCCAGGATGCAGGCGATGGTGGATTTCGTATGCATAAAACCAGACTGCTCCAGTTGCTAGTACGTGAGCAGGTGATTATGGATCCTATTGAGGATGACCCTATCAAGGACCGTACCTGGCACTGACAGCAGTGTTATCCTCCTGTAGTTGTCGCAATCCAGGCGATCACCCTTGCCTTTCCAAAAAAAGGCGACAAGTCCCGTTTTCCAGTCAGTTGGGATGATGCCCGTCTTCCAAATAGAAGCAAAGACTGCCTGCAATGCCAGGAGGACAGCCTTACCACTAGCCTGGAGAAGTTCACCCCTGATACCACAGATCCCTGCAGCCTTCCCTACACTCAGCTGGTTCACCACCTGTGCAATCTCAATGAGTCGACTGGGTGGTTCACAGTTAATTGGAAATTTATTTTCTCCAGGGATACTGCTGACTGGACTCCTCCTTTCTTACAGTGTCAATTGGCCACAGTTCAACAAATAATTGCTGGCCAGACAGACATTGTTAGATTCAATTTATGTTAATCAGGTTTGAACCACTTTATTTCCTGTCTGTTTAAACAAATCTGTGTCTTAATGTTTGCTAATTATGCAATTAGAAATTTGTGAACTTGCTATGAAATCGTCACAGCACTGTCAGCATGCAGACAGTAAAGAGAGCTATACAAAAATAAACTGAACTGGAATGAATTGAAATAACACAGAATATCCTCTCAGACAACATGTTACAGGTACAGCCTATTAGACTCCACCCATCTACTTACTTAGCAAAACCAAAGGTAGCAGGTGTTGAATGATTAACATGCAGCCAATGAATGAAAGGATGAATTTTTAAATGAGGTTTGAATATGACCACCAAGTGGGCATCGCAGACAGACATATGAAGAGGCAGCCCAGGACCCTGAAAAGCTTTAATTAATTGATACAGAAGATCTGATATTGGGTGCCTTTCATGTGAAAAGCCAACTCTGACCCAATTCAAGGCTTTACTAAAATAAAACACAAGTGTAGAAAGGGTCTGCCAGACAGAAATGCCAAAGATGTGCCGCTCGATATGCCCTTCACTACAGCTACTAAGAGAATATGCTTTTGCGCCCCATCTTATTATAATTATAGATCTGTGATATCTTGCAGCTTAAATTGCACCCATGAGTACTAAAAATACATTGCAATAATTAAGCACTGATGCATGGTATTCTGGTAATTTTTTATGTCAGCAGAATCTGATGAGTGGCGGTCTGGTTGTACTCGTGTCCTCTTCCTATTACATTTTCAACAAAGGAATGCACACTAAAGGCTTAATGTAAGGAAATGTATACCGGCATAAGAAGGAGATTATAAAGACATGCCATGACAGTTAGAAACCTGAAAATCCAGCATGGCCCCGGAAGCTCTCTGGGCAAACTTGGTGGGGGGGGGGGGGGGGACACCTCTTCTGGTTGTGCCCCTTGTGGGAGATTTATAAAAGGCAGAAGGCCACATATCTATCTGAGAGAGTGCTGAAAAGAAAGGACACTAGAGACAAGTAAATAAAAGAGGGAACAGACATGATGTTACAGAGAGGACTAAATGCAGGACTGAGAACTCCAGATTTCCCTGATGGTGTCCTCTTTTTGATGTAGATGTCTTTGGATGTGTGAACACCAGGACATATCCATGCAGGGTAGCTAGAAGTGGACGGAACAAATTACCAAATACGAGGACTACCGTAGATCCCGGAATATAAGCCGACTCGGTATATAAGCCGACCCCCTTTTCTACCTACTAAATTACATGTATTTGCCGATGACCGGTATTTAAGCCAACCCCCTTCTCCAAGCAAAATTTTCTAAATTTCCTTAAAAGTGTCTCTTCAGGTATATTTATTATGTTTATCGGCGAGAATTTCAGACTGCCAGTATTTTTGATGGAAACCAGGAAGTGATTGCAGAGAAGTTTGGTAAAATGAAACCTTTGTGTTGAAACTATATACGCAAATACGGTACATCGGCGGGTGGATTTCCGGAGACTCGTTATAAATTTGATTAACTTAAATACGCAATACAGTGGACCCTTGACTTACGAACTTAATTCGTTTGCGAGGGCTGGTTGTAACTCAAGTTGATTGTAAGTCAAGACTATTTTTCCCATAAGAAATAATGGAAATACCCATAATGCGTTCCGAACCTCCCACTGCAACACTTACTTAAACGTTTCATAATAAAAAAGGGTTGTATAATGTGCATAATTTACCAAAACACCAATAATTTTTCTAATGTACTAACCAAAAAGTTATAAAAAGTGCCTAGCCTACCAGAAGTAGGCTAGATTAAGCTAGGAGCGTGGCGGCGCGCATGGTCGCAGCGGCTCAGGGCTCTCTTTTTTAGTGCACTTTTTTGTTGTTTTTGTACTTTTTTTTTTTGCTTGTTTGTGCACGATCGGTTCAGTGAACATCCGCTACACCCGTCAGAACCTTATAGACATCGGTGTCCAGAGCCAGACATCTGTTTCAAGTGTTTTTAATCACATGCACAACATCCCAGACAACATAGCGAGACCAGCGGGCTAACACATATGTCTGAACTGAAGGAGCTGCTTTTAATCTTATTGTACATGTGTATAGTGACAATAAAAGGCATTCTAATCTATTCTAGAAACAACAATTTCATACTGTACTCACCATTTAATTTGAGATCTTTGGGCTGCAGGAAGGGAGGAGAAGGAGAATGAAACGGAAGGTGGTTATTGTTTAGAAGGAGCCTCCTTATGCAAATCTTTTCTTTGTAAAATTGTCGAGATGGTGGATTTTGACATGCTGTACATATTAGCGAGATCGGTCACACGAACAGCACTCTCATATTTCCACACAATTTCCATCTTCATTTCGATTGTGATCGCTTTCTTTACCCTCGTTACCTTCTCTTCCTTCCTTAGCAATTATGTGTCTTGCTTGCATGGTCTTAGTGAATTATATATATAGGTAAATCACTGCAATGACCGAAATTACATCCACAAACACATGTATCTGGGCTCCGACTGACGCTTACTAACACTCTCGGTTGTTTGTTTACAATCGCGCAAGCAGATACACGTGACCGCATTCGGGTCGTAACGCAAGATGTTGGTCGTAAATCTAAAAAAATATTTTAAACTTCCCGATAATTTATTATAAATTTTATTAATAAAATCAACAACTAAAACACTTTTTTGAATAAATTCTTTATTTAATTTAAAGTACCGGCATGCAAAGTTACTTCTTCAACTGAAAGATGGCGCTGTGTTTTCATCATTAATTACTTCCGCATTCATCTGCAAAACCGGCATTGTGCTGGAAATCTTGAATCTGAAATGATATTTGTTGTATAAGCCGACCCCCAAACTCCAAGCCAAAAATCTAGAACAAAATTTTCGTCTTATATTCTGGAATCTACAGTACCCTTTTTGGTTTGGCTCTTTCAGAACATATGAGAGGAAAACAAAAAAAGCCAAGAGTAATTTACCTGAATGAGCTTTGTATGAATCCCAGTGATTAAAAAAACCCACCACATTTCATTAAATAAAGGTGCCAGTATGTCTGATTTTAAACCTGTTCTGCAGACTCATGTCTAATGTTTTGTGGAGCAATTCCTCATGACCACAATAGATTCACATATACATATACATATACTGTACATTGTCGTGCATGCACACCAGAGGCTTCCTCAATTGACTCAGCCAAGGTGAGGAGTTCCACTTTCGGATGAGTGGGGGCGCTGTCACTAATGGCCTCCTCTCCTTTATTCACAGCCCAGAAAACACGTCCATTGGGAGCAACCAAGACCGAAAGTGAGGTTAGAATAGAGTCTCACCCCTTTCAGTCCTTTAAACCCCATGTCAATTTTTTGGGACTGTTTCTATTAACTTTTTTTTTTCTTTTTGAGTTAAAAAGTAAGCGGGGTACTGGGGTGGTACCCCAAATTTTCATATTGTTTCGCCTGCTTCCTGGTCACAACATATAAATATACATCTACTTTCTATATAAAATCTTAAGCCTAAAAGTGCAATGATTTTGTGCAACGATTTTATGTGACATATTTATGTCATGGTCTTTGTCACACTTTAAATTGGCCTTATTTTAAAACCTACATATATGTTCGGTATCATTCTTTTCAGAATTTATCGAAATTTAATGTGATGTTGTTAGATTTTCAGATTCTTATTCCATTTTTTAAATTATAAACTAAAAAAATATGAAGAACTCACGTCCGGCGAGATGCAACTTAACCAAGAGTGCCAAGAGATTTAACCATGCCTGGGGTCGGAAATAAAAGACAAAAGAGTAGGACAGCTGCTGTACAGCCTTTTAAATGTTTGAAGCACCGTGCGAGATGCAGATCACACAGCACGGCGGCAGCAGCAAGCCAGCAGCTGATCGAGCAAAGTGGAGGTAAAACAAAAAACCTGTATCTCTTTCCCATTGTATCACCGTTTAAGAGGGGGTGTCGGAGGGGCGACCATGTCTCCTTAGGGTGCATTCAGCACCCCTCTTCACAACGTGAGTGGCAGAGACGTGAAGTGGCTGGCGCGTAGCACAAGCTGGGGTGGTTGGCAAGCGAAGTGAGCAGGGGGCAAACCCACTAGTATACATATGCAAAGGAAAAAAAGTTGGTTTTTTTTTGCAGCCATCACTGCTCTTTCCTACACCCAAGAATTACTTCTGCTTTACCACACATGACTATTCATTTTCTTTTTCTCCTAACATACAGTTTAGATCTGCAGAGTACACCAGCCAGCTTCTTTCCTCTACTATAGCTACTGGTCTCCAGAGTTACCCGCTTGTAGGGAAGTCACTTCTTCCAAGTGCACTCTAATCGCCCTCCTGCTGCCCATTATGCTTATTCTTCTCTCCATCATAGCCTAGCCACTGTTTCAGGGTAAGAAGGTATGATGGACAGCTCCAGTGTAGTCTTCCTTTGGCCCCAGACAAGGCTCGCTCTGCTCCTAATGTAATCATGCTGTCTAACAGGGAGTGTAACTTGTGCAATCCACGCAGAAACCAGGAAAGAATACTCGGAGCTGTCAGCTGGACACAAGCCTTATCTTTGTACCACACTTTCTCACACTGGTTCCATTCTGCTTCTGCTTTTTCTGTTTTAGGTGCTAAAATAAACCAGATGTGCTGCCACTTTTAACATCTATCGTCTTTTTATGAACTTTGCATTTAACTTTAGTTTGTTTGACATCCAAGCTTTCTTGCACATCTGATAAAAGTTCAGACAATCAACTTAACGTTACAGCCCTCCTTTGGAACAAGCACATCCATAAGAGAAGCGCCCTCACATCTTGGCTGCTGCTTTGCATTAAGAGAGGACTGATGCAGACCCCCTTTCACTGAGCAGCCGTATTTGGATGCTTCTTATCAGGACTCAGTTCTCGAGTCACACTCTTTTTGTGGAGATTTTTGACCACATTGTTTAACTCTACACTCATGACCAGCTAATTAAACTAAGGTGTTTGCACAAATGTTTAATTGTAAAACAAATTGTGACTTTTGATTATCTTTTGATATTTGATTATCATTATAAAACATTAAAATGAAACGGTTTAATCAAAAAAATCATCTAGCTCCACTATACAGTCCACAAAATGTATAATCCATCAGGGAGCACTCTTGAGTGTAGTGACTATGCGCACCACAGCAGCTGTTAAATATTGGAATCAGGACAAGGAGAGAAGTCAAGAAAGCAAGCTAAAGGCATAGCCATGAGAGCAGGAATCTAATAAACCAAACCCAGAACTTGAGACAAAAAAATCAATGCAAAAACATTGAAAGCCAAAATAATACACGTAAACCGGGCCAAAACAAGAGATATAAATCATAGACAGGAACAGCAAAGAGCCTTTCAATTATTATGATATAATGGGTTAATAATTTTAATGTTTATAGATAGATTGGAAAGGCACTATATAATAGATAGATAGATAGATAGATAGATAGATAGATAGA
>JANRMT010062796.1:76079992-76102651 GCA_026402145.1 Polypterus bichir lapradei
ATAGATAGATAGATAGATAGATAGATAGATAGATAGATAGATAGATAGTGTGATGGACAGCCGGATCCCATGCCCAGCCGGGACGCCCCTGCTACATATGTTCCGGGGGAGCCACCATGGACAGCTCAATACGTCCCCCGGGACGCTAGGTGGCAGCCTCCCTGGCCAATATTGATTTCCCACTCACCCGCGTGGCTCCATGGGACATGGAGTCCTCCACAGCCTGGTTGGGAGACAGGGTGGCCGCTAGGGCGTGCTGCCAAGAGCCAACAACCCGGTTGGACGAGTCATCAGCCCCATCCGGAGGTGCAATCAGGGCCAGCTGGTCAAGCACCTGGAACACTTCCAGGTGGGCTATAAAACGGGCCAGCTTCCCTTCATTTGGGGCCAGAATCGGGAGGAAGAGGACGAGGTTGCCTGGGAGGAGTGGTGGTGCCAGGAAGGGTTGTTGGAGCTGTGTTTTGTGCTTTTGGGACTGTGTTGGGCCTGTGGGACATGGGGAAGACGTGCCCCACGGCTGAAGAAAAACTAATAAAAGCCTGTTTGTTTTACACGTGCCTCTGCATAAGTCTGTGTCGGGTCGGGCGCTATATAGCGCCTTTTACAATAGATAGATAGATAGATAGATAGATAGATAGATAGATAGATAGATAGATAGATAGATAGGAAATTCACTATATCATGCATTTTTACTTTCTAAAGATAGATAGATTGATAGATAGATAGGAAATTCACCATATCATGCATTTTTACTTTCTAAAATATCCTTCTGAATCTCCCAGTACAGTTTTGTTTTCTGTTTTCTGGTTTTCTTGGTTTTTGACTTTTTGCTCCATTCTGATAACAACCTATCATCTGATCAGTCTCATAAAACCTCCCCCTCTCTTTAAAGGCAGAATATCAATGAACAAACAAACAGAATGCCGAGTCTTTTTAGTTGAACCTGAACTTGGATAATCAGGAAGTGTACGACGCTGACCTTTATACCTGACCTATGCTTGCCACCAAAACGGACAGACTTCGCCATTTTCCAAGTAGTTCACTGCCACTCATCACTGTTTCATGATCATGAGGCACTCAAAGGTCCCCAGGGTTGTTTCCAAGCCTGACATGTTGCAATGCATAAGCTTGTATGAACTGTCATACACATGCACTACGGGAGCACATTGATGGCTCAAAGCAGGTAGGCACTGGGCCTACAGGGAAAGGGAATGCATAGGCGGGAGCCACTTCTCCCTTTTCACCTGCAGAGAGGATGACAATTCCTGAGAGGGTGCGTGGCGTCTCTGCTAGTGCCTCAGGCCTTAAGATGGGACAAGTATAGAAGAACGCAAAACCCCAGGGGTCAGTGTTCACTTATGAACTAATGACTGATGGTGGCAGAATGTGTACCTGATAAGCAGCTCAGACTTTGTTATGCCAAGACCATGATGGTCTGTACCATTGTTTCAATTGTATTGTGTGTTCTAAACAACGCTACTTACTCTCTATCTTTTACTATATATATTAATATAAATATACAGGGGTGGGCAAAAGTAGACTTAAAGTTGCGAGGATGCGCAACACTGAGTTTATCCTTGTATTATTATAGATTCATTATTGTATTGTTTATTTCTATTATTTGTCTTTTGCTTCTTGAGTTAGTAAATCTTCTTCAGGTAAAAAAATCTATTGTAATAAACATAACCTGCATGTCTTTTTCCATACGAAGAACTATAAACCCAGTTGGCCCACCCCTGTACATATATAAAATTTATATACATACACGCACACACACACACACACTATATATATATTAGTCAGGCACATGCTAATAGGAGACATCCTCAGGGCTCTACACTGGTAGGCAATACCACCACAGGTCATGTTAACAGAACCTCTTTTTCCAGGTCCACATCATAAGGACCCACGCCTTCTGGGAATCAGTGCTATAAAACCATCAGGGACTACCAGCTTGATGACTGCCATTGAGATGGACCACTCAGATCCACAATTTTCTTTTTGCTATTTTAAAACTCTTGTGTGCTATTTATTTTGCTGATTTCTTTCACTGGAATGGAGGCTTGTTGATTCCCTAGCTCTCTTTGTGGTTCAAGGTCTGCAGTTGTCATATACAGTTTATATATATAAGGGGGCTCCACCCCCTGCTCACTTCGCTCGCCCACCCCCAGGTATGGTTAACCGGATATACAATTTAAAGAGATTTTTATTTTCATGGGTATTGTTATATATGCATTATTTTCACTTTTACTTTAAAACTTCAGTAAAAACAATACTTGGAATTAACTTTTCTTCAAGTTCGCACTGAATTTTGATTCCGTATTTGGATTTACATCATGACAATGCAACGTATAACTGCCTATGAGTGAATATTGTTTCTTTCTCTCTAATAAATAAACTGACTTTTTTGAATGTTTGTTCATGCTCTTTCTTCTTCGCTTAGTCGTTGACGTGTCATCTAGAACGTTTAAAATTATTGTCCTGATAAAATTTATAAGAGCTGAGAGCACAGGAAGTGTGTCTGCAAAAAAATATTAATACGACTGAGGTTAGATGACCGTGGTCTTGTTTGAAAATGGTTGTAAGTAGGGCGTGAGTTGAAAGAATCTAATGGCAAAAGTCACCATCTCGCTAGACTTGCTTCAAAGGTTCTAAGTATGGCGTGACTTGAAAGAATCTCATATTAAAAGTCTCCATCTCGCAGGACTTCATTCCAAAAAGTCTCTCTGAAAAAGTCACATCTCATAGCATATATATATATATATATATTTATACATTTCTAAGTTTACAGGGTCACTAGCTGATACCTGCCTCAGTCGGGTTAAAATCAAAGTAATCAACAAAGAACTCAGTGGTTCTGTATGGTTGCTAAGTCTCTGTTACACTCCATTTGGTACAGGATTTGTAAAAGCAGTGCTAATTTCTGTTAGACAGCAGAGACACATTAAACAGAGAAACACACAAACAGACACACAGACACTTGTCCTTTTATTAATGTGAATTATCCTTTATAGGTTAGTAAGGTCATTATTGTCACATATACAGGGTACAGTGAAATTTTTTCTAATCAGCATACAACACTCTAATCCACCGTACTTACAGAGTACAACTACATTCCCTCAAAACGACTGTCTTCCTTACCTGAAAAATCTCAGAGCACCGTTTATAACACTGTCTACCATTAGGAGACATATTATATACAAGCCAATAATGTACATTTGTGCATAATGTACATTTCCCAAGCAACCTCCATCCATCCAACTTGCCTTCAGTGTCCCAGGAAGACGGTAAGGCAGGACACTGGATGAGGTCCACTGCAGGACACTACACCAACACAGCCATAAGCACTCAGATTGGGTCAGTTTAGAATAACTGCTCAGCCTAACTTGGATATCTTTGGAATGGGAAGGAAAGCAGATAAACCTGACATGAAAACAGGAAGAACATGTAAACACCATGTACATTTTGACCAGACTGACATTTTATACCCAAGATGCTGGAGTTGTAGTTCTGTTCCCTGCAGCCTCTAAATTGGATTAAGCTTGCTTAAGAATGGTTTGATTACAATAACTATATATACTGTATATTCACCCCGCACATCCACCTGCATTGTCAAGCCTTAAAGTATTAATGGCAATACAAGCAACACCACATTTTCTTTATTTTTACACAAAGTAAATTAAATTTAACATTTATTTATATAGCACATTTTCATACAAAGAGTAGCTCAAAGTGCTTTACATAATAAGGAATAGAAAAATAAAAGATACAATAAGAAAACAAAATAAATCAACATTAATTAACATCGGATAAGAGTAAGGTTCAATGGCCAGGGGGGACAGAAAAAAACAAAAAAACTCCAGACGGCTGGAGAAAAAATAAAATCTGTAGGGATTCCAGACCATTAGACTGCCCAGTCCCCTCTGGGCATTCTACCTAACATAAAAAATTATTTAAAAAATAAAAAGTTAAATCAGTTGTCTCCAGATTTACAATAAAACATCTTTAGCCAATAAGCAACATTGTCTTTTTTAATATACTGTACTTTCAAAGTTAAATGAAAGAGTAAAGACAATTCATGTAGGCAGCTAAAACATGCCTAAATGTGTGGTGCCAGTTAAATCCACTCTTTTTCTATGGCATCCAACCCTCAGTTGCGGCCAGTCTGCCATTGATGTTGTGAAGAGGGAGGCTGAATACACCCCAAGGAGATGCGGTCGCTCCTCCAAAACCCCTTCTTAAACTGTGATACAATGGGAAAGAAATACAGTTTTTTTTTTTTTTTTTTTTTTACCTCCTCTTTGCTCGATCAGCTGCTGGATTGCTGCTGCTGCCGTGCCGCATGATCTGCAATCTCACACAGCACTTCGAACATTTAAAAGCATTTACAGCAGCTGTGCTACTCTTTGTCTTTTATTTCCAACCCTGGACGTGGTTAAATCTCTTGGCACTCTTGGTTAAGTCTCGTCTCACAGGACGCAAGTTCTTGATATTTTTTAGTTTATAATTTAAAAATAGAATAAGAATATTAAAATATAACAACATCACATTAAATATTGATTAATTCTGAAAAGAATGATACCAAACATATAGATGTAGATTCTAAAATAAACCCGATTTAAAGCGTGACAAAAAATGTGACATAAAAACGTCACATAAAATCGCTACACAAAATCGTTGCACTTTTAGGCTTATGTATATAGAGAGTAGATTAATTAGGAAGATCACCCAAATTGTTCAAAGATGCATTTGAAAAAATCAACAATACCTGCCACATGACCAAAAAACCTAGAAAAATCCTGATATGACAACGTGGTGAAAAAAAAAGAAAACAAGATGCAACATGTGAAAAAACAACAAAATAAAAACAACTGAAATTGCCTCTACACTTAGTTGCCACCATGATGGTCATGTTTCACTAACAAATACATGTTTCTCCTCTCAAAAGCCTAGTTGTTTGACCATCTGCTTCCTAATTTACAGCCTCATTTACATCACACAAAATGCAATCTGAGCATATGAACTTTAAATCTTCTAGATGGCCAACTGCAATTATTCATCTATATAAATAAAATTGCGTCTAGGTGTATGTTAAATCATCAAACAGATACAGTATCACCTAGGAAGGGAACCAAAAGTGCCCAGAAAACTAGAGCAATGACCCCAGGGCACACTTTAAGCCCTCCAAAATGACGTGACAGGAAACAATCTCAAGCTGAAACTGCCACCAAAATGTGATCAAGGTGACAGTTACAACAGGATGTGGCTCATTCCTTCCCCAAACTCCCTCAGTATCATACTTTTGCTATGTTTCACTCAGAGTGTGCTCCCTGTGTTACATTTTTTTTTGTCATTTTTGATAATGATGTATTACATTTTTTGTTAATTAAGCAAATTCATCCATCCATACATTATTCAACCCGCTATATCCTAACTACAGGGTCCTGGGGGTCTGCTGGAGCCAATCCCAGCCAACACAGGGTGCAAGGCAGGAAACAAACCCGGGCAGGGCGCCAGCCCACCGCAGGGCACACACACACCAAGCACACACTAGGGACAATTTAGGATCGCCAATGCACCTAACCTGCATGTCTTTGGACTGTGGGAGGAAACCGGAGTACCCGGAGGAAACCCACACAGACACAAGGAGAACATGCAAACTCCACGCAGGGAAGACCATTAAGGACACTGTGTTAATCATTTTCTGTGTGTTTATTATTCACAATCTACTGTATATGTGTACCCTGACATCACACATGTACAGTAGGCTCTCTCGTTGCCATTATATTGAGATGCTGCCAAGTGGATCCCTCAGTGGTGTTTCAGTAATTTTGTTTTAGTAATTTTGAGTATCGATTTTCAGATTTTTGAATTTATTGCTTCAGTTTTTGGCTTTCGATTACTGGATTACATTTGAGATGTGTTTACTCTGGAATGTACTTTTTTGACTAATCCTTTTTGCCTTCTTTTTTTATTCTTTTGGTTAAATTTCTATCGCTTATAAAAATGTCATGTTGGACGTTTATACCAAAGCCTGAGGTTTTACGGTTCTTCTTCCCTGAAGGGAGGTTGTATGTATTTTTGTATATTTTGGGACATTTAAACTTTGAAAGCCAGAGTGTAGGTCAAAGTCTGTCTGAAAGCTTGGTGTCAGGCTTCCTGGGGTAGGGCCAGTCTCGAAACAGGCCAATGATCATTTGGACCTGACTTGGGGGTCCTTTTAGAGGCTTCGCACCCTTTTGTTTTACGAGTGCACTCGAACCAGAAGAGAATGAAGAAAACTAAACAAAAACAGTCTGCTTAATGGCTGCATAGCTCAGACTGAATGAAAATGACAAGATATGAAAATAAATATGAGCTAGAGAGCAGACCCTGGGTGACCGTTTCCTGGTCAACTGCCACCAGCTTTCTGTCATTTTCTGCTTTGCATTGCCTATTATGAAAGTGCAAAGATGGCCTTTGAAAACAGCAGGCTTTGGTTTACACTTAAATTTCTTTTCTCATGGCCAGCTTTACATGGCACGTGAGTAGCAGAACAGAAGTGACTAGGGAATTGCATTATCTCAATGACTTAGCTAATAGAAACAACTAGGTTTGTACTGTTTAATGAGAAATCATTTTTATTAATTATTGTTTGTAATTCAGTTTTTAAAAAGAATTTACAAAAGCTTATAACTCTTGTGAACAATCAACTACTGATCTCCAGCCATCACATGATAATTCCCCTGACTACACGTTTAACCGCCTGCTCGGATCAAATGACACACCAGAACCCCTTTTATAACAATCTGTACATACGGAGCTTAGTGCACCAAATCTGCCAATATCATTCGTAATTTGTTCATCATTTTCCCAAGGAAAGCAATCTCTCATTTGTCATTGCCTACATAGATGAAGAACACATGTGGGAGGATTCTTTTTTTATTTCAGCTGATCATCCTTGAAACACAAGAGCACCAGCTGCCGCAGTCACAACTATCTCTAGCGATGGCATCCATTTCCAGCCCTGCTTTGTGATTTAACCTAGTTACCAGTTTTGATAGCACTTGCCATCATGCACATGTGATTCCCTCAGGAGATGTGTCTTGCACTGTATTAGATAATAATATGAGGCCTGCCAGATGCTGTCTTACCTTTACATGTAGATTGGAATAAAATGTGTATTTTTCATAAACACTGCAAGCAGATCGTTAAAAACATGCACATGAGCCTTTACTAGTTGATCACTATTGTACATTCAACACATATGGCTTGGTTTACTCAAAACTCCCACATCAGTATTTGTTCTAGATCAGTGTACAGAGCCATGGCCCTCTCACCTGGATATAAAAAGCCAAAACTTGGCATTTCAGCCTGTTGATACATCACTATATTTTTTCATTCAAAGCCACAGTCTCTTTTTGGCACAGTTCCTGTCATAATGATCTCCATATTAGAACTGTTCACGTGTATAAACAGATTTTTATTGCAATACAGTTGTAAGTGAGTGCCTATCGGAAACTGATTCTGCATTATCTATACTAATAAAAGGCAAAGCCCTCACTGACTGACTGACTCACTCATCACTAATTCTCCAACTTCCCGTGTAGGTAGAAGGCTGAAATTTGGCAGGCTCATTCCTTACAGCTTACTTACAAAAGTTAAGCAGGTTTCATTTCGAAATTCTACACGTAACGGTCATAACTGAATCCTACTTAGGTACATATATAAGGCCATAGCCTGCAGCTCGGTCGCTGTGTGAGGCGGAGTTGTGTCCCCCATCACCACGCCTCCCACATAGTTGGCTGCCTGCCTATATTGCGTCCCCCATACCCACGCCTCCCACGTAATTGAGTGCCTGCCCATATAAGGCCATCCGTCAGCAGCAATCCAATAGACACGCTGCCGCTAAATATTCGCAGGCAAATCAAAAAATTAATACCGGGAATGCCTGTTAAACATCTTAGATTCACGAGTAGCGATTTGAGTGGTGAGATGTCTATCGAGGTGAGCACTGTAATATTTATATGTCATTGAAATGTATTATTATCAGGCATGGTTTACGCACCTATGTCATCAGGAAGGCACCAGAAAAAGGGACCTCAAGGTTACTATTATGGAAGTTAATTTAGAGCACGGATGCCGTGAATGTAAGAGCTGTAATAAATAAAGTTCCCCTGCATACTTTAAAAGAAAGTCTCGCCATCATTTCATTTTTCACAATTTGTGAAAACAAGACATGGTGTCAGAATAGAGGTCAGTCATGGATTTTGTTGGAGTTCCCTCGCCACGAATTGACTGGGATTCTCTTAACCTGCCGGGAGAATGTAAAAAGTTCCGACAGCACGTGGAGCTGATGTTTTCTGGCCCTCTAAAAGGCAAAGACGAGAGTAAGAAATGCAGCTACCTGCTCCTGTGGACTGGGGA
This sequence comes from Polypterus bichir lapradei, assembly GCA_026402145.1. NCBI lineage: Eukaryota > Metazoa > Chordata > Cladistia > Polypteriformes > Polypteridae > Polypterus > Polypterus bichir. The sequence goes on from JANRMT010062796.1 coordinate 76,088,399, forward strand.
AAAAGGAAGAGACATTTTAACACATGGACTCTCACCCAGGAGAAAGCCAAGGTACTGAAAACTTATTATGACCGTTTTGAGGCGTTTGACATGCCTAAGGCGGATACGATATTCACGAGATACAAGTTTAATGAGAAGACGCAGGGTATAAACGAGACTTTTGATCACTTTGTAACAGAGTTAAAATTGCTGGTGAAGGACTGTGCTTATGCAAACAAAGATGAGATGGTCAGGGATAGACTAGTGTTTGGCACAAACTCAGCGAAAGTGCGAGAGAAACGTTTACGTGCCGGGTCTGAGCTAACATTAAATAAAGCCGTGGACATCGCAAGATCGCACAAGATAGCACAAGCACAGCTGAGAACCTTCGATGCATGTACTTCGAGCGGCTCACGTGAACTGACTGTGAACGCAGTACGCAGACAACAAGCAAGAGCTCCAAAGAGCGCTCAACAAAAAAGCATTACACAATTGAGAAGGCAGAAAACAATATGAAGCGAGTGACGCATACAAGCATATTCATAAGTGCAGCTACTGCGGAAACAAAGCACACGGTGGAAAAAGTCAATGTCCAGCTAAAGGAAGACAGTGTCAAAAATGTGGAAAATTGAACCTCTTCGCTAAAGTTTGCAGGACTGGGAAAGGTAAACCTGTGCATGCAGTGTGTGATGTCTCAGATAAAGAGGAAAACGAGCTGTTTATTGATGCAGTAAGAAAGGAACAACCCTCTGAAGGTGAACAAGCCTTTGTAGACATATCAATAGGAAAGCAAGGTGTAAAGCTTAAATATAAATTAAGTTCATAGACACGCTGCCGCTAAATATTCGCAGGCAAATCCACAACTTAATATCGGGAATGCCTGTTAAACATCTTAGATTCATGAGTACCGATTTGGGTAGTGAACACTTCGATGAATGAAACCTGTTATCTTTACAACAGTTGACAAACACGGAATGTAACTTCAACACAACACATCCTCCAAATACGAACCTGATTGAAAGAAATAATGATAATCAAATCCTTGATGACAGCAACACTCATAACAGTAACAAAACAATTACATTGACAATCATGTTATGTTATTTTTAAAATGTTTCCTTTTCTTTTTCAGAACTTCGTTAACACACTACTTCTCCGCTGCGAAGCGCGGGTATTTTGCTAGTACAGTGGAACCTCGGTTTGCGAGTAACTTGGTTTATGAGTGTTTTGCACGACGAGCTAAATTTTTTAATAAATTTTGACTTGATAAATGAGCGATGTCTTGCAATACGAGTAGTATGGATACACTTTGTCTGCTGAGCTTCATGTGATCACAACTGAGCTGATGGTTCTTCTCCCTCCTTATCTCTCTCGCTCGCACACGTCTGTCTGTCTCTCTGTCTCTCTCTCTCTCTCTCTGGCAATCGTCTCCTATTCTCCGTCTGAGTCTACGTGCCTCACTCATATAGTCAACATCCGTACGAGCGTATACTGTTTACTACAGCATTGTGACTGTGTGTGTGCGCGCGCACGTGTGTGCTGTGAAGTGCGAGTCTCCGTCTTGCGCCCCAAAACACGAAGCCGAGTCTCAGTACTTTAACAACACCAGCTTTATTCAGCTTGAAACAGCAACAGCGCAGTTATTTATAGTAGCGAGATCTTTATAATGTTCCTTGTATCACCCATCGACGGCAGGTGCATATAGCATGTCCGCAATCTTTTTGGATACGCTTATACGGCGAACTGCTACAGCGCTGGGAGACTGCGATTGCTTTGGGACACTCTTCCGCGTGTCGTCCCGTTGGGTGGAATCCCACAAGAGTTTAGAAACTCACTTACACCAGCCATGATTCTTTTTAAAGGTAAAGTGCAGGTTAATTTGTTTTATGTATTTTTACTTTATATTTTGTATTAATCATTTTTATATGAATAGTTTTGGGTTGTGGAACGAATCATCTGAGTTTCCATTATTTCTTAAGGGGAAATTCACTTTGATATACGAGTGCTTTGGACTGCGAGCACGTTTCCGGAACGAATTATGCTCGCAAACCGAGGTTCCACTGTACTTTAATATAAGGACACTTAACAAATCACAGCGCCATTTCTTCAGCTTGGTCACAGGCAATATAGGTAATCCGCTCTGGGTTACACAATGGGTGAAGACAGAACCTGTAACATTGTGCTTTCCTGTCCAGAGTTTTCTGTCTAACTAGGCCACAATATCTGCCATATAATATCAATTATTAAATAATAGCTTTGTTAATGAACATTATCAAAATCCGATTAAATAGCAACAATACTAAAGAGCTTACCAATAAGAATGGCCATTCAATAATCAAAGGCCAGGCAGACAAGCAGAGCATACACAGCATAGTGAAGTGGTCAAGGCACTCACTTTTAGACCACAAGGTGAGTTGAGTCACTAAGTCGACTTGGGCTCCAGTTGGGGAAACATTCATGTAAATGGTTACACTGCGACTGTAAGTCACTCTCAATAAAGGAATCAGGTAAAAATAATAATTTTAAAAAAGTGATTGTGTAACAAAACAGACATAAAAAACAGCTTATACAAGTTTAGAGTACATCAGCAAGGAAAACACAACTAGTAGCTGCCAATCCTGGCATTGAAGCCTGGCTTTGTCACTGTTGGAATCAAGATCTGTGTGGATTATCTCTGGGCACTCCATTCATTCATCCAGGGTTACTGCACTGGTTCAGGTTTAATTTTTGGTTATCTAATCATTCTGTTATCTGCTAGATTAGTTTTGTTTTATTTTGTCTCTGTTTTTACTTTGTACTATAATTTTTATTGATATGGTACTGCTTTTTAATTTTATTCTCATGTCATGGTAAATATATACTGTATCTAGCTATTCTGTTATCTCCCCTGATGAACACTGCAACGAAATTCTGCCGCTTTTTAACTAAAACCATTAGTTTTACATGATCAGTCCACAACATAGACATTATCTTTGACACCAGTATGTCTTTTTAAATCACAGAACATAGAACTATTTAAAACATGTTTCTTCCATTCCAAAAATGTTGGAAGATTAAGATATTTTTAAATATGTAGGATACAAAGAAGTTAAATCATGTATTTGTTTCTTAATAGGATTGACTACTGCAATGCCTTATTCAGTAGCAGTTCAAATCATTCTTTATTGCAGTTTTTATTAATTCAAAATGTTGCTGTAAGAACTATTACAAAAACTAGAAAGTATGAACACATTAGTCCAGTTCTTAATTGTTACACTGACTTCCAGTTATGTTTAGGCCCCTTCTTCTTACAAGTACAGTAATCCCTTGCTATATCGCGCTTCGACTTTCGCGGCTTCACTCTATCGCGGATTTTAATATGAAAGCATAACTAAATATATAACGCGGATTTTTCGCTGCTTCGCGGGTTCTGCGGACAATGTGTCTTTTTACTTCCTGTATATGCTTCCTCAGTTGGTTTGCCCAGTTGATTTCATACAAGGGACACTATTGGCGGATGGCTGAGAAGCTAACCAATCAGAGCACGCAGTTAAGTTCTCCTGACTGAGAAGCTAACCAATCAGAGCACGCAGTTGAGCTCCTGCGTGCTGAATGCATTGTTAACCAGGAAGTCTCGTCTCACTCATTCAGCATCAACGTGTTTCGCTGTGTAAAGAGTTGTGCTCTTTAGTGTTTATCTTTGTGCATAGTCAAGCCCTTCATTATGGCTCCAAAACAATCTGCTACTGCTTCAGGGGCCGTGCCCAAGCGCAAGAAGAAGATGTTAACGATTGCCGAAAAGGTAAACGTTTTGGATTTGTTGAAGGCTATGATTCTTTTTATTTAAAAAGTAGGAAAGGAATATAAGATCTACGGCTGCAGCGTCCTTTTAACCAGGGTGCAAAACGAGTTGTAAGTGGATGTAATAAGGCAGTAGTCTGGATGGAATCTGCTTTAGGGATTTGGATTGAAGACTGCCAGAAGAAGAACAACGGCAGTGCTACACAATCGCCTGAAGTGGCTCCTTTACAAGGGCTGTAACGCTCTCCTTTGTTGTGCAGTAAAATTAAACTCATTGTTATCGGACAAGTCATCGTGTCATTGTTGGTGAGTAACCATAATTAATTTTCTTCTTACAGTGCTTAGTACATGTTCGTACGTTTTGTGTCACTGTACACACATTTACTGTATACTATTTTTCTTGCATTGTACGTATTTATTGCTGGTGGCCTGTCTATCGTAATGGCTGTAACATATGTGATATCGGAGACACTCAATATCTTTAAAATAATATTTAGGTTTTACTGTATATAAACAGTGTGTTTATATACATAATTTCAATGAATCTTACCTAATATCTAAGAGAATACAAAGGGATTATGCTGTATAACTCTGCGGGGAATATTTATAAACAGTGCGGGAGAGTTTATAAGGGCTTAAAATATATAAAAATAACCATACAAACATATGGTTTCTACTTCGCGGATTTTCACCTATCGCGGGGGGGTCTGGAACGCAACCCCCGCGATCGAGGAGGGATTACTGTACATGTAAAGCCTTATACTGCCAAGGCCCTGCTTATGTATCTGAATGTATTATTACTTACAAACCACAGTGCAAATTTAGATCTCATGATGGTGGCCTACTTAAGATTACAAGGATTAACTAACAGTGGGCAGTCAGGCTTTTAGTTACAAGACCCCAAACCTTTGGAATGATCTGCCTGCTTATACAGGAGATGCTCCTTTGGTCTCAGCTTTTCAATCCAGGCTGAAGACTCACAACTTTAGTCTAACATACCCTGACTAGAGCTGCTTGTTAGCTGTACATACTGCATGTTTGTTAGTCATCAATTTAAGTAACAATTATGAGCAGTTACCAACTCTCCTCTATTCTGTTTCTCTTCTCAGTATCTTGTTGTAGCACTTGGTGCAACAGCTCGACTTCCCATGGAAAGACAGCCAAGATACTAGGAGCCTTAGAATCAAGCAATGCAAAATACACAAAAATAAACTAAACTGAACGAAAAAACTGCCCTGCCTCTCGTATGTGGGACCTAAGGGGACAGGGCCACTTCTTTAGGAAGCTGGTGTACTGGCCTAGGAGTACCTAACCAGACGCTGAAGCAGAATGAACAGTTTCAACATGGTGTCTTCGTTTTTGGATGCTTTTTGGTTGGATTTTCACAATTTATTGGATTTTCTGCCTTCTGAGCCAAGCTGTTATTTAACTCTTTGAGGGCTGAATATTTTTTCTGAAAAACATAGTTTCTGAAAAGCAATGGTTTCACACAGAAATAAACATAAAACATCTGTAGCTGCATGTTGCGGCTGTCAGTTTGCCAAGAATGTGCGGCAGACATGCTGCCAGGCTGTCTTCGCGTGGCTGTGGGGGAAGCAGCCGCAGCAGCGGTCATGGTCACAGTGCGTTGCAATCTGGATTCTACTTCTTACCATTGTTAAGTGGCAGTCCTCCCTGGCAAACATTGCCATAGGCGTGTCAGCTACACGATTAGCTGGGGACCAGTCAGCTCAAGCTGGAACCTCTCATTCATTTTCGATCACTTGTATCAAAATCGGAGTCCGGCAAATCATAGCCCAGTACAGAGATAATAGGCAAAACGTTGTTCACGGAGTATTTTGCTTTACACATTTGCTTTGATCTCTCGCCATTATGTCAGTGCCTGTTTGCACCTTACTACTCACGTGAGCGCAGAAAATCTCGGTCAAACTAATGAAGCTAACTTTCCTTCTAGCAACTAAAACATAATGGTTTGTTTTGGCACAGTTTAGAGTTGATTAACATCGTCAACTCCTCCTTTTGACAAAAGTCGACATCAGCCCTGAAAAAGTTAAGGTACTGTTCTCTTTTAAATGTAAACCTGTTTTTGCTCTTTTTACTATTCCTGCCTTTGTGATTCAATCATTTTTCTTCAAAATAAATCTTTAAATATAAAAAAAAATGATTTACTTTGCAGGCCTGATGTTTTACAGTATTCTCTATTTCCCTTTTTGTGATTTTTTTAGTGAGAAGTCAAGCAAAATGACAGCTTTTATTGGCTAACTAAAAAGATTACAATATGCAAGCTTTCGAGGCAACTCAGGCACCTTCTTCAGGCAAGCCTTTTTCCCATTATTGGGCTTGTGTAGGCCTTCAGTCTGCAATTAGACTTTGGGGTGAGGCTGCCTGTGGAGAGGAGGCATGCTCTTTTGGTGCAGACCTGTGTGGCAGTGCAAGTCTGGCTTCAGACCAGTTTTGAGTTTGTGAGCCGGAGGGATCCCAGCACCTTGTTTGGTTAGTGTGCCCTTTGATGGACTGCAGAGCCAGAGTTGGTTAATATCTTACACCTAAATCTGCTGGTACAATCACCAGCTGCAATCGCCTACTTTACAAATCTTGATTTAAGTTAAACACGTTAAGAAAATGGTTGGATTAGCTGGATAAACTTAGAAGACTCCACTTTGTTTGGGGCCCTTTGTCATTCCAAGGATCTCAGTTAGTGACAGCAGCACTATTTAAGGTAGGTAGGTACCAGATTTATATGTTTATATAACAGTAAACCTTCTAGGGAACAATCCCAGTGCTGCACTTGTGGACATACAGTATATACATAGGTTCATGTCCAATCAAGATGGCAGAATCTGCTTAAGCCCATACTAGGCACTAGTAAGGCAGAATGTGTGTGGTTTTGGTCTTTCTTTGAAAGAAGGCTGTTATGGCTCTAGAGAAAACCAAGTTCAAGATGGCGTGGTATGTGATGTGAAGGAAGATTCAGTCACTGTAAACCAATAGGGCATTACAACAAACATTGAAAAGAGCCTGAATTAGGTGGACATCAGCTTTTATTTTAAAATAAATGTCATACAAAAGGCCAGTTAAGTATAAATGTTGCATAAAATATTTCTTCATGCAAAAAAAAACTGTATAGATAGAAACCAAATCTCAAATTAGTGAAGATAAAACAATCAGTTAATAGCTTCCAAATCTCCGTTTTCTATTTTCTTGGACAGATAAATATGAACCAAAGCTGTTTGGAGCTGCAAGTGTTTCTCTGCAAGTTCTTTTGGTATAAAATGCCTAAAAATAATTGATCCTAATTTGAATATAGCATGAAATAAAATATAGCCAAATCTGCCCGTCCCAATTCAGGGTCATAAGGTTCTAGGGCTTATCTTGGCAGCAGTGGGCAGAAAAGCAGGCACCAGTTCAAAAACACACACTGACATTGACACTAGAAAAATGAAATACCAATGGTTGGCACAGTGGTGTCCCAGGAAATGAAGAATCAGCCCTACACTGGCCATCATCTGTGAGGAGCTTGCATGTTCTGCCCATCTTCCTCCCACATCTTGAAAAAATGCCAGTTAATTGGCAAGTCTAATTTGGACTGACACCATCTTCCAACTAACAGGCCTTCTCTGCAGTTACTCCAGTTACCTTTCAAAGACCCCATCTTAGCTTGAATGGTGACTCTAAAGTGTCCTGGTATGACAGACGGAGTGAGTGAGCACAAAAGTGGCCCCATTCTCTGCTGGTTCCTTCCTTGCACTGGATGTTGCTGGAATGGACTCTAGCCTCGTGCTGATCTAAACTGGACTAAGTGGTTCATAATGGAATGGATAGAAATAAGTATGGTACAGCAGAACAGGAGATCTCAACACAACACCAAAAAAATAAAAATAAATGTCTGTTAAAGCTGAGTTCAGAGAACTCGTACTGTTTAAAAAAGAACAGTGCAAATTACGTTTACTGTGTGTATTCAGGAATTACTCCATAATGTGATTTTCATGGCGGCACGGTGGAGCAGTGGGTAGCGCTGCTGCCTCGCAGTTAGGGGACCCGGGTTTGCTTCACAGGTCCTCCCTGCGTGGAGTTTGCATGTTCTCCTCGTGTCTGCGTGGGTTTCCTTGGGGTACTCCGGTTTCCTCCCACAGGCCAAAGACTTGCAGGTTAGTTGCATTGGCGATTCTAAATTGTCCCTAGTGTGTGCTTGGTGTGTGTGTGTGTGTGCGCGCCCTGCGGTGGGCTGGCGCCCTACCCGGGGTTTGTTTCCTGCCTTGCGCCCTGCGTTGGCTGGGATTGGCTTCAGCAGACCCCCGTGACCCTGTAGTTAGGATATAGCGGGTTGGATAATGGATGGATGGATGTGATTTTCACAAACATCAAACCTGAACTGCAAGCAAACAGCATAAAACACATGCATATCCCTCACACAGTAAAATGTCAAATTCAATTTTTCAAAAAATGCTGAGGACTCGTTATGGAGAAAAGGAACATCGTGCCTGCCATTTATTTATTGTCTGGCTTTACACAAGTCTTACAATCACTAGTGAGGAAACATAACAGAGGAGCAGTTGCTCTTTGAGAAAATCATCAGTGACTGTCAGGCTACATGATACTACGTGTTTAAGTTCAGTTCAAATCAGTTCCATTTACTCTTATTAGTGTGATTATAATAAAGAGCTCTGCAGGCTACAGTACTTAATCACTAAAAATACAGCATGGATCAAATTAAAAAACATTGACGTATATCTATAATTTCAATTTTCTCCAACCTGCTTAATCCAATTTATTGAACCGACCTGAGCATTGGAAACTTGCTATATAAATAAAATTATTATTATTATTATTATTATTATTATGATTATTATTATTATTGTCGCAGGGTCTGAAGTATTAACTCTGCAACACTTGACACAAGGCAGCGTTGAAAAGGGAGCCACCCCATTGTAGTGCCCAACTCACATCCGATCACATATATGTTGTATTTTTTTAAAAAGTAATCAACTTGGCCTACAAATCACATGGTATCAATTGTGTGGGTTTTGTGAGGGTGCTCTGAGGGTTTCCTCTCATAATCTAAAGAGATGCCATTTGTGTTGGTGTGTGTGCCAAGTGTACGTGTGTGTGTGTTTGTTAGTGGAAAGAGCAAATATTATTTCTATAAAAGTGTGATCAAGTAGATACAAGTAATCACAGGTCAGTGAGCTTAACGTGAACCACACAGGTAAATTAATGAAAGGAATAATCAAGGAGAAGATGGAGCATCCAATTGCAAGAACGGAATCAGTCAGCATGGGTACAGACAAGGGAGGCTGTGTTTCACTAACATCCTTGAATTCTATGAGGAAGTGTCAAAAGCATATGGTCAGAGAGGTGCATATTATATTATTTATCTAGATTCACAGAAGGAATTGGATAAGGTCTCACGTAAGTGGTTGGACATCAAACTAAAAGAAGTGAGAGTTCTGGGTGTTGCGTGTAGATGGGCGCAGAAATGGCACAGAAACAGGGAGCTGAGAGGGATGGTGTGAGGAACCCCATCAGAAATGGGTGATGTTAAGAGTGGTGTCTCCCAGGGTCAGTGCTGGGACCACTGCTATTTTAAATATACTGTACATTAATTATTTGGATAGGAATATAAGTAGCAAGCTAGTTAAGTTTGCAGAAGATACCAAGCTGAGTGGAATGGTAGATAATCTCTAATCAGTTATATCATTACAGAGGGACTTGAACAGCACACGGGTTTGGGCACATTTGTGGCAGATGACATTTAATGTAGGTAAATAAAAAGTATTAAATGTAGGAAGTATAAATCTGGGATTTGAAAACACAATGGGAGGTCTGAAAGTTGAAAGTACACCTGATGAGAAGGATTTAGGAGTCGTAGTGGACTCGACACTATCAATTGCCAGACAGTGTTCACAAGCCATTAAGAATACAAACAGAATTTCAGGTTATATAGCAAACACAGGCCATGCTTAAGGTTTATAATGTACTGATAAGGCCTCGCCTGGAGTACTGTGTTCAGTTTTAGTCTATAAAATAGACAAGGCAGTGTTAGGAAATGTCCAGAGGAGAGCAACTAGGCTGTTTCCAGGACTGAGAGTTATGAGCTGTAAGGAGAGATTGAAGGAGTTGAACCTTTTCAATCACAGCAAATGGAAATTAAGAGATGACATGACTTAAGTGTTTCAAATTATGAAAGGAATTAGTACAGCGGATCCAAACTGTCACTTTATAAGAAGTTCAACAAGAACACCAAGACACAGTTGGCAACTTGTTTAAGGACAGACTTCACACAAACGTTAGAAAATGTGTCTTCACACAGAGAACCATAGACACATGGAATAAATTACCAAGTACTGAGGTGGACAGTAGGACTTTAGAGACCCTCAAAACTCGACTTGATGTTGTTTTGGAGAATGCGGCTGAATGGCCTGTTCTCGTCAAAATGTTCTAATGTCCCACTAAGTCACTGGAATGATCCAGGACTGAACTTCCCATATTAGTTCAGATAAACTGACTGATGTATTATCAATCACAATCATTTAAATTAAACAACATCATTTCTCTTGATCAATTAACAAAGCTGACATTAACAAATTGTGGCACCAACATCCAATTATTATCATAAAAACCAATGAGAATATTACATAAGGGTGATACACCTTCTCTTTCTCACAGGTGCTCGGCTCAGTTGAGTGGGCACACTCTTACCGGGCACCTCTGTTGGTACTTCTTGTTTTTTGTCCCACATCCAAAAAAGATGCACAGGTCAGACTGTGGACACACTCTACTAACCCTAGAGTGCACCGACACTTCATCCAGGGTTGCTTCATGTGTTGTGTTCAGTTCCCCGGCTCTGCCCCCTGTGGCCCACCATCAGTGTAAGTGAACTTTGGAAAATGGATGGATATTGTTTATATGGAAATCTGTTAGGCATATGCTTCACAAAGAAGATAGACAACCGTATTTCAAGCAATGGAAGCACAGGAATAAACTAACATACTTCTCAAGGGAACCATTGCAAAAATACTTCGCCGTACCATGCAACACATCTTCATTTCACTAAAAACATGCTTTTAAAATATGTTTATGAAATACTGTAACATGCAAACAAATTCAAACCCTCTTGTGAGCTTACAAATAACAAATCAGGATTGTCATCTTCTTAAGCTGGTGGCACATTACATTACTTCTGGTCGTTTGGGTTGTCAGACTTGACGACTGGATTTGCTCAGCTCGTCACCTGAGGATGTCAGGTTACACAACCGGAAATCGCAGGGGGTGACAAATCTGACGACCGTCCAGCACAAGTTCACATTTCTAAAGTAGCGCAAGCTCCGAAGCTCTGCGCACTCACTAAGATTATGTACATGAAGCCTGCAAAAAAAGAAAATGGCTAGAAAAGTAAAAGTTTTCTAACGTTACAGGGCATTCAGTTAAAAGTGTTTTACTTTGAATCTGTTTTAATATTTGTCTGGGTTGACCAGATTAAGGCCCTGTCACATTTGACGACCTTTCCAACAATTTTCAGTTACAGACTTCACTTCTAAATCACTAGGCTCCTGTTCACCTACTAAGGTGCTCTGATTCTGGTAATCTTGTTGTGCCTCACACTAACCTGCACTCTATGGGTGACAGGGCCATAAGCTCCATAGCACCCAGACTTTGGAATGACATCACGAAATTAATTAGATCAGCTGACTCCATTCATTCTTTTAAAAAACAACTTAAAACTCCTCTATTTAGGAAGGCTTTTAACTTAACTTAACATTCTGCCCTTTCTTTCAGTTTATCTCTCTGTCCAGGTGCTCAGGATAATTTGTGTGTCTGTTATATCACAAGTTAGGTTATCCATCCATCCATCCATTTTCCAACCCGTTGAATCCAAACACAGGGTCACGGGGGTCTGCTGGAGCCAATCCCAGCCAACACAGGGCGCAAGGCAGGGCGCCAACCCACCACAGGACACACACACCCACACTCACACACCAAGCACAATTTAGGATCACCAATGCACCTAACCTGCATGTCTTTGGACTGTGGGAGGAAACCGGAGCACCGGAGGAAACCCACACAGACACTGGGAGAACATGCAAACTCCACACAGGGAGGACCCGGGAAGCGAACCCAGGTCTCCTAACTGCAAGGCAGCAGCGCTACCACTGCGCCACTGTGCCGCCCTATAAATAACACGTATTATTATTATTATTATTATTATTATATTGTGTGGAGAACAGCCCGGACACAAACAGGTAGACATGTTGGTTCAAACCCACACATGTTTATTTATAAGCTATATATAGTAGTGCACACACACAACCCAGTGCCGCAGCACCAATCACCCCAAAGTCCAGGCCCTCTATACAATGCCTTTCTTTCTTCTGACCGCCTCCACTCCTCTCCACCAACTTCCACCCTCTTCCACCCGACTCCAGCCATTGAATGGCGGGAGACAGCCCCTTTTATAGTCCCCCAGATGTGCTCCAGGTGCCTCCCGGCAATCTTCCACCGGCACTCCCCAGTGTGGCGGAAGTGCCGGCTGCACACCTGGAAGCACTCCGGGTGTCCCCAGTCTTCTTCCCCCCAGCACTTCCGGGTGTGGCGGAAGTGCCGAGGTCCAGGGCTCCAAAGGCATCGGGGCACCCCCTGGCGGTGACCACGGGCCCCTACAGGGTTGAGCTTCAAAGCTCTGTAGCTGTGGTCCCCATAGGCACCAGGCATTCGCCCCCTCGTGGTCTGGAGGAGGCACAAGCCCTCCTCCGGTCCTCCTGGGTGTCCCGGCTGGGTAGCACCCCCAGCCGCGTGTCACAATTGTTAGCAAGTCATCTAGTCTGACATATCTAGTCCAATCACTCTGTGACTCACCCCAACAAAATCAGATTTTGTTGTAAATCATATGTATGTGAGCCAATGAACGCTTACTCAGAATTCCAATGTACATAATGCAGCTATAAGGAATGAGCAGGTGTGTTGCATTGTTTGTATAATGCTTTATTTGTTACATACTATGACAAAAAAAATAAATAAATAAATAAATATAAAAAAAAAAACAACGATTCTGGCTGAATGTACCTGGGAAGCATTTGTACAGCAACGACTCTATCAGGCAGAATGGTATTGGCTGTCAGGTAAGGGCAAGCTTGCAATACTTGGAAAACGTGAACCTACACTGGAACATTAGTCACAGAGTTGTCAAATTTGTCATCCGCTGCAATTTCTACTCACGTAATGTGGCATCCTCAGGCAGCGAGATCAGCAAGTGTGACACCCCCTTCAACTAGCAGCTCTAGCCAAAGTTTGCTTTTAGATATTCTATTTTAAAGGGAAGATCATAAGAATGGAATACAATTTGAAAAGATCCTCAGAAAAATGTTAAAAAACAGAGTAATAATGGGAAGTGAGAGAGAGAGCAGCGAGTTAAGATCCATCAAAAACTGTCAATGGACACGGAGAAGGTGGCGGCGGTCTGAAAGATAAACATCAAAATGGTGGAGAGTCATGTTTACTCCAAAGATAAAGCTCCAGATGGTGACGGAAAAGCTAAAAAGGAGCTGTCTGGTGTCATCAACTAAGAAGAGAACGGCCAGCCACTGTGATTTTAGAAGAGAAGTTACCTGAGTTTGCTGACCTGTTCAAAAACCAGTCAAGTGAGACTGAACGGATTCGTTCTTGTTGTTAGACACAGTTCACCCATTCATAATCCATTGCCTTTATTTCCACTGTCATTAAAGCAAACCGAACAGAATGAGGGAATGTTTATTTTATGTACTGTACTCATAATGATTTTATGGGTAATGAATATTTAACATGCCTGTTACTTGTTTAATAAAATATATACTCGCTTGTTTTCATTACTTCACTTATTGCTTTGTTACACTGTATGGTTGCAAGAACTGAGGGGAGACAAGTGTGGAGAGATTTGTTACACTTTTAATTTTGTGCAGCACACAGGGGGACTATGAGCTCATAATGTGATGCATTATAACCTCTAACTGAGAACACTCCTCCCTGATGCATCCAGCCAGCCATGTGGCACTGGTCCTTCATTTACAAAGTTAGTTGATTTCTCCATAAATAGTGGGGATTAGAAACAACAGGAAAAAAAAAACAATATGTTTGTTTTTACGGTGATTGTCTGGTGCCCTGTCCAGGGTTCTTTTACATTGACTAGAACTGCTGACTGCATCTCTGTTTGTTAGTCATTTGTAGAAGTAACACAGTCATTTTAAAACGCCACTAACCCATCTCTGCTCTGTTTCTCTTCTCGGTGTCCTGCTGTGGCACCTGGTGCCACTGTTCAAATGCCAAGCTGTTTTCCTGCCTGTGGAAAGACATCTGAGATACTGGGAGATTTGGAAACAGTGAGTGTAAAGATTATGTCGCCATATTAGATGACTCTACTGTAGAATGCCCAGAAGGGGGTGGACGGCCAGCTGGCTGAGGTCTCCTGGACTCTGACCACGACTGATTTTGTCTTTGATTTGCTCGGTTACAATTGACTGTGGA